>CM076584.1:1549526980-1549955584 GCA_034641835.2 Pinus albicaulis
AACGGTTCGATTTTTTCTTTGGAAAAAAAATAAATCAAATTTATTATTATCCATGATTAATTAACTATATTATAAATCAATTTAAGCAATTAATCCTTATTATTAATTATTATTACATTAATTACTCCTATTATTAATCATTAAATAATTATCTTCATCTCTATTATTCAAAAAAAATGGCAACATGACAACTTTAGTTTTTATGATTTAGTTATCTCATATATTGATCAAATAAATAAAAGATTAAGATTCTTCCTTAGATCTCCTAATGATAGGATGTGATACTTAGTCTGAAACGTCGATATAAATTTACTTTATCACCTAGGAATCCAAACATTCTCCATCAATTTAATCATACTTTCTTCTTGTTCGAAAAAGAAATAAAGAGTTTTTGCACCAATTTTGAGTAGCAAGCAAAGAGAAGTGATGTTTTTTTTTTTTTCAATATGGAAACACAATATCTTGCTATTCATTATTGAATCAAATATATTTACAAAACACTTGTTGATCTAGAAAAAAATAGACCTTGGGACTACTATGCCACATAAGGTGTTAAGTAAGATCTAATGATCCTAAATAGTTGAGAGCACAGGTCTCCAAAAAAAGTTGAAGATCCAACAAAACACTGGAAAAGACATAGAATAGAGAATATCAAATGTTGCTCCAGATCAGTGGCAAAAAGCCACTTCCTTCTACAAAACCTATTTACAAAATCAATTGGATACAACTGGTACCCAAGAGACACCACAAACATAGCTAGAATGAATCAAAGTAGTTGATAAAGACATGCGTGAAGCCTATTTCCTGCAAAAATTTCTTCCAGAAAAATAGACCCATGATGCATTAGAAGACCCTTCTTTAACAGTGAGTCTGCCTATAGGTTAAACTCTCTGAAGACACGAAAAAGGATAGAGTTTGAAACTCTCTTCGCAACTCTTCCACCTTGGCCTTCTAATAATAAAGATTCATAACCTGAAGTTTAGCCTTCCTATAAAGTCAATCTATGATGATCCCGGAATCCCCTCCAATCATTAAATTAGTGATAGATAAGGATTTTTCTATTACCATTTAATCAAACGCAACCAAACATTCTGCTTTCGAGTTCATGCCCAAACTAAAACTCAATTTGGCTTTAATGTCATGATTTCTACCCAAAAGGATTATAATTCCACCTGCACACTTGTCTTGTTGAGATGCACCATCAAAGAAAGCAACAAGATAGCATAGATTTATTGTTGGGTTATTGACATTTAGTCTGTGGTGATCTTTAAATTTAGGAAGATATTCCCTCCAAAAAGCAAAAACATTGGAAGTTGCCAACAACATATTAAGCCTGGAATTTTCAAAAATTAGTTTATTCTCACACCCCAAATTTTCTAGGCTATAAAAATCGGAAGAGAGTGGAAACTTCTCTTGTTAAAATACTAGAAAAGTAGACATTCTACATAGGAATTAAACTGTTCCAAATACTTGATTCTAAGAGCTTATAATATAGATATCCACATAAGTTTAACAAATGGATGTTTAAATGTGGTCATATTTACTTTGATGTTTGGCCATTGCCATTTTCAAGAACGTGGTACTAAATTTTTTCAATTTTCCTATGGAAATTTTTAATTTAATATGGGATATGTAAAAATTGAAAAAAAAAATCATATATGTATTTAAAAAAAAAATGATATACCTATATTAAATGTAGTTATGTATTTTGGGTATATAGTATTAGTAAGTTATGATAATGGCTTATGATATTGTAACAAAGTCTATTTATAGGTGATTGCCAAAAAGTCTATTTGCATATACTTACAACCAAGTGAAACACTAAATTGCTAAAATCACAACCATTTGACTACAAAAATCTACAAACACATACATATTCTACATTGTATATTATATAAATCAATGCAACATAATGTTAAAAATTTAATAAAACCCAATATGTATAAGAGTTGCAACATTTGTTTAAATGTGGTCAAATTTACTTTGATGTTTGGCCATTGCCATTTTCAAGAACGTGGTACTAAATTTTGTCAATTTTCCTATGGAAATTTTTAATTTGATATGGGATATGTAAAAATTGAAAAAAAAATAATCATATATGTATTTTAAAAAAATGATATACCTATATTAAATGTAGTTATGTATTTTTGGGTATATAGTATTAGTAAGTTATGATAATGGCTTATGATATTGTAACAAAGTCTATTTATAGGTGATTACCAAAAATTCTATTTTCATATACTTACAACCAAGTGAAACACTAAATTGCTAAAATCACAACCATTTGACTACAAAAATCTACAAACACATACATATTCTACATTGTATATTATATAAATCAATGCAACATAATGTTAAAATTTTAATAAAACCCAATATGTATAAGAGTTGCAACATTTGTGTATATAAATGAAAATTTATATAAAAAAATCCCTAACTTGAAAATCTAAGAAAATGATACTAAAGATTAATGTGTGTAATCTTTTGATCTATCTGACTTTAAAAAAAATGTGCTTTGACATTTAAAAAGTTTAATTTTTATATAGAAAACTATTTGCTTTCTTTGGAAAAACAAGTGTCATATAAATTAAATAGTTATTGCATCACAAAACACTTACCTCATATATTTTATATTATATGGGAGAGATGTTGTAATGCAATGTTTAACATTTTGACTAAGTCAAATTACAAAAATAAATAAAAAGATTAATATAATGTAATGTAAACATTTAAAGCAGTCAAAATAAAATAAAATAAATAAAAATAATCTTATAAAACTAAAATAATAATAAAAAAGAAAAATGCTCCATGGTATTTACTAATAGTATTGAGAACCCATGGTATTCATGTGGAATATACCGTATTTAAAGGGGGAAATTAAACAAACCTAGATCCATCTTAACTTCAAATCTAAGCACCGAGAGGGATCAAATCTCTTGATATGCAAACCTCTTTGAGAGCAAAAAGAGATTTGATCCCTCTCCACCCTTGTAAGATCCAGAGTTAAGATGGATCTAAGTTGGTTTTAAATTATTATTATTATTATTATTTTGTGTGTGTGTGTGTGTCACAACATTCTTAAAGATAGAGAAATTGGAGTAGTCTTTAAGTGCGAATTTTTGGAGTTTCCGACATATTTCTAGCCAGAATTCGGCTAAAAACATTGTGGTCAAATCTTGATTTATGTTGTTTTACTGGTTTTTTTTACTGCATATATCGATTTAACACCCTAAAAAACCCCTTGGGGCACTTCAATTTTGAAGAGTTCCCCTGTCAAACTTGTGATTTTAATGAATCTCTACCAGATTCAAAATAAATTTGATCGGAAAATAAACTAGAAAATTTTCCAAAAAGTCGCACTTAAATACTACTCGATTCTTAACATGTAAATAAGCTTTGTTGAAATATTGTGGACCATTATCATGACTTACTAATATTATAAGCACGAAAAACCATAATTCATGTTCATGGCTTACTAATACTATAAGCCCAAAAAACCATAATTCATGTTCATGGCTTACTAATACTATAAGCCCAACAAACCATATTTCACATTCAAAGGACAATTTTTTTTAATTAATCAATTTAATTAAAAGGACATAAAGTGCATAACTACTTTTGAGATAAATCTCAACTTTTGATATGTAATTATTACTAGGAATATTCTATGGATATTACATCTCTTACCATCCATCTTTTTTCCAAAGTTTTTTTCTTTTTGTTTTTTTGTCATTTTTTCCTAAAGAACTCTTACCATCCATCTAATAATTATTGATAAATTAAAATTATGGAAGCTCTATTCCAAAATAGACACGCCTTTTGACGCAATTAGCACATACACAAAAGCACATTAATACATTTGGTTGTGGTATGGTGAAAATTTGGAATTATTGTTGTGATAATGACCCAAATTGAAATTTTGGTAGGAAAGTTCATTCATGCATAGGATTCGTTGACGTGGTTGTGGATTGTATCAAATATTAGTGATATAGCCTTTATGAAAGTTATTGTAGGGCATTGGCAAGGTGCCAACAAACCCTATCTTTATTAAGTGTATGAGGGTGGTTGAGTTTCTTCCCAAGTTTATTGTTTATAAAAAGATGTGTTTCAATTAAACACATACACACTGGTATATATCCATTAGTAATTTATAATATTTCGAACATTGAAAGGTTAATGTCACAATTTTTTTAAATTTCACTCGATGCTTAATAGACACAATTAAAATAGATCTACATCAATTTGAAAAAATGAAAATTCAAGGCATGTCTACTACATTGTTAAGTTGCACAAAATGTGGAAACTTTTGGAAGTTTTTGAAACACATACGATTTGAAACGAGACCCCTTTATGTGTGTGTGTGTGTGTCATTGCAAGAAAAATAAAGAATGAGACACATATATAATATTTTTGTGTTGAGAGGCGCTCTCCAGCCCAGAATGGAAGAGATGTTGTGTCATGTCCTGTAAACATTTTGGCTCAGTCAAATTACATAAATATTAAACTTAAAATAAAATATAAAATAAAATTAATAAAATGAAAACATTTTTCTTGGATCATGTTGACACCTAATCCTAAGGGGTTGGGTGAGATTGTATATTATTGTAATTTAGTAAATAAGGAAGGCCAAGATTCATTGGGAAGTGAATCCCAATAGCCTCACCTTCATGTATAAGTACACACACAATCTCCATCTAAAACACATTGAGTTTTGCGGAGTTACCTCCTGGTCTGACATGGTATCAGAGCCAGTCCCATTTTTGGAATTCCTACCTTTGGTGTAACTCCCTCATGTTCTACATTTTTGCAGACTATCATTGTGCATTCAGTTTTCTGTTTTACTGCTCCTGGCATTCTTGCACTCCTGAAATAATTCTACAATTTTTTTTCTGCACATTCTGCCTACTTTTGTTTCTACACACCACTGTGCAATTTCTGTTGGTGTGCAATTTCTGCTCAAATTCTGAGCACAATTAAATTTACTGTACAATTTTTTTTTACTGTTCACTCTCATTCCCATTTGCTCATCCCTCCACTCTCCCTCACACTCCTCAGCCCTCCCTCACGCTCACGCTCACAGAACCCCACCCCCTCACAGTCCACTCGCTCACAATCTTCACGTGCGGCCCCTCTCCCCATCCCTTCACTCACTGCACTCCCCACCCACTCACCTCACTCCCCATCCCCACCCTCCCCCCTCACCCCTCACCACACTCCCCCTCCCTCCGCTCACTGCACTCCCCACCTGCTCACCGCACTCCCCATCCCCGTCCTCCCCCCTCACCCCTCACCGCACTCCCCATCTCCCTACTCACCGCACTCCCCACCCACTCACCGCACTCCCCATCCCCGCCTAGATGTTGGGCACCGGATTTGTATATTTTCCTCTCCCATTTTATCCTATCTTTCTATCTCTTTGTACCATTATTGCTCTTAAACACAAGAGGTAAAACCCCTTTTCCTTATCTTTCATGGGATATTTGATTAATGAAGTAATTGTCATGGAGGTTTTACCTTTTTACAATATTAACTTCGATATTTCTATAGATTCGGCCAAATCAGGAAAGTTGCAGCTGTGAGTCGTGGAACAACCCATCATTCCAGCGCTATATTCATTTGTTGTTACAGTGTAACAGACTCTGTTCCACACCAGTGTCATTTCAGGCCTTTTTATGGTTTCTTTTTGGGCAACTAGGTTGCTGTTGTAACAAAGTGTATTTTTGTAATATTGAGTTTCTGAAGGGAATCTAGGTTTCCAGGACATTTGTATAAAGAGGGCATGCGGGCTGTGAATCGGGGTTAAGCCCAATTACATACTGATTTTGTAACAGTTTAATTCGCCATTAATTGAATGTACAACATCTTGTTGTTTCTCCTGTAATTCGTGAGTTTACTGCAGCCCTGATCAGAGAGTTGGGCCCACTCTTCTGATCAGGTGTTGCGTTTCCCTTTCTTTTCATTGTTTTCATGTTTTAGTGTGATTTCATTACTGTTGGTACAGTTTAATCCTTCAATTGCTGTGAATGTCTTTTTAATTTTGCAATCTATTTAATTGTTGTTACAATAGTCTGTATGCTATGGATTTAAGTCTGTGATCTACAACAGGTCATGTGATTGCTCCTGCATATAATGTGCCGTTAGTCTTGAAATAACTAATGCCCTTGGGTTGATAATTTATGTGGAAAAAGGGTTGAACATTATTCATATCCAGACACCAACACTAGGATCACATATACACTTGGTGTGCCAACAAAATGTATTTTTTATTCCCTATTTACATAATAAAAATTACAGTTTTTTAATATTAAACCATATAAGGCAAAGTAAGTCCATTATTATGCATCACAACTAACTAACAAAGAGATGTTGAGAACTAATTAAACCTAAGTAAGGAGAATCAATCTACAAAAGAGTTAAAGATCAATGAAATGCATTATTGAGAATGTCATGCTATTTAGATGCCATGGTAAGAACTTGTCCAAATATGAGCTCACAATTAGGCATTTGTATGAGAGGTGCAAATTCACTTAGAATCATTAGTGTGAGATGTACGTTGCATTGATTAACCTTGGCACAATCAAAGTGGCCATTTGGCATTGTGTTGTGAGTGCACTAGTATTTCAGTCATGCAATTATGACATTGTGACACCAAGACTTAGTTTTAAAAATGGAAATCCCAACTAACACAATAGATCATCTTATTTTCTTTGTTTCTTCATCTTTCCAAATTTCATACGCATATATAATCTCAATCAAGATGGATTATTTTGCACAATTTAATATATTATCCATACACCATTAGAAACTTGTAAAAAGTCGTCATAAACAGTTAGTAGTGGATCTATAAAGGTGTTATAAAAATTTACTTGATTAACAAGAATCTCTAGTCGAGTTGTTGCATGTGAATGTATATAATTGATTTATGAATGCATTTGTGTCTTTCTTAAAGTTTTAAAATCCATGAAAGACAAGTTGGGTTAATGAGAGCATGGAACTATTATAATAAAAGGATTTGATTTCTCAAAACAAACATGTAATTCTCCTTTAAGGCAATGCATTCGAACCATTGTATATTGTTATGGTTGTTAAGTTGGGTTTGACCTCACACCTTGATGTATTAAACAATGTTCTACCTCTTAATAGACGATGGATGCTAAAAAATGAAGATATATAAAATGGTATCCAATTTCTTGATAGGTGACAGTGCTTAAAACTAAGATTCTTGAAGCATCTTACCAATATTTATTTTTAAAGTTACATAAGAAATCATCATGCCATAGATTAATGGTGATGTATATAAGTTGAGCTCCTTGTAGCTTTCTCATGGTTACAGTAAGTTTGTTATTGTTGTGGTTGCGCTAAGTCTATTGGTGAACAATATTTGAATTATTTAGAATGAAATATTGAGCCACCTACTAATATGTATGTTTTACTATCACAATGGTTAATTAGTTATGAGTTAACATACTTTCTTCCTCAACTTACTCTTTCTCCTCCATAAAATATGTTGCATGAATGTATACATATAAAACCAAATACATCTAACATTTTTGAATTATTTTTACCACTATGTAAAATTGTGGTCTCTACTATATTTTAATTTGTAAGCAAATATAAGTCCCACCCTACTATATTCTTTATAATAATATACCACTAACTTACTAAACATTCTCCTTATTGCTTTTACAACTATAAACTCTCCCACTTCTAAATTCTATCATGCCATAAATTAGGTGTGTGGTAGTAAAATCCTCTCTCTAATATTTTTTTGCTTTTACACCACTGAAATTTTCTCTCTTTTAAATCCGAGAATATATCGTAACTTTATCTTAGCTCCTTCAATTTTTTTCTTCTTCTAAAATTCAAGTATATATGAACTACTTCCTAAAACTCTCTATCGTTCGCTTCACTGTGTGAGAACTGTGTAATGATGATAATACGCCAATGCCATCCATCCATTGGTGGTGCCATCGCCACTCTTTGCCTTATACTAAAAATAAATTGATTCACATAAATCTCACCTCGTTTCATCAAAGTAAACGACCACCGATTCTGAACATTTTATCTGCTCAGCTCCACAATCATGTCAATAACAATGCCAGTACTTATTATTCTATGTTGGAGACCTGCACCAACTTCAAAAACCTTCATAAAATCCATGCCCACATACACATATCTGGACTTCAGGTGAGTATTTTGTTGGGTTTTAAACTTGTCAAAACGTATGCCAAGTTAGGTAGCCTGGAGGATGCACGCAAAGTGTTCGACAAAATTTACGAACCAAATGTTTTGGCATGGAATGCCATGTTTACAGGGTATGCCTGCAATGGGTTCTTTGAAGAAGCTCTTAAGCTCTATTACCAAATGCAGAATGAAAGCATTCCGCCAGATGATTTCACGTTTTCTTTGGTACTGAAGGCATGTGCCGGTCTATCGTCTCTGCACGAGGGCAGGCAGATTCATAACCACATGGTGAAGTCTGGGATTGAGCCGGGCGTGTATGTGGTGGCTGGTTTGATAGATATGTATGCCAAATGTGGGAGTGTAGAAGATGCGCAACGTGTGTTTGACAAAATGCCTCAAAAAAATTTAGTGTCATGGACTGCAATGATTGGGGGTTATGTGCAGAATGGAAATCCGGATGCAGCCTTGAAAATTTTCAATCAAATGCTGCTGGGAGGAGTGGTGCCCAATGCTTTTACCGTCACAAATGTGATCTCGGCGTGTGCTCATCTAGGAGCTCTGCAACAAGGTAGGTGGATTCATGCTTATGTAATAAGAAGTGGGTTTCTGTCAGAATTTTTTGTTGAGACGGCCCTTATTGATATGTATGCAAAGCACAATCATATAGAGGATGCGCGCCGAGTATTTGATGGAATGCCCAGAAGGGATGTGGTTTCATGGACTGCAATGATTGATGCATGTGCGCAGAATGGTTTTGCTCATCAGGCCTTGGAGCTCTTTCATGAAATGCAAATGGTTGATGTGAAGCCCAATTCGGTTACCCTCTTGAGTGTGCTCTTTGCTTGTGCCGAGTTAGGAGATCTGCCTCTGGGAAAGTGCATTCATCATTATGTGATTGTACAGGGACTGCGGTCAGATAATTCTGTGGGAAATTCTCTTGTATCTATGTATGCCAAATGTGGAACTGTAGAAGTTGCACTGAAATTGTTTGACACAATGTCCGAAAGAGATGTGGTTTCCTGGAATGCAATGATTGCTGGTTATGCACATAGTGGATATGACAATGATGCCTTGGCATTCTTTAATCAAATGCAATTGGCAGGCATGAAACCCGACCAGGTTACCATGGTGAGTTTGCTGTCAGCATGTTCCCATTTAGGAGCTTTGCAACAAGGGAAGCGGATCCATGGCTACATAATTAGAAGTGGATTCACAATTTGTGTTTTTGTAGGTACAGCCCTCATAGATATGTATGCCAAAAGCGGCAATATAGAGAATGCCCAGCAAGTTTTTGACAGAGTCTATGAAAAAAATGTTGTAGTCTGGAGTGCAATGATTGCTGGCTATGGAGTACATGGCCGTGGTCAGGATGCCCTTTCCCTTTTTTCCCAAATGCAACTGTTAGGTCCAAAACCAAACCATATCACCTTCACTTCTGTTTTGTCAGCATGCAGTCATGCAGGTCTAGTGGAAGAAGGCTGGCATTATTTTCATTGCATGAGTCAAGATTATAGCATCACACCCCAGGTGAAGCAGTATGCATGCATGGTTGACCTTCTTGGCCGTGCTGGCCATTTGGAGGAGGCATTTGAATTCATCAAAAGGATGCCGGTAGAACCTGATGCTGCTGTGTGGGGAGCCTTACTCGGTGCCTGCAGAATATATTGTAATATAGAGCTTGGAGAACATGTCGCTGAACATCTTTTGAACTTGCAGCCCAAAGATGCTGGATATTATGTACTGCTGTCAAACATCTATGCAGTGACTGGCAGGTGGGATAACATGGAAAAGGTAAGGTTATTGATGAAAGACAGGGGTTTGAAAAAGACACCAGGATGTAGTGTGATTGAACTAAACAGTAGGGTACATGCATTCCTGATAGGGGACACATCTCATCCTCAATCTGATCAAATTTATGCACTATTGCGAACCCTAACTGGGCAGATGGAGGATTTAGGGTATATACCTAACAAAAATTGTGTGCTTCATGACGTTGAGGAGGAGGCGAAGGAACACATGCTTTTTAGTCATAGCGAAAAGTTGGCAATTTCTTTTGGCCTTATCAACACATACCCTGGGACAACTATCCGGATCACAAAAAACCTTCGTGTTTGCGAAGACTGCCACAATGCCACCAAGTTCATCTCCAGGATTGTCAGGCGAGAAATTGTTGTGAGGGATGCAAGCCGTTTTCATCATTTTAAAGATGGACTGTGTTCGTGTGGAGATTACTGGTAATGACAAGCCATGTAGAATTGTTTATGTTGTGAGTAAAATTTACTGTACTAAGAACAAGGGTGCAGAAATTTAGTAATACAAGAGGTATTTATTGGTCATATCTGGTGAGACATTACGTGGGATGTTAGTATGGGCTGAAGGCATGAAGCTTACAATTATTTGTAACAACGCAAGGAAAGGATATTCAGTAAAGGTGAGCTGGCAAAGATCTAAAGATTGGTTGGGGAAATTATGAGACTCCTTCAGCCAAGTTTGTCAGAAACCCCTGCATGATGGACATCACTTTTCTACTGTTCAGCATGCTATTCTTCAAATATCCATAGAATTAACGCTAATAGAATGGATAATGAGCCAATTAAAGCATGCTGCTTGCTCTTTATGAAGTGCCCTTGGCTTCCTCGAAGATCTGGAAGAAACTGATGCTGCCCTTCAGAGATGAGATACAAAAGAATTTGAGAAATGATACTTTAATTGGCAAGCTAATGCACTATTTCTACCAATCTTCAAGGAGACGATTAAAATCCACGAATAGTATTGGAATCCTGTCAGGTTCTGTCCTGACTTATGGCACAGTTCCATTTCCATGTCTGTGAAGATAAAATCATTGCTATATCAAAGAAAAGTAAGAGGTTTACAGCATATACGTATCTTCTTTTACTAATGCAACAAACCATTGAAGCCACAAAGCTCACAATCTGATTTTGGTTGCTATCTTAAAATTTCAATAAAACCCACATCTTAGTTTATACAACCTTAAATGGCTCTAATGGAGGATAAAATGCATTGTTTTTGCAGCAAACCAGAGCTGCATTGAACAAATAAACTCGATATATTATCTGTTTCTTAAATGATACGAGATCCATCTGTGGAGGATCCATGATCCATATTTCTGTGGATTAGGATCTTCCCAGGAAACGTTTCCAATTTGGAAGTAGCGGAGGATCTGCTGGAAATCTGTTTTTAGCTTGCTGAAAAGTTGAAAACATAAAGCTGATGGTTCCTCCAAAAAATTATGTTTTGTTAAAAACGCGTTGAAAAACATAAAGTGTAAAATGAAAAAGGCAAAGTGCAAGGCCCTGAAACCCAAGCATTTTCCTATAAAATAGTCCCTTCCCACATCCTAAAACACAGAAATCTAAGCTTCTCATAGCAGTCTGCACTGACAGCAATTTGGAGCACAATATATTCAGAGATCTGATTTTTCTGTTTCTTGTTCATGTTTTTTTAAATATTTATATATTTTATATATCGTTAGCCACATCTAGATTTATGACTTCTCAAAAAGTTACACAGATCCAAATCTGTATATGTTTGCATGCAACTTACATTTCCTTCAAGACGAGGAGATTTCCTTCAAGACGAGGAGAATGGATAGAAGATTATTTTATCAACGATCTTCTTGTAGCTTTTCTATTACTTCGTGCTTCCCATCTAGTACATAAACCTTGGAAGGACATTGGAAGGGCATGGGCAAGAACTTGTTCAATAATAACCCGGCTCCAAAATTTCGCCAGGTTTCTCTACTATGCAAAAACTTATTAGGTTACTAGCATAGATTTATCCTAACTTAGATCCATTCTAACTTTGGATCTATTAAACACTAAAAAATCCAAAAAATAATTGAGATGCAGATCTATGTTATACATTATGATACTAAAAGTACTTCATTAAAATTATATTTTATTATGCTTGGACTTTTCTAGAATAAATATTGATAATGTAGATAATGCACCTACAAAAATGTGCCGTTACTTCGAAACAGGACTAGGAATTTGTTAGCATTTTCATTTAATATATATTATAAATAAATACTTGTCATACTCACATAATAAGGCTAGGAATTTGTTAGTATTTTTATTTAATATATATTATAAATGAATTTTGGTCATACTCACATGATTATGTCATCAATTGTTCATAACAAATTTAGTTTAGAAAATATGCTTATTTAAATCTCATATTATTTCATGCAAGGGTAATGATTGATATTGTAATTACTTGCATATTCCATGTAATTTTTTTTTTTCTATTTGATAAAACTTTGTCTGAAAACACTTATATTATATTATCATTGTGGTATTAGAGCATGGTGATATTGTTGGTGTAAAGGAACACTTATATTATTATTGTGGTATTAGAGCATGGTGATATTGTTGGTGTAAAGGAGATTCCAGCATTGAAAGTTTTTGGATAACTTTGCCATTTTGATGAGAAATTGAATGGCAAGTTTGTTGTCAAAGTTTTTGTTAAAGGAAATAAAATTGAATTTCTATTCAAATTAATGTTGCATAGATCTAGTGTTGAATTCAATTTTAAATCTAAAAAAATCTTGAAGATTGCTACACAAATTTCATGCCACATCTTGTCAATAATTCATTTTTTTAAAGGAAGAAATTGGTAATTTGACAGTGTCGTTGACAAAGTTGAAACAAGAGGAAGTCGAAGGATTGCCACCCACAATACTAAAACAGATAGAATAAATCCCAAGAGAGCCCCTGCACAACCTATTAATTGAAAAGAGATTGGACCAACACCAAGAGATGATATCCAAACCAATTGTAACCTCAAAATAAGGAATTGAAATTTCCTACCCCCTAGGAAGAATCGACGGTTTAAACAAACATATTAGAAAAGAAAGATTGGGGGGCTAGGAACCTACGGAAGAGAAAGATCTCTCTTGACTTTACCATAAGGAATGCAAGAACAACCAATACCCAACCCTCCACACCTCGAAGCAGCTAGAAATCCAAATGGATTAAAGCAGTAGAGCCCATGAAATTACCTTGAGGGAGGTCGACAAAATGCTTCTAGACAACCTCGAAAGCTGCCACCTGTCATAGAAATGCCAATGTAGGAGCATAGATGTGATGATGAAGGCCTCGAAAGCCCCCACCTGTCATAGAAATGCCAATGCAGGAGCATATATGTGATGATGAAGGCCAGGTTTGGGGGACCTGGACCTTCCCTGCAAAGCTCCCGCTGCTTCAGGATAGCGGAATAGCACTACCAAACCTAATTTTCAGTGTATTCCGGCTTGCAAGCTAACTTGCCTCTTTCCCTTAGAAAAATCTTTGTTGTTCGCACTCTAGACACTAGAAACAACCACATTGGAATCTCGCTTAACCAAAAACTTCCTTGCACACACTCAACCTTCACAATCATTATAGTGGATAGCAGGTTACACAGGAGGGTAGGTGGTTGCCTTGTCGTCGTGTTTAAAACATCAAGAGGCGACAGTACCGCCACCCTCCCACTTGACATTTCATATATATATATATAGTCTAAACATGTTGCGTTTTGGAGTTTTTTTTGTGAGAATCTTGCAATTTTTTTCACCAAATCTTAATTTTTGTTGTTTAAAACTTTAAAATTGGTTTTTGATTGCATATATCAGGCTTGAGTCTGGGGATTTATTAGTCAGCTTCGATGTTGTCTCCTTATTTACCAAAATCCCCATCCCTAAAGCCATTGATGTCATTAGGAGGATCTCGGACCAGGACACTTCTAAATTGGTTGGCCTTTGCCTCACTTAGAATTTTTTCAGTTTCCAAGGTGAGTTCTATGAGCAAACTTGTGGTGTTGCCATGGGTTACCCTCTTTTCCCTGTAGTTGCTAACTTATTTATGGAGGATTTTGAAATGAAGGCCTTGGCATCTACTCCATTTCGCCCAAAGAAATGGAATAGGTTTATGGATGATACTTGTGTCATTTGGCCCCATGGTCGCGAGAAGTTAGATCTGTTTCTTGGTCACCTGAATTCCCAGTCAAATTACATCAAATTCATGATGGAAGTAGAGGTGGATGGTTTCCTTCCCTTCTTAGATTGTAATATTCCTAATTATTCCCAAGCTAATGGGAATATTCAATTTTGTTTTATTTTTCTGTTTCATGAATAAATGTGTAAAGGAGGATCAATAAAACTCCTAAACAGTAAATAAATCAATACCACATGTGAATAAGGCTAAATCTGGGCTATTTAAATAAGCACCCTTAGGTGTGAAAGGGGTCGAATCTTTTGACTGGGTCAACCATGACGAAATCAACAATGCTGTATTGGAGGAGTGGCCATCAATAGGGCACAACGCAGTTTTAGATAGAGATGGCTCATGTGAAGGGAGTTATTTCATTGAAGGTGGTTTAGGGTTTGCAAGCTCTCAACTTATAAAAGTAAGAGGATGACAGCATGAAGAGGTTGTTGATGATTATGTTATTTATGAAAATATTGTCTGTTTAGACATTTCTCATTCTCTGGTTGTTTAGCTGAGAATAGCGTTGTTTAGCACTGGGTGTTTCTGATCGGGAATCCCATCTCTTTCCTTGAGAGGCCTCTTGGAAGAGTTTGCATTTCTTGTCCACTATCAGGCTGAAGGCAAAGCTTCTTCTTCCAACTACAATGTAGATCCTATTGAGGGTTTGGTTGTCTTTGTAAGCTGTAGCAAGTGGAGGCTAGATCTACTCAGATTTAGGCCATTCTAGTGCTCCTTTTCAGTGGGGAAGGCTTCTATCCCATTGGCAAGAGAGTATTGGATGATTGGACCTATATTTTTAGATCTTGGCTTGAGGCCAAACTTGTTCTAAAGCTTTCAACGCAGTCTTGCTTCCAGAACTGCGTTATTTGTGTGGGTGGTATTGCAGGGTCTTTTGGCACACCTTTCGGAGGAGTGGTTTTCATTTGTTGGGGACCTGCCCTTCACATTTGAGATCCATTGGAGGGGATCATCATATTGTATATTTCAGATCAGATCTGTATGTCCATGAATTTTTGAATATTTCTGCAGATTTGTTGCATTAGATTTCAGATCTACTCCTTGTACTTCATGATTTGCTAAAAACCCCAAGGGGGATTTGGAGAAGGGTCTCTCTAGTGTACAGATCTGATATATATCTAAATTTTTATACACAGATCTGCTCTAGATTTGAAGTGTAATCTACAACTGTTGCAGCCAATAAAATAACATTGTCAAGCTCTTTTCAGTCTTAATGTATGGTTGCAGCACCTCCTTTTGAGGATTTTCTTCCATTAAAGTCTTCTATTTCCTGTTGTACATCTCATGGGCTATCTTGTGCATATATTTTGTTGATGTAAATGTAAATAAAGAGCATCCATATTGGCCTCTTGCTCTTAATTAGATGATCTGCGTTATTTCTTTGCATAACTGTTTATTATTGCTGCATTCCCCATTTTGGGATACTACAGTCGTATCAGAGCAATCATCTTGGCACAGTCTATGCTTTCTAAGAAGTCAATATGTCTTCAGAAGAAGAAGAGCCTCTTATTGACAGAGAGAAGAGGTATTTAAAAGGAAGACAGAAGAAATTTGATTACACAAATGATGATAAAGACAAGGGTAAAGCCCCTGAATTTGGAAGTGATGAAGAAGGAAAGGACTTTGCAAAGATTCTTTGAGAGCCATGCAAGATCTTGCTAGAGAGATCAAAGAGATGAGATTGGATAGAATCAAAGAATCTCCTAAGAGATTTCATCTTGGAGAAAGCTCTGGCATGTCTCACCACGTGAATGATCAACCAGTGCATCAACCACAAATATCCCAACGCTCTACCATGCCTACCTTTTTGGCTGTGGGAAATGAAGGGTTTCAAGAGCAAGCATCCCTTGAAGACTATTTTGAAGAATATGAGTCTCAAAATCAGAGATTCAAAGATCACTTGAGTTTTCAAGAGTTTTGTCACCTCAAGGACAAAAGAAGACCAAGGCATCAACATAGAGATGGTGGATTCACTCAGAATCATGATCGACATCACTCCATGGGCGGATTCTTTTTACCCAATTTTGATGGGTCATCCAAGTGTTCTGCCAAAGCATGGGTAGAAAAACTTGACATCTACTTCAAGAGATGGAGTCTATCAAGATTGCAACACTACACGTTGAAGGTGAAGCACATGATTGGTGGTTCCATGGCTTGTCTACATTGGGTCATGCCAATGTGGCTGCTTATTCAGAGTTCACTAGAAGGTCGGTGGAGAGATTTGACAAAAGAGATCCAAAGGCACCATTCATGAGCCTTGCAAAGTTAAAACAATCAGGTAATACAGAGTCTTACATTTCTGAATTTTTAAGATTATCTGTTATGGTTCCTGATTTGTCTGTAGCAAGAAAGGTGTACATGTTCATAGATGGCTTAGATGAACCTCTTCATGGGTTGGTAAAGTCTACCAAGCCCACTACTCTACATGATGCTATTGAAAGGGCTAGAGACCTTCAAGATGCCTTGCCAAAAGCAAAGACAAACTTTCAGCACAAGCCCTCTTTTCCTTCTAAAGGAAAGGAAGAGAAAACTGCTCCTTCAAAGGAGAGCTCATATAAGAAGCCTCTTGATGATGAATTCCAAAGAGATCTAAGGAAGAAGAAGCTATGCTTCACTTGCCAAGAATCATGGGCATCTGGACATAAATGTGTTGCTGGAAAAGCACATTACATAGAGGTCTTCTCAAATATTGAGGAGGAAGAAGAAGATGAACCAAGAAGAGGTCACAGCGCTGACACTGCTGGAGGAGATCCAACACCATCAGGAGATGGGAATGGAGCATTTGCTCCTATTGGAGGGACTCTTGCATCTTTGAGGGGAGTACCTAAGTACTTGACCTTAAGAGTTCAAGGTTCAATATTGAATCAGAGGGTTTCTGTATTGATTGATAGTGGGGCCACCCACAACTTCATTGATGCTCATCTTGTACAAAGGAGGGAAATACCCTGTTGTGGAGGTAAATCCCCTCTGCGGACAGAGGCGATCCCTACTAGCCCAGACTGGGTCTAGCAACAATCGTTCACGCTATAGTGCAGGTTCCTAATTGCAAATAAACCAACTAGCGATGAAGGCCTACCTGGAATCCAACGTTGTTGCTTGTAGAAGAGGTAGCGCTCCCGTTCCTTAGCTCTGGCAGATCACGATCCCCACGATCTCCGTGATAGGACACCTGCACACGCGAGAAACAAAACAAACGCAAGCGTAAAATCCAGTAGATGCAACTATATGTCAGTCAGAAAGGACATAACTCATCATTATAAACAACAACAAGAGTGGAACCATAACCAATAGTCGTTTATTATTAATCAATCAAAGGAAAATTACAACCAAGTTCTGACGCTGAATTCTCCTTCGGAGGGTCGCCAGCAGAACATGTCTCGAAAAGCCTGTCAAGGATGGGACAAACCTCTCTCTTCGGATCTTGACAATAGTCTCCTTGCTTAGATTCGGCCTTAAGGGAATTATGGAGGCTCTTGCAGCATAAGGCTCTTGGGAATTTGAGAACTTGAAGACTAGCTTGCAATGGAGATGGGCAAGCTTTTATAGATGGAGGAAGGGGAGTTGGGATCCCTATAATCATGGGATTGGCCCTATCCTCAAGGAATTTTCCATGAGAGGTGGCAAACCACTTCCTCTACATGGAAATCCGTAGCCAAACCTCCCAACTCAAGATAGATACTAGTTCATGAATTGGTTAAGACGAAACTTTCGCCATTTATTTTTAAAAAACACTCCTTAAATTGGCTGGCGCGAGTGTGACTCTGGGACAGAGCACCAATTGGCGTGACCTCTTTGAAGGATTTTCCCCATTGGCGCGGGTACTGAACTGTATGCCTGCGCTAATGCAAAAAGGGTCATTTTTAGGGTTTTTCACACGGAGATGTCTTCAGGGCAATGAAAGCTCTTGTTCAGAGGGATGTCATGAAAGTGATTTCAAGCCATGTCACTGCTCACAGGTCACGGAATGAGCCCTCCAATGTGTGGGACGGGGATTGTAGGGACGGTGACAAATTATTGTGTAACAGTTTCCCCCTAAAGCATGAGGCATGAGAGAGAGAGAGGGGTGAAATGATTTACGAGAACGTGTCCAAATGAAAACTCCGGCGTCGGAAAACCTGCGTGGAGAAATACAACTGATATCTCAGATACATGATATATATGCGGTATGGGCGCAGCCATCCGTAACAGAGTATACAATAATCTAGATCCAAGGCATGGACGCAGCCATCCAGTGAGGATCGATAAATAGACTCAGGTATGGTCGCAGCCATCAATTCGAATCGATAAATAGACTCAGGTATGGTCGCAGCCATCCAGTAAGTGAGTCATGTAACCAATCATAATAATCCACAAAATCATAGCTTGGATTACAACAGACACAATCCAGGGTCTTGTGCTCCATCTCGACCCGAACACAGTACAAGTCCAAGCATGTGAATAAATGAGCTGAAGTCGAACATGCAAGAACATCGTCTGATTATTAATGATGAAACGTTAGCGGGCCTTGAAGTACCACCAATAATGACAATGGCCCTCCAGGAATTTACTTCTGGTACAATGCGACTTAATGAACAATGGTAACGTCCTCCACAAAATCCACTTCGATCGGAGGCCAATGATGAAACCTCCGCGTCAAATCTGAAAAAAACCTGCCGACAGAACATCACGGACTCCAAGGTACAGAGGAGTCCTCCTGGAGCCGACTCTGGATAGTAGTCGACCCAGTGACCTTGATCGAAGGTGGGCCATAACGTTTCCCACATCATCGACACGAGACAGAGGAACATAATGTTCTGTGAATTAGGATTAGATGAGAATCAGAGGAAGGTTGAAATCTGCAGAGGCCAACTTCTCTTGAACATATGGTGGCACGACAGTGAGTTTGGAAGTATTTGACATCAATAGATCAGAGGTCATGATGACGAGGCAAAGAGGGAATGAGAGGTCAAAAGGGATCACCCAAACCCATGGAGGCAAGTGAAAGACGAGATGAGATGTCCCCAACCCGACACGAATGCAGACAAGTGCCATGCCCAAGAGCGACATACTGTCGACACGACAATGATGCTAGTTCCATTTTTTCCCCACCATTTCTGGCGAGTACCCCAATTATTTTTGATAACAAGCTTGAAGGGGATAGCATATGCTTGTGATATAAGTCCATCCTAGTATGTTTAACGAGCCCTAGGAAGGAGAGACTCGAGTAGCGTCATTATGACTGAATCCAATGTCATCAGGGTTTAACGAGTCTGACAAAGGAAGAACTTGGTGTCTTTTCATGTTTAGAGAGTTTGAAAAGACAGCGGAAAAGTGAACTCCAATAGTCCCTTTTCGTAAATAGTTCCTCAGAGCTGAAAAGGTAGAAAACAATATATGAGAAAACCTCCTAGTCGCGATAGGCTAGGGTATTCATTTTTCGTAAGTAATCTATCCCAGCCTGAAAAAGGGGTAAACGTACACTAGGTAGATGTTGTTTCGTGTCCACTTTAACGAGATTGAAACAACAAGGGCCTCGGCAATCTTTTCATGTTTAGAGAGTCAGAAAAGAGTTGAAAGATGCCTCCTCCTGGAGGAACGAGTGGTATAAAGGGTAGCATCTGGTTCCGGTAATGATGGAACTACTCTGAACAAATAAAGGTTAAGAGGCCGGCTAATAAGACCACTCATCGCAGCGGTTCCTCAGGAATGGGTAAAACAACCAAGTGAAGGCATATGATCGGCCAAGCAGATAATGACGATGGAGTGAGAAAACCAAGGCTCATCTGGCAAAAACAGGCTGATAAAATGGCAATCACAAGGGGTAAAATGGGAATGGTTTCATTTTTACACAAGCTTGAAATTTAAGGAAATTTCTGCATGAAGTTGGTTTCATTTTTACACAAATGAAACAAACATAAACTATGCTTGAAAGCCGGTTTCATTTTTACACAAGCGGGGAAACAAAGCTATGCTTAGCAGCAGCACGCCCTGACATGGTATTTCAATTCGAGGTGCATGCCCCCGAGCTTGATCCATATGAAAGGCGGATGGAGTGAAGGTTGAATACGAAGATCAAGAGGCGGGACTCATTTGGGATTTTCAGATCCATCCCACGGTTGAAGACTTCAGTGAGCGAGTGGTTCATTGTTTAGCAGGGATTTGACACATTAAAAGAACAATCCTCAGACTGACCTTGTTTCATTTTTTAAGGAGCTTGACAGAAGAAAAGAACCATGCTCCGACCAGCTTGTTTCATTTTTTAAGGAGCTTGACATAGGAAAAGAACCATGCTCCGAATGACCTCATCATAAAGAATAGGAAGTCATTGCTTCCAAGAGTTTCTCGTCCGATGGAAGGAAAACATCTTGGAAGTCAGGACCCAATGCCCCCAGCATACTATGCATGATGGCATCATCACTAAGTACAGGCATGGGGTAGGTAGCCACATAGTTGACCTGCGGTGGGGCAGATACAACGGGTGGATAAAAACCAGGTAGGGATGATGGTGGGCCAGCTGCCATATTAGGACCAAAGAACGAAAGTTGATCAATGGTCACGATCCGTCCTTCATGCGGAAAGCAGACCACACGAAAAAGGGAGGAGACAAGCGCTCCCATGGCATAGGTGTAATCACGCCCCAAAAGCAGATTGAAATCCAAGGGGCCTGGAACAACCATCACGTCTATATGGACGGTTTTACCTCCCAAAGTAACAGGTAACCTTGGAAGGATCCCTAAGGGTTGACTCGTTCTTCTGTTAAATGCCAACAGATTCTGCGTAACAGGCGCAAGCGCTTGAGCGGCAAAAGCTTGCCAAGTAGTTGAGGATAGAACACTAACAGACGCGCCTTCGTCTATAATGGTGCTGGGTACGACCAGACCAAAAGCCTGTACTATGATCTCGAAAGGCACATAAGACGGAAGGCGGTATCCTGTAAATCGATTCCAATCAAAAGAAGCGACCAAACTACTCGGAGGGGCTACCATTGAATCGAGATGGTCTTCCCCTGGTGTTACGGAAGAAGAAGGAGCATCCTCCACGACCTCCATCTCGAAGGCGGGAGGAGTATCCTCCAGGACCTCCATCACGGGAGGCGGAAGAGCCGCTTCTTGAGGTATGGGGACAGGAGAATATTTCTCCAAGTCCGAGAAATCTGAAGAAACAAGAAGAACCTGGGGGATGTGAGATCCACTCTCCACAGAAAAGACCTGGTGCACCGTAGACGGGGCCAGTTCAACCGATCCCACGACCAATGGTTGGTCAGGGATGGATTCCTGAATTTGAATTTATGGGGGAGCAGGATCGACCAAGGATGACTCTTGACCAATCGTAGGATCAATGGGTGGAGGACTCAAACAAATTTGATTATAACCAGCTGGAAGGCATGGTGTAGAAACAATCGGGTTGTCCAATACTCGCTTGGCTTCATCCATATAAGGACAAAGGTGAATGGCATGGTGCCCTTCACATAACTTACAGGGATTGGTAATCTTACCCTGCTTCTTAGGAGCTTTACCAACACCAGTTGAAGACATGCCCCCAACCTGACTCTCAGAAGCCAAAGGCAACGGCGGGCGACCGTTGGACCATACTTCGAGCACCTTGGGAATGCCAGGGCAATCTCGAAGAAGATGGTCTCCTGTGCACAACATGCAAGGGAACTTGACTTTCCGTGGAGGGTTGGGAGGTTTATCAATGGAAGGCTTCTTAGGCGCAATAGCCGCAGAGCTAGCCTCTCCTTTATTTGACTTCTTCTTCTTCTTCTTCTTAGCCACCTGGTTACTCAAATCTAGACTTTCACCAGGCGAAGTAGAAGAGGAGGACGCAGAAACAGGCGAAGAAGGAGAGAGGTCCACCTTGGAATCAACATGATGTTCTTCAGGCGGAGGAGACGGTTGAACAGTAGGCGGGACATTCGGGACCACAGAGGTTGAAAACAACCAAACAGGAAACCCAACAGTTAACCCAGGAAGGGACAATGTTGCTATATAAGGAGCACCAACATTTCCAAAAGGAGGAAAAGGACCCGGATTCCCATCGGAGGGGATTCCTTGGTTGGTGAACTCTGGAAAAGTTGCCATCAACAACTCAAAACCGCACATGGGCTAAAAACCAAGGCACACAATCAAACGGCCAACAAGTAAATTCTAACAGGGCGTGTGATCACGGGTGATTTATTTTACCACATTGAAACTTAGAAACTTCACTGTTTCATGTTTTAAGAGTCGAGAAACGGATGAAAGATGACTCTATCTCTTTCAGTTTTGAAGCAAGCGTGAAAGGACAAGCGCTTGATGATCTTTTCAAATTTAAGGAGTCAGAAAAGATCAAAATGACTACTCTAGAATACTAGGCAAAGGGTGTACCAAATAACCGTGAACTGCAATATACACCTTGGTTTCAAAATGAAAAAGAAATCAACCAAGGACTTGACGTACATGCAGGCAATCTCCCTGAATGCTATGTCCGGTGTATCACGGGTATAAGGCAGCAGACTCGGCTTCCTACGGATAAAGGATAGAAACCTAGTGGGGTCTCTCTTTATATACGCGACGGTACGAGGAGCACAAGTCCGTACTAGCGCTGTCTAAAGCCAAGAGGCGAACGACAGCTACTAGGTTTAAAGATGCCGGAACACATCTCTAGCCTAGACCTATAAATGTTGTGTTAATGTTTCAATGCTGCCTTAGTGTAAATTGAGTAAATTTTAAGGTTTATTTTCAATTACGTTTCAGTTTTCAGGCCCTAGCGAATGTAATGTCTCAAAATCTTCTAAATGCACTTTATATGCCACAGTATATCATTTCATTCGATGAAAGCTATTTATGAGAGAGTTGAGAGCTTTTCACACAATAACGAAATGAACAGAAAACAACCAATGATGTCTCTAATGCAGCTAATGAAAATTAAAAAGCTTTTCGTTCAAAGTTACCAATCACTAATAACACCGAAAATATCTAATTCACATTAACTAATGAAGAGCAAAAGAGATTTTTTTTTTATTTTCAATATTTCAGAGCAAAGTGCGCTAAAAAATGAAAACTAATGCAAGAGCAATTTGAGAAATGATGACAAGAGGGCAAAAACAAGCAAATTCTACTCAATGCAAACGTATAATCAGACCTCAAATCAACCAAAAGTCCCTCAAAACGAAAAGAATCCCAAAGACTCCAAATGAGCCGCGTAATCTAGGCTCAAAACGAGACAAGGCAGAATTCGAATGGAGAAGGAAACAATCACTCAAACAACGCAATGAGACAATAGAAAACCACCAAACGAATGGAAAGAGGCAATCACAAGGTTGACTGAACCGATAGAAACTGAAAACTCCCAAGGGAGGCTCGACACACAATAGCACCTAGATGACCTAGGGCTAGAATGCAAAATCGATGGAAATGGGCAAACAACCAAAGGATGCAGGTAACAGTCAGTCAATCAAGGCTCCAAAACACTCAAGCAATGGAAAAATCAAGACCAAACACACAGATCAGGCTCAGGAAGCTCAGGACTGAGCAAACCCTAGTACCTCACAGGATTGGTGCGACTGTGAGGCTGAAACTAGCGCCAGAGACGAATTGGCGCGGGTAATACACAAGCAACCTGCGCCAATGGGCGCACTGTCAAGCTAAAAAGCGCGCCAGTCGATTTTCCCAGTCAAAAATAAAAAAGAGCAATCCAACAAGCAGATCAGTGATGACCAAGCTATCAAAAACCCAAATCCACAGAAAGAACCAACCCAAAAGAGTTGATCAAGCAAGGAGGATCAAGAATCGACCGAAAATACAAGACGATGCTCTAAGTGTTCAGTTTACAAACTAAACCGGAGATTGACTGAAGTAGCTTTGATCTACTTCGCAATTGCAGAGAAAAAGCGTTTCGAAGGCTATCTGGCTAACTTCAGGCTCCGTCTATAGTTTACAAAGCAGAACAACAACAAGATAACGATCCCCAGCAGAGTCGTCAGTTTGTTGTGGAGGTAAATCCCCTCTGCGGACAGAGGTGATCCCTACTAACCCAGACCGGGTCTAGCAACAATCGTTCACGCTATAGTGCAGGTTCCTAATTGCAAATAAACCAACTAGCGATGAAGGCCTACCTGAAATCCAACGTTGTTGCTTGTAGAAGAGGTAGCGCTCCCGTTCCTTAGCTCTGGTAGATCACGATCCCCACGATCTCCGTGGTAGGACACCTGCACACGCGAGAAACAAAACAAACGCAAGCGTAAAATCCAGTAGATGCAACTATATGTCAGTCAGAAAGGACATAACTCATCATCATAAACAACAACAAGAGTGGAACCATAACCAATAGTCGTTTATTATTAATCAATCAAAGGAAAATTACAACCAAGTTCTGACGCTGAATTCTCTTTCGGAGGGTCGCCAGCAGAACACGTCTTGAAAAGCCTGTCAAAGATGTGACAAACCTCTCTCTTCGGATCTTGACAATAGTCTCCTTGCTTGGATTTGGCCTTAAGGGAATTATGGAGGCTCTTGCAGCATAAGGCTCTTGGGAATTTGGGAACTTGAAGACTAGCTTGCAATGGAGATGACAAGCTTTTATAGATGGAGGAAGGGGAAGTTGGGATCCCTATAATCATGGGATTGGCCCTATCCTCAAGGAAGCTTCCATGAGAGGTGGCAAACCACTTCCTCTACATGGAAATCCGAAGCCAAACCTCCCAACTCAAGATAGATACCAGTTCATGAATTGGTTAAGACGAAACTTCCGCCATTTATTTTTTAAAAACACTCCTTAAATTGGCTGGTGCGAGTGCGACTCTGGGACAAAGCGCCAATTGGCGCGACCTCTTTCAAGGATTTTCCCCATTGGCGCGGGTACTGAACTGTCTGCCCGCGCCAATGCAAAAAGGGTAATTTTTAGGGTTTTCCACAAGGAGATGTCTTCAGGGCAATGAAAGCTCTTGTTTAGAGGGATGTCATGAAAGTGATTTCAAGCCATGTCACTTCTCACAGGTCACGGAATGAGCCCTCCAATGTGCGGGACGGGGATTGGAGGGACGGTGACAAATCACTGTGTAACATACCCACTGATACTTTTGAGGGATTCTCTGTTTTGGTCCTAGGAGATAGAACAATGCAATGCATGCATTATGTCCCATCACTTTCAGTCACCATGGGAACTTACACTTTGGTTGATCACTTCTTTGTCGTTGACATACTAGACACCAATGTGATTTTGGGTGTTCAATGGTTGATTACATTGGGGAAATTCACCACTAATTGGGAGGCTTTACAAATGGAATAGGTGGACAAGAAGAGTGGTGAATATCAAATGATCAAAGGCATGCATACATACCCCTCACATACCACTTCCACACAGAAATCAGAGATGGATTTGCGTAGTGGAAGCAAGGACTTTACAGTCCCATCTATCATGTTCATGAGATTTTTGCATGGGACACTCTTATCTAGTGGCAAACCACTTGGGAGGCCACCTGATTCAGATTTTGTGAGGAAGACCTCACAACATGATACTCCAAGCTTAGATCTAGGAGGGATTGGAGCACTAGAAGACAAAGCTACAACGCTGAGAGTCTTGGGTAAGCTCAACGAGGAGGGAAATATTCTTCCCTTATCATCATCACCCACTCCCATTTCTGGTTTTGTGTTGTGGGAGGAGAAGGATGGGAGGAATGGCCTTCCAACCCACACCTTTGGCATATAAAATGTCAAGGAGAAGAGCAGCAACATGACAGACATTTCTATTGATATACCATCAATGCTGTCATTGTTGAGCAGTTTAGATCTGTATTGGAAATTCCAATTGTTGGTGGATTACTCCAAAGATCTTCACACTTGTATGATACTCGATGACCAGTTGCATGAAGAGGGCTATTTAGTCCAAAAAGGAGTCATCTATCATCATGGTAGGATCTTCTTGTCTAGAGCCTCCAAGCTCAAGGAGAAGTTACTACAAAGAGCTTATAAGGAGTTCTGTTTCAGCCACATGTATTCCATGAAGATCTACGACATCATCATGAGGAGCTTTGATTGGGAAGGCTTGAAAGAAGAACTACATCAGCATTTTCAAGAACACATGAACTATGTGGAGTTGGGGCAGCAACATGACTCTATGAGGTAGTTATTTCAGCCATCTCTTCCTTCTTTTGAGAGAGGAGATAGATTCATGCACCACTCCATTTGTATGCGGAGTCTTGTTGGTGAAGAATCTGATCATGTAAGGCATGTTTTATTTTCTGATTGTATACATTATTTCACCATGTTTATGCAGGCCATGGCTCCAAGGAGGAGTAATACATCTTGTAAGTCTCATGGCCAACAATGGGCCACAAAAATTTCTGAATTTGGCCACTCCCTTGATGAGCAAAGGGAGATTTTCTATCATAATGAGTGCTTTCCTAAAGCACCAAACATATCTCACACTTGCAGCCATAGTGTGATAACATGGGCAGCAAGTAAGTGGTGGGAAAACCACTTACTATATCTTGATCTGATGCAGACAGGAGATGCACTGTGCTGGTTCCATATGTGGGACTATGACCCACCTCCACATGCTCAAATTTCTGTTTGTATGTATGTAGTTTTGCTCCCATACATTGATGATATACTTGTACATTTTATGGGAATGTATGGAGGGATGATGGGAGGCATGTATGTACCACATGGGATGGAGACTCTCTATGTGTCTTATGCTACATATTTTAGGGAGAGCATTGGTTCAGCGATGTTTGTTTCATTTGAGTTATTGAATCCTTGTGGGATGAACTATTTACATCTCATGAGAACTTTGGAGGAACAATTCATGGAGCGTTGGATTGGTGAACACTTAGCTTATGGAGGAAGCTTAACACATGATGATGGTGACACCAATGGAAGAGGAGAAGAGTTGCAACACTCACATTATCAGTTGCTTGAGGACAAGCAACATTTTGGAGGGAAAGACTATAATATTCCCAATTAGTCCCAAGCTAATGGGAATATTCAATTTTGTTTTATTTTTCTGTTTCATGAATAAATGTGTAAAGGAGGATTAATAAAACTCCTAAACAGTAAATAAATCATTACCACATATGAACAAGGCTAAATCTGGGCTATTTAAATAAGCACCCTTAGGTGTGAAAGGGGCTGAAGCTTTTGACTGGGTCAACCATGACCAAATCAACAATGTTGCCTTGGAGGAGTGGCCATCAATGAGGCACAACACAGTTTTAGATGGAGATGGCTCATGTGAAGGGAGCTATTTCATTGAATGTGGTTTAGGGTTTGCAAGCTCTCAACTTATAAAAGGAAGAAGATGGCAACATGAATAATTTGTTGATGATTATGTTATTTCTGAAGATATTGTCTGTTTATAAATTTCTCATTCTCTAACTGTTTCGCTGAGAATAGTGTTGTTTAGCACTGGGTGTTTCTGATCGAGAATCCCACCTCTTTCCTTGAGAGGCCTCTTGGAAGAGTTTGCATTTCTTGTCCACTATCAGGCTGAAGGCAAAGCTTCTTCTTCCAACTACAACGCAGATCCTTTTGAGGGTTTGATTGTCTTTGTAAGCTGCAGCAAGTGGAGGCTAGATCTACTTAGATCTAGGCCATTCTAGTGCTCATTTTCAGTGGGGAAGGCTTCTATCCCATTGGCAAGAGAGTATTGGATGATTGGAGCTACATTTTTAGATCTTGGTTTGAGGCCAAACTTGTTCTAAAACCTATAACACAGTCTTGCTTCCAGAATTGCGTTATTTGTGTGGCTACTGTTGGAGTGTCTTTTGGCACACTTTTTGGAGGAATGGTTTTCATGTGTTAGGGATCTACCCTTCACATTTGATATCCATTGGAGGGGATCATCATATTGTATATTTCAGATCAGATCTGTATGTCCATGAATTTCTGAATATTTCTGTAGATTTGCTGCATTAGATTTTAGATCTACTCCTTGTACTTCATGATTTGCTGAAAACCCCAAGGGGGATTTGGAGAAGGGCCTATCTAGTGTAAAGATCTGATATAGATCTAAATTTTTATACACATATCTGCTCTAGATCTGAAGTGTAATCTACAACTGTTGTAGCCAAGAAAATAACGTTTTCAAGCTCTTTTCAGTTTTAATGTATGGTTGTAACACCTCATTTTGAGGAATTTCTTCCATTAAAGTCTTTTATTTCCGGTTATACATCTCATGGGCTATCTTGTGCATATATTTTTCTGATGTAAATGTAAATAAAGCGCATCCATATTGGCATCCTGCTCTTACTTAGATGATTTGCGTTATTTCTCTGCATAACTGTTTATTATTGCTGCATTCCCCATTTTGGGATAATACATAGATATTATTCTCTTTAGAAGGGATGATGGTTCTATCTCTCATCGGGTTTTTCGCAAGAAAACTCACACTGAACAGTATCTTCATGCCGATTCTCATCATTTTCCGGCTCATAAATTTGGTGTTCTCTGCACTCTAGCTACTCGTGCTCTCAAAATACCTGATGATAATAACTTGGAATCGAAGAAATCCCATCTTCTTGATGTGTTTGAGAAGAATGGGTATAGTAGATCTCAAGGTATTAAGGTCTTTCAAAAAGCCTCTAAAGGCTTAGGAGACAAGTCTACTCAGATGGATCCTATCTCCAAGGTTAATCTTCCCTTTATCCAAGGGACCACAGATAGAATTGCCCTTGTCCTTAGGAGAAATAATGTCTCCTCTTCGTTCAAACCTCTCTCTACTATCAAGAATTCTCTCGGATCTATCAAGGATCCTTTAGACCCAAAGGACTTGAAAGGGGTTTATGTGGTTCCCTTTTCCTGTGGTACTCCATATATTGGGGAAAATGGTCGATCCATTAGACAGAGAATACATGAGCATGTGGCAGACATTAGGCTCAATCGATCCTGCACTTATGCTCTTACGAAACATGTTGAAAAATCATGTCACCATGTATGCATTGAAGACTCCAAAGTCATTGCTAAGGTGGATCATTTCCATCATAGGAAGTTGAGGGAGGCTATTGGAATTGGGAGGCATCCTAAGATTCTCAACAGAGATTATGGGTGGAAATTAAGTAAGAGTTGGACTCCAGCCCTCTCTAGGTGATTTCTCCCCTTTATGTTTGATTCCTTTCGCCTTTTGTCTTTATTTCTTTCTTCTTCCTTTGGTTTTATTCACGTCCCTTTGTTCTTAAAGCTTTCCCTTAGTTCTCTTTTTCTTTGGTTAGTGTTTTTATTTAATTTTCATTATGCTTTATATTATCCCTTTTTTACGACTCTTAACTTTTTATTATAATATTTACGTATCCAATATATATATATATATATATATATATATATATATATATATACCCTTTCTCCGTTTAATATAATAATTGATCATTTTATTAAATTATTCTAGATTATTTATTGACCTTTTTAAATAATTTTTCTTAAAAACTTAAATATTTTAAGTTTTTTCCTTCTATTATTATTTACCCTTGCTCTCTTATTATAATATCTATAATTTAATCATTTTATTAATTTATTAAATTATTATATTTTAAATTATTCTTTAATAATATTTCTTAAAAACTTAAAAACTTTTAATTTTAATATTATTAACTAACCATATCAAATAACGGTTAGTTTCAATAGCTATCACTGGGCAATGACACATCCTTACTATTTATTCAATGAGATCGGTTTCCTTCTTCACTTTGTCCTGAGGATGAACCACATTAGATGGTTCGAAACGTCGACCAAATCCTAATGATGTGATTAATCCGAAAGACATTTATCTACATTATGGATCACAAAAGTCTTACATCTAACCTTAAAAACCCCTGGGGCACTCATAATGTGTAGAGTTTACAACTCAAACTTGTGATTCCAATAAATACTTTCTAAATTCTATGCAAATTAGATTGGAAAAATATGTTGGAAAACCCTCTAAAACATAGAATAGATAGACTGACAGTATACACACACAAATGTGTGTGTGTGTGTGTGTGCATCGTCTAACTAGTAGATGAAATGATTTTTTTCAGGACATTGTTTTTCTAGTTATTCTCAACCAAAAGTCGACAAAGATTGTTTAAAACTTGAGTTTTAGTTGTTTAATCTGTAGAATTCGAGTGCCCTAGCGGATTTTCAGGGTGTTCGAATCCATTTATGCAATCAAAAATGTATTTTAAACAAAATATCACAATCTTGCTTGAAATTGTATTGTCAGATTCCAGTGAAAAAACCATTTCGTCTATAAGTTAGACTGCGACACAATATATATGTATATATATATATATATAGAGAGAGAGAGTTGTGAAAGTAGAGAATCATTAAAAAGTCTAATTTTGAAGTAAAATGTTTTTATTTTTATTTTTATTTTTTAGGTGAATAATATTTTTATATTTCTTATGAGTAATATGCATGTTCTCATTTTTTAGGGGATTATTCATTTTTAACAACAAAGCTCAAAGTCATTACATCAAAGCTCATCAAAGTTCATAATGCCATTTGCAATAATTGAACCTAGGGGACAAGGTTGGAATTTGGATTACTTTTGACCCATCATACAATTTTTTGTTTGTTTGAAAGTTTAGATCTTTATACTCTCCGTCAAGAAACATTATGCTTAAAATTTTGCCTTTCAAAAGTGGCGTTTTGATAATAAATTAACCTTTTACCAATAAAATTTTGATTACAAAATTTGCCCTCAGTAACAAAGTTATATTAAAAGTTTTCCATATAGAGATGTGTGATGAAAATTGATTTGACTCATTACCTATGAGAATTTATGATCTTCAACTAATTTATCGATGGAGAATTGACTCAAGTGAAAGTGCCAAATCTTGCTGACTGTGCATGTCATGTAACTTGTTATCCCTACCCTTCTTATACTTGATGATTAAATCAATGGAGAATTGACTCATGTGAAAGTGCCAAATCTTGCTTGAATGTGCATGCCATGCGCCAACTTGTTATTGCTATCTTTCTTATACTCGATGATTAAATGAAACTCAAGGTGAATTATTACTTGCCATCTTGGTATGTGTGCCAACTTGTTATTACTACCCTTCTTATACTTGATGATTAGATAAAACTCAAGGTGTATTATTAACTTGCCTCATTGTGTAGGTGGTTTGAATAAGAGCCTACCTAATAACAAGAATGATTGGTCCCAAGGAAACAAGAATGATTGATCTTTATCCAACAACCCAAATGAAAATAAAGGCAAACACAAGGGTTGAGTTGATCTACCTTAGTCTATACCTATATGGGCATTGCTATTCCAATTGGTTCAAGGTAATGACTCACTAGTTTAGGCTATACAGTAAATGAGAGCTCATTGATTTGACACACATTGGAACCCATGAAAGTCTATACCTATATGGGCATTGCTATTCCAATTGGTTCAAGGTAATGACTCACTAGTTTAGGCTATATAGTGAAAATGAGAGCTCATTGATTTGACACACATTGGAACCCATGAAATATAATTAAGAAGATATGTTTTAATAACATAATTATTTTGCACTGTTTTATATTGAAAGCCATACCTTTAAGGAAACTTCCCTTGAGAGTGAGTGAAACAACTACTCCTTCCTACATAGTGACATAGATAGTTTTAGATATTGATAGCTCTTGTTAGAGGCTATTGCTCAAAATCAATTTGGTTTTTGATGTATCATGGCCGAAGAATGAGCCCATATTTCAAATCCATGAAGCGCCCAATGTAGAAAGTCGAAAGGATTCATTAACAATACAAGGCTACAAGTAGCGACTACCTGCCGCTTAGTTTAAATATAGTAATGTTGCAATGTGATGTTGGAAATTTGTATGGATAGCTATTACAACTATTACATGTTGCTTAATGCAATTATAGAGATGTTGCAATTTGAATTTGAGCATGTCTATGAAGTTTTGTTTTGTAATAAAGTATGGTTAAACTAAATTAGAAATAATTGTTGCAATTTGAGTTTAGTTGTAGTTTAAATCTATCTAAATTATAGTGAAACAACTTTTGTGTTGGCCCATGAGCATATGCATTTGATGTGTAGATTAGATTTGCTAGATATGCTTACCTTATTTTTGGAATCAATATGAGTATGGTAGAGTAGCTACTACTTGTTGCTTAATGTAAATATAGAAATGTTGCAATTTGAGTTTCAACATGTTTATGAAAATTAACTTTCTAATAAAGTTGTTGCTTTGTTTAGTATAGTTAAATTAAATTAGAAATAATTGTTGCAATTTGAGTTTGAGCGTGTCTATGAGGATTTGCTAGATGTTACCATTTGAAAGGTTTAGAATCTTTTTTTACTAATATTGCGCTGAGAGGTAGCCCGAGCATCAGCAACCAAGGAGCGATGGCAGATAGAGGTTATAACGCGGAGGAAATCCTTTGAATGAACTGAAGCAAAACCGTTATCAAAGAGTTAGCATATGAAAGGGCGCAATAATAAACCAACAATGAAAAGTTGGCGGAACCTTGAAGAGTAGTGGAACCGTGATGTGACCAGCGAAAGTGGTTTCGAAGGTCGATACCAGCAGTATCACGCAAGGCAAAAGCGGTAATAAAATTTTATGAAAAAAACGCTATGTATGTTATGGACTGACGCGTGGCCAAAAGTGGTTTGGGAAAACCATTTACGTCGCGCGATTTTTTTGAATTAACATTCGTGCGTTTAAATCGCGCGATATGCATTTATAACCGTCCGATGTGTGCCTAAAGCTCTGTTGGAACGCGACGCATTGTGGTCCATCAAATCAGTTTGGGCATTGGCCAAGGTAGGTGGGGCCCGAACCTTAATGATTGTTTATCAATTGGGTTGTTTAAATCAAGGTCAAAGCCTATACAAGTTCAGTGAGGAGAGTATACGTTAATATATCATGGAAGGGTCTTATACAATGAAATCTTGCGATTAAAACAAAGCTAAGAGTTAAAGACAATATATTCCACGAGAAGCATAAAACATTTACAATATAAAGTATATAATCCAAATCACTCGGTACTATGGAATTCCAGCATAGGAAAATATCGACCAAACAAGAGATAGAGCGAAGAGTTGGGCACTGGGTTCTTGCAGCAAAAAACTGACCGAGAGGGTTCACCTCTGTTCTAGAAATTAAGCTCTGTTTTGTGGATTAATTTTGCTGTCTTCTATACTATAATTTTTTTTAAAAATAAATATATATATATATATATTTTTTAGTTCTTGCTACTTAGTTTAATTTAATTACTAATTTATTTTGTATTGTTATTATGTAATTAGTATTGGTTAAATGTAATTAATATTTAACTTGTTTATTTATTTCAACTCAGCCATGTTCTAAAAAATTATTTAAAAAAATAATACATGTATTCATGAATTTAAAAAAATTACAATTAAGTAAAAGTAAGTTAATTATATAGTATATAAATTTTATTTTATTTTAAGAATGAGCTAAAATATAATGTAAAGTCATTTTAATACAATTCACATTTAAAAAATAAGTAATACATGCATTAAATAATATTATTAACCATGGAAATTTAAGCTTAAATTATTATGGAAAAATCTGAATTGTAAATAGCTTTTGTTACTCTACCATGAGCTAATATTATATAGACAAAATGTATGCTATACTAGAACTAAAATTCAGTAATATATTTGCTATTCAGTAATAAGCATATAAGTCAAATGTAAGGATTGTTGTGTTTTTGCTTGGCAAAATTGCTTTGTTGATTGTAAGTTTAAAATGACATATAGAGTTTTGATTACATTTTTCAATTTCAAATGTTCTTTTTTTTGTATAAAATAAATTGAAAAACAAAGTTTTTTTGTGTGTTGGGGGACAGACTTTGTATTTGGTAAAACACAGTATTTTAATATGAAACAGAGAGATATTTTGTTTTAATGCGCGGAAGAGTTTTTATTTAAAACTGCATCGTCCCCACAGTGTCTTGTTCATGTGGCGATGTTTCGATGCGATCATCACAATGGGAACTGACATAAGTCACGATAGCAATGGCCCGATGCTTTCATGGCATCGGAAGTGTTTTAAGTTATGTCGCCATTGCACAGTATGAACTCCAGACCCCATCCTGTTTACTATGGCAGAGTTAAATTTGTCATCGTGTCCATTTTTCAATCGGCATCGGAGATTTTTGTAATGGGCCGTTTGCATTGTTTTAAAGTGGACCCGATGCATATTATTCAACGCATTTGATAAGAAGGTTTTTGGGTTTTTAACCTTTGGTCGTATATGTTATATGCAATTTTTGCAATGTTCATGCGCAATTTATAAATGGCCCGAGAGGCTTTGTAATAGATTTTGTTATGTTTTAACATAGGCGAGTTAATTCGCTGATGGGCCCAGACCTTAAAATATATCAGTGGTTGATATTTTAACCTCAGTCCATGTGTTATTGTCGCAGGTATTATGATTAATTATTTGCTTAAGTTTCAATGTAAGTGTGCGGGGTCGTATGTTGATATATCATAGTTGGTGCGTGATATATAAAGGTAGGGTATAATGCATCGTGGACCGGACGAGTGGTGTTGGTTTTTAATCCATTGGAAAATGCATAGATTATAATAAATCAAATGGACAGGAGAATTTATTAACCTTGTGGGACCCTCAAGAATCGCATCGGAGAAAATCATAACAGTGGAAGATGTTAATAAAAGTCTCGATGACGATTGCGGAGCCGATGTGTTTATGAACTGTGATTTATATGTGTTTGAAGTTCGGGCTTAAAAGACATTAATCACATCAGAACGTTTGTGAATGCATCAATCGCATCGGAGGAAGGGCATCACATCGGAACATTGGCAAATTCATTAATCGCAATTGGAAGCATTGAGTTGCGATTAATCGCATTGGAAAATAGAAAATAAAGATTTATAAAGTTGTGGCGCCCGAACTTTTCAAAGGTTAGCGTTGGGGTTAGAATATGAGAGCATATTATATGCGTAGTCTGCATTGTTTTAAAGCGGACTCGATGCATATTATTTAGCGGATTTGATAAGCACGTTTTTGGGTTTTTAACCTTTGGTCGTATATGTTATATGCAATTTTTTACAATGTTCATGAGCAATTTATAAAAGGCCCGAGAGGCTTTGTAATAGGTTTTGTTATGTTTTAACATAGGCGAGTTAATTCGCTGATGGGCCTAGACCTTAAAATATATCAGTGGTTGATATTTTAACCTTAGCCCAAGTGTTATTGGCGCAGGTATTATGGTTAATTATTTGTTTAAGTTTCAATGTAAGTGTGCGGCGTGGTAATGTTGTGCATGAGCAATACATTCAAAGGTTGAGTTATATCCGAGGTTGTAATGTATGCTGATATATCATAGTTGATGCGCGATATATAAAGGTAGGCTATAATGCATCGTAGGCCCGATGAGTGGTGTTGGTTTTTAAACCATTGGCAAATGCATAGATTATAATAAATTGAATGGACAGAAGAATTTATTAACTTTGTGGGATCCTCACGAATCGCATCGGAGAAAATGATAACAGTGGAACATGTTAATAAAAGTCCCGATGGCGATTGCGGAGCCAATGTGTTTATGAACTGTGATTTGTATGTATTTGAAGTTCCGGCTTAAAAGCATTAATCGCATCGGAACGTTTGCGAATGCATCAATCACATCGGAGTAAGGGCATCGCATCGAAACATTGGAAAATGCATTAATCGCAATGGGAAGCATTGGTTTGCGATTAATCGCATTGGGAAATAGAAAAGAAAGGTTTATAAAGCTATGGCGTCCGAAGCTTTGAAAGGTTAGCGTTGGGGTTAGAATATGAGAGAATATTATATGCGTAGTACTGTTTTAGGTTGAACCATAGAGTAGGCTGTAATATAGCTCCGAAATTAATTTAAAACATCGATTGGGTTTATTACAACAACAATTTATATCCATTGCGTGATAATGTACAACATATCAAATGAACCTTTGCAACTGTGGACCCCGTTGAACGTGAAAAAACTTAAACCAAATATGGAAAATAAATTTTCCTTATAAAACTTATCGGGTCCGAGACTTGCCATTGCAATCGGGCGAAGACAAAAGAACTTGCGATTTGCGATTGCGATTGGGCGAATCGCATCACATCATTGAATAGTAGCAAAGAAAACATATGCCCAAATTGTTACGCGATGTGGAAATCAGATCCGCCTTATAAAACTTATGGGGTCAGAGACTTACGATTGCAATGAGTGCAAAATAAAAGAAGTTGCAATTTGCGATTACGATTGTGCCAATCGCATCATTCAACGGTGGAAAAATAAACGGATGCGGCGATCGCATTGCAATATTCCACATCAACAAGACACTTAATTTCAATACAATTTACGATTGCAATTCAAAAGTATATCAAATGTTTTATTGATTCATAGCATTGCAATTGGACCATAACAAAAGAACTTGAACTTGCGATTTGCGATTGCGATTGTGCCAATCGCATCGCATCATTCAACAGTGGCAAGAAAAACATATGCGGTTGTATCATATAACTTGTGATTGCGGTTGCGATCGCATCACAATGTTCCACATCAACAAGACACTTAATTTTAATACAATTTGCAATTGCAATTCAAAAGTATATCGAATATTTTATTGATTCATTGCTTTTTAACTTTCTATTTGCCATTTATTGAAAAATATAATAGTATTTGAGGATGTTTATGAAGATTTGTTTTGTAATAAAGTATAGTTAAATTAAATTAGAAATAATTGTTGGAATTTGAGTTTGAGCATGTCTATGAGGATTTGCTAAATGTTTCCATTTGAATTTAAGGATGTCTATGAGGATTTTCTTTGTAATAAAGTTGTCACTTAATTTAGTTTAAATATAGCTAAATTAAAATAAAAAATAAGAATTTATGTTAGTATTAATTGCATATAATAATATAATTTAGTTAACTAATTTGATTTTTTTAGATCTGAAAACTTTTGGATTTCCTTAAAGTATATATATGAATATGAAAATTTATAATTCTAAAAATAAAAATATTATTATAAGAATTTATAATAACAAAAAATATAAGTTATATATATATATATATATATATATATATAAAGAATTTATTATTATTATTCAAAAAGTTGCATGTTATTTTTACTTAAAATTACATGACATGATATATAGCAATTAAAATTGTTTAATATTTTGTATGGTTATATATTTGATATATTTAATGTATATTCCAAAATTTAATAATGTAATTCAGTTAGCCAATTTGAGTTTTTAGATATTGGATAGATTCAATATTTTAGTCATTAGGAATGTGGTTTTTTAGTTACATTTTTCAATTTCTAATGTTTTTTTTTTGTATAAATATAATTATATGACACGGTATATAGCCATTAAAATTGTTGAATATTTTGTATAGTTATATATTTCATATATTCATTATATGTTCTAAAATTTAATAATATAATTTAGTTAAGTAATTTGACTTTTTTAAATATTGGATAGATTTGATATTCTATTGATCAGGGATGTGTTTTTTATTAATTATGTTTTTCAATTCGTAATGTTTTTTTATATAATATACTTACACATGTTTTATAATAGAATTAGATGTGGCTAAATTAAGCAAATTTATAAAATTGAATTTAGTGTTGTGATTTTAGGTGTTAATTTGAGTTTCAACATGGCTATGAGGACTTGCTCTTTATATATATATATATATATATATATATATATATATATATATATTTTGTTATTGTTCAATAAGTTGCATGTTATTTTTACTTAAAACTAGATGCCATGATATATAGCAATTAAAATTGTTTAATATTTTGTATGGTTATATATTTGATATATTTAATGTATATTTCAAAATTTAATAATCTAATTTAGTTAACCAATTTGAGTTTTTAGATATTGGATAGATTCAATATTTTACTCGTTAGGAATGTTGTTTTGTAATTACATTTTTCAATTTCTAATGTTTTTTTTTTGCTATATATAAATATAATTATATGGCATAGTATATAGCGATTAAAATCGTTTAATATTTTGTATAGTTATATATTTGATGTATTCATTATATATTCTAAAATTTAATAATATAATTTAGTTAACTAATTTGATTTTTTTAGATATTGGATAGATTTGATATTCTATTCATTAGGGATATGTTTTTTGATTAATTATATTTTTCAATTTCTAATGTTTTTTTATATAATATAGTTACACTTGTTTTATAATACAATTAGATATAGCTAAATTAAAGTAAACTTATAAGATTGAATTTAGTGTTGTGATTTTAGTTGTTAGCTTAGAGAGAATAATATGGCGATCCATCTCATATTAGATATTTTATAAACATTTCTAATTGATATCAATTTATATATAAACTGTGATATTTTGTTTAAATATATAATTTATAAACTTTGGGTCTACTTTAACTTATAAATATGTAATAATAAAATGTAAAAAAAATATTTTATAGTAATGGAAATGTATAATAATATAATATATTTTTAAAAATATACTGAAGTAATTATTTAACTAAATATTGATTTACAGAAAAAGTATTCCATTATTAATATATGTATGGATTAATTTATTAAATATAGGTTTAAAAAAAAAAAAACTACTTTTAAGGAGCTAAATACATTGATATATATAGAAATGTTATATTTACCAGCCTAGATCCATCTTACTTTGGAGATATCATGCGCCGAGAGGGATCAAATCTCTCAAGGTGCAAAACCTATTTTTTGAGTGCAAAACTTGAGGAAAGGTTTGCACCTCGAGAGATTTGATCCCTCTCAGCGCATGATAGATCCAAAGTAAGATGGATCTAGGCTGGTTCCAGTTGGAGGCATCAACGTCACATTTTTCAGATTATTAAAAATTTTGTATATTTTTGAGATGTACATCATACTTTCAAATTTTGAAGATTAGAAATACAAATTCTAACAAATGTTATTAATATAAATATGTTTGGTAATCATAAAAATGAACTAATTAATATATTAAATAACAAATACACCTATCATAAAATTGAAATGTGATATGAAGAATATATTGAAAAATACATGAAAAATACATAATTTATTTAGTATTTAGCCTTAACCTGACTTCTTCTTCTTTTCTCTTAGAAACACCGGCACATTTTGCCATCTTTTCATATCGATCATATGGAAATGGTGGTTGAAATCGAAGACCATCCAAAGATTTAACTCGAGATATTGCAGTAAAAGTGAGACCTTGTCACTCTGTCCTTCCAATATCAATAGTTGCCTTTTCTAGTGTCAATCCCTGGGACTTATGAATTGTTAATCCCCAAGCAAGTTGCAATGGAATTTGTCTATTATTGCCTCTTTCAATAGGTATAATAGGAACAGTATGAGGGAATAATTCATCCCACGCAACTCCGACATAGTTATCAAATGTTACTAAAACATATGTAGGAGGATTAGGAGGTGATGTTCCAGGATTATACACAATATCTTCAACTACTCCAAGAGCACCATTGACAAGTCCTGCATTAGTCCATAAATTTGAAGTTAGCATAACCCTAGCTCCAACAGCAAGAAGGACCTCATTATCCAAATTTTCCTCATATGCTTCCATGTTGTTGTTGTTATTTGATCTTGTAGCAACACTACGTGCAACAGGGTGATTTAGGGATACCAAGCAACGCTTATTGTGATTGTGCACATCATCATTTGTTGCGAACAAATGTGTAGCCTTATTAAATGACTCTTTTGTTGAAGCATCCAAATTGGAATCTGTATGTGTCATTAGTACTTTCCAATCTTCTATTGTTGGAATCGCATCTCTAACGTTCATTAATAAATGACGAAAGAATCTTTGATCATTGCTCTGTCCATCTTGCCTGTATACTGTATCAAGAGTTACAACAGTTGTGAATAAATTCCATAATTCTTTTGCATGACCTTCACATGCATATGCAAGTCTATCCATAACAGGAGGTAGTTGTCCCAAATCACCAACCAATATAATTGATATACCTCCAAACGGGACTTCTTTATTATGAGGAAAAGCTTGGCGAAGTCGAGAATCAATATGTGTCAACAAATTTCTCCCTATAAAACTCATCTCATCAATAAGAATGTACTTAACATGTTTCATCTCCTCTTGTAAGGTAAGCAAACGTGACCCTTGTAAATCAATGAAGTTCCTTACTGGTATGTAAAGAGCAGAGTGTATTGTTGATGCAGATATGTTGAATGCTGCAACACCGGTAGGGGCCAAAAGAAGCAATGGGCTCTTATGAGGAAGAGAGTCAGTTTCAAGTCTTTGTTTTATTGCACCAATCAAGTAAGACTTTCCAGTACCTACTGTCCCTTCGATAATCATAAGCAATTGTTCTTCCTTGTCATCTCCTTTGTAATGATCAAAAACTACATTAAATGCTATTTTTTGCTTTTCTCCTAAACTTTCAAATGAATATTTTTTTGATGATTCAGTAGTAACAATTGCATTCACTTTTTTCTTATCAGATATGAAGTTCACTGCACGTCTTGACGTCTCTTCATCAACAAAGCTAGAGCTCCAATTTGTCATAACATCACGATCCCTAAATCCAATCATGTCAAATTCACTCGCATGTATAAACTTATTCTTATACAAACTTGAAATAATCTCCCACTCATGTTGCTTAGAATCATTTTGTACATGTAAAACATCTTCATCCTCATCTGGACATTGAGCTGGATCCTTTGAAGGTATTGGATTACGATCAATATGCCAAGGATTATAGGAAAAAATTTCCCAATTTTGTATGATGTCATCATCTCTAGAACCAATATCTGTATGAAAATCACGAAACGGCTTGTACAATACTAATTCAGACCAACAAAACTCAACAAAACTATTATTTTCGTGAGGGGGAACTAAATGAAACTTAGGAAATACTTGTACAATGGCTTCATTAAATCGTGGTAACCATTTCTCATCATGGCGACGTTTGTCATATGACCAAGATCTAGAAGCTTCTATCAACGAAAGGTGCTCCATACTCATGGGTCTCTTCCTATATGCATCAATAAGAGAATTATCATTATGGTCATTATTTTCATCAACTTTTACTTGTTTGAAAACATTTATCCCAACATTCAAAACAATGAATGTACAACTACATTCATTAAGAGGAAGCTCCAAAAGCATATGACATGTTTCTTGTGCTCCTATATCCCTATCAACGATAGTCTCACACAACAATGTTCTATATGCACATGCTGCTGGTTCATTTGGATTTTGAATATAAGAAATACGCATCAACATATCATGGAAGCTTTCTGACCCTTTTTCTGCTTTTGATGCATATTTTTCTATGTAGTTAATCACAACATGCCTAGAAAGAACAGGTTTCCAATCCATATTTGCACGCCACATCATCAACGTTTCACGATTATGTGTATTTAATCGATCATCATTTCGTCTAGGTTCATATATTTTTTCTCCACCCTCATCAACATAAAGTCTTGACATTTTACATAGCTCCCATGGTGCCTTATATCTACACACCAATTTTCCACCCTTCTTTCTAAGGCATGACTTCCCATTGCAGGTGATGTGGCGCTCAACACAATTGAGAAGTTTTTCATAGTCCATCATAGGATCAGATTGAAATATTTGTTCAGTGTTCTTTAAGCAAGGATGATCATCATCGTTCCGTTGAATAGGGATCTTTATTTGATATTCATTACGTGGATTGAATGCATGGACAGATCTATCAAAGTATTCTTTTGCAAATCTAACTTGATTCGGGTCATTCCAATTCAATTTGTCCATATTGGGAGCATATTTTAGCCAAAGAAACCCATGCACATGTGGAGATCCGCGATGTTGCCATTCATAACGACACCAAAAATCTGTAGCATGATGAAATTTTGAAAAAATCTCATCTCGAAACAATGTATGTCTTAAATGCACATAACTTGCTACAATGTGAGGATTATCAATGACATTCTAGCGTCTCCATTTTCTTGCTTCCTTTGGATCTGTAGGAGAGGTACCTGGCATCAATATATGCAAATCAGGCCATTGCATATCTGCTACACTTAGTGTGAAGAATATTGTAGGAGATCCAATTTGTTGTACTAAGTCACATAATTCGCCACGACATTTGCTCCAATATGCACATGTACCTCTTAGAACATGTCCAAATCTCATCAATCTATCTGCAATTTTAGAATTAGGAAGATTTTGTAAATGCTCTCGTAACTCATCAACTGTTGTAGGTAGTTCTATCATATTTTTTTTAACAAATACTGCAGAAGACGCTTGAGCACGATGTCTCATGATGATATTGAGTAAAAAGTATCTAAATCGAGGATGTCTCCCAAACCTATTATCACGAAATCTGAGGAGATGTTTTGCATACTCATGAAGATGCACGTTTCTTAGTCGTGCTTGTAACCAATCGGCTTCTCCTTTAGGGAATAATGTTGGAAATTCCATATCAAATAACCCTTCAGTATTGTACTCATTTATTGGAGATGAACCAATTCTAGGCCAATTAATGACATTTGTAGTTTCACCATCTAGTTGGTTTTCTTCTCTATTAGGATTATCTGCCCATGCACGAATAAGTTCAATTTCCCTAGGTGCATTTGGAGGCCTTACAGCAAAAGAAGTTGTATCATAATTGTCTAAAGCATCTTCACAACCTGGAGCACCTTCTAACAACGTAATGTCTATGTCATTGTCCATATCTGGTAGTATAACAGAATTAATCATATGTGACACATTTGTTGCTTTTTCTGGTAACTCGTCCACAGCATGCATATCAATTTCTACACCTTTATAATATGGATCATTTTGAATCTTATAAAGTAATGCATCTAGTACCTTTTGCCTTCTAACAGTGAAATCATAGCTTGATCCTTGCTGACCTTTTTTTCGCACCACCATCATTAAATCCAAGTCTTTAATATGTCGAGGCAATTTATTGGCAACATCTTTAACATCTTGAGGAAAACTGATTGTGTGTCCTCTATATTTGTATTGGCCACCTATTGAATGCATTACCTACAAAATTGGACTCGCTCTTGCTATCAACATTTCCTCAACTTGTGTAAGACTTCCAAGGATCAAAGGCTGCAACCCCGGATTCATATGATTTTGTGATGAAAATCTATGTTTATTACCCTCTTGTTTACATCTTGTACACATTGGACCAGTCTTTGTAGTCACCACTTGAATGCCAGGATACGACTCCTCACACACATGGCACATTTGAGGATGACCTAATTTATCAATTCTTTCACGAAATCTTTTATGTGCAATAACTTCATCTTCCACTGGTACATTGGAAATCATTTCACATTCATCGTCACATTGCTCCATTGGTTGATGATTTTGTAGATTCATACTTATAGGAGAATGAGCCTCAATTGTTGGCCCTAGATCACTACGACCTTCGATTTGTATTTTTCTATGTGATCTTACATATTGTTGTCTTTGTTTTCTTCTATGTTCTTCCTTTTCGTCCTCATCCATTTCTTCAAATTTCATTCTTTTTCTTTGAGAATTATTTATTCGTTCTGCTTCCCTTTCATCCTCATTTTGTCTTTCTCGTTGCCGCCTTTTTCTTTCACGTTCCTTCTTTCGTTGTTCTTCCCTTTGATCATTAATCATATTTTGTCTTCGCAATCTTCGCTGCTCATTTTTTTCTACCCTCTTCTGCTCTCTTTCGATTTCAATTACTTGTTTCATAATATTTGATCCTTGTCTTTTAACTCTTTCTCTCTTTACACTTCTCATTTCTTCAATATTGTTATTATTAGTTTCCCCATTACTAGTACCCATGATATTATATTCATGTACAAAAAAACCAAACACATCAATTAACCATATATATATATATAATACCTAGCTACAAAATATCAAATATCTAACTACAAAATATTTAATACTCTTTCTATGTCTATAAAGCAATTGTTGTACACGTGCAATATTGTAAATTGTGTTTGATAAAATTTAGACATTAAATATTAATATAAATATTTATAAAATATTAATATATTTGTTATTTAATATATTAATTATTTCATTTTTATGATCACCAAACATATTTATAATAATATGAGTAATAAATATTTATATTAATATTTATAAAATTACCATAAATTAAATATGAATATTAATATCTATAAATATTAATATTAATATTTACTACGTAAATTACCTAAATTATATCACTCAATAATAACCAAAAATAAAAAATTAGGATATATTTTGTATGTGATAAAAGGCATAACGTTTCATCCAAATTGATAATGTTGAATACTCTTGAAAATTAACTCTTCAACACTATAATGATTGCTATCCAATAATAAGTAAAACAAATATGGTGAATCGACATGAATCACCCAAATCGATATCAAATAATTGCACATTCTATGAGATACTTAACAATTAACAAATCCATTTTCCCGTCAGATTTCAACATAGTTTCATCAAACCATGTAGGTTTCAAATAAACAATTAGATAATACAAAATGAGCATGAATTGATATATTTATAAAGTAGGTTTCAAATAGACAATTAGATAATCTAAAATGAAGATGAATTGATGTATTTATAATGTGGTAATTATTTTCAACGTCACTCAACAAACAAATATAAATCTTTAAACAGAAAAATATTATTGAAGAAACGGAAGTTTAAATGCCGTAACTAAGGGATTGGAATTTAGTTTGGTTGACTAACAGATTTGTTTAGTTGGGAAAAATATGTAACCACAAAATTAATTCAAATCTGGAAGTGGAGTGGTGTCAACTTCAACTCACAAAGTTAACGTTTCCAGTTCAAAATTTACTCTTCCAGCAATACGAATATAAGTGGAATGAAGTCAAGTTCAACTCAGAAGGTTAACAGTTTTGGTTCAAACTTTATTCTTCGAGAAACAGTAGTAAATTTCATCATATTTTGATTCTTGAACCAATTTCGTAGTAATTATTTATTATCTGGATATCATGATAGATATCAAGATAATGATCATCGTTTCAAATATATGATTATTAAGATTATGATGTGTAAATGTAAAATGTTTGGTTGACTAACAGATTTGTTTAGTTGGGAAAAATATGTAACCACAGAATTAATTCAAATCTGGAAGTGGAGTGACGTCAACTTCAACTCACAAAGTTAACGTTTCCAGTTCAAAATTTACTCTTCCAGCAATACGAATATAAGTGACATGAAGTCAAGTTTCAATTTTTATACATTACCTTAGTGAACTCCAGCTCCAGCGCTTACAGTTCGAAATGCCCCAGAAATGTTTACGCCGCAGAAATTCTTGAATTAGAGCTAAGTTACGCCGTGAATTAGAGCTGTGAATTAGAGCTGAGTTACGCCGTGAATTAGAGCTGAGTTGTTTTAAAAAAAAAAAATGTTTATTTATACGATTCTTAAAATCTATTTGTTAAGCCGACCCGATTGTTATTTTTTATTTTAATTTGAAATTTAATCCGACATTGAGGACATGACATACCTGACATTGAGGTCATATGGGGCTGTAGATGCGCCTCTTGGCGCAATCAAAATAAATTATAAAAGAAGCAACAATTTGAATATATAATTCAAGTTTAAGTTTAAAAAATTAGTAAAAATAAATAAATATTATATATATATATATAACTTTGGATCTAATTTAAATTATAAATATGTAATAATAAAATGTAAAAAAAATATCTTATAGTAATGGAAATGTATAATAATATAATATATTTTTAAAAATATATTGAAGTGATTATTTAACTAAATATTGATCTATAGAAAAAGTATATAAGTCAAATTTAAGCTTAAAAAATTAATAAAGATATATATATATATATAATTAATGTGGAATATTGTACGTTGGAGTTGATTAATGCAACTTGTGAAAGAGAACGAAAGAATAGATGGAACTGCAAGCTTGGGAAATAAAAATTGTAAATTGCAACAGATTGAATTGCAAGGTTGTTTAGTTTGCAATCATCTTCTTTGAAAATAAAAAATTAAAATTAAAATAACTATAGTTGCAGGGTTGTTTAATTTGGGATCTTTAAATAAAACTTTATGTATAAATACAACTTTATGTATGAAAAGGATTAAGTTCAAATTTCTAATTAAATTATGTAGAAAAAGATGTATATAAATACTTAAAAATTATAATAAAAATTTTGAAAATTAATTTAATTTAATCACCAATTGATCTGAATAAAAAATAATAATAAATATTCCAGAATTAAAAGAATAATAACTAAATAATCCAAATTAGCAAGCATTATATACATAGGAATATATATCAATTGATTTGGATATATGGTGGAGTCACTACTCAAGAAAAAGCAAGATGGCGCTAAGATGTATAGCTATACCACTATTTCAGCGTTCGGTAGATGTTAAATAACATCCAAAATGGTGCAGAGTCGAAACAAATGTTAAATAAAGCTAAACATAAAACATATGCATTGCCCTTTCGGGTCCATCTTACAATGAGCACATGTTTAATGTTAAAACATATAATTTAAAGGTTTTATAATAGCTCATCGCGTCCGCAAACAAGTTTTGGTGTACGGCGGATTTGGACGCGCGATGAACAAATTAAATCCAGCCTATAATATGCATCGGATCCAGAATTTGAGAATACAAATGGGCCATTTTGAATTTTCCAATTCCGATTGAGAATGGACGCGCGATAAAGGAATTAAATCCAGTCCATAAACGGTATCGAGTCCGGAGTTCACATAACAATCGGGCCATGTTAGAACCATTTGCGATTGTAACATAATATAATATGCGATTGCGATTGCAATCGCATTGCAAGCTCCAACATCAACAAGACACTTTGTGGGGACGACTACTCTTCACTTAAAACTAACTCTGTCACGTTCAAACAAATCCATCGTTATATAAATTTAAATAATTCTTAATTTCGGATTTTGGATTCATGAAACAAAAACCTGTGCTTGAGAAACAAATCATAAATTTGGTTTAGAGATGGAAGGAATAATTATCGAGGGAAAAGTCATCAAGGTAGGACCATAGATCGAATTAAATTACAGAGGCTCTATGTAAAAAGGTTAAATCGTAATGCTGCACATGACTGGCTTAATGGTGGTTATGCACGCGTTTGAAGCATATAATCCTTTATTGAATTAAATAGAGTTGATTCAATTTCATTGAGGGATGGCGGAAGAGGAACATTCGAATAATGGCATATTTATAGTCGGTTTGATTATAAGGCGAATATTAATCGCAATAGTGACTTTGTGTCGAAACCAAGGACTTAAAGACATAGGCTTGGCTTATATGATGTAACTTGTTATTTTATATAATGCAATATGTTATTTGATAGTATATATGAAAATTTTATTATTGTAGTACTTTAGAAATTGAAGTTAAATATAAATTTTAAAATGCAAAATAGGTAAATAAAATTTTAAAAATACAAAATAATTAAATACAACAAAAACAAAAACCAGAATTCTACTATTTAAAGAGACTTGTATTCTTGGCTTGAAATACTGTTCAAACCATTTGTGGCATCCGCACTGTACGTGCACAATTTATTGATTATATATATTATCTCATAGAATCGAAGATTGACTGAAAATTCTTAAACAAATACTTATCAAAAGCTAAGACTAGAGTATTTGAATATTAAAGTAGAAAAAGAACTTATCAAAGTAAATATCAATCACCCAATAATGCTTAATATATAAGCTTTCAGTCGTAAAGTGTAGGTGAAGAAGAATCATATTGTAAAGAAAATTATAACAAAGGAACATAAGACTAACTTTAGTCTTAGTACGGTGTTTAGACATAGAATTTGGTGCATTACTATTAACAATGAATATAGGAATCTGCAAAATAAATAAATATGAATTTATAAGCTAAGGAAGCATAAACTTAGAAATGGCGATTTACTATTTCTGTTACCATAACAATATTGCCCAAATTGAGAGATGCTGTTCAAAGTTGATTCATAAGAATATATGAAAAATTAATGTCCTTGCTTCGTTTGCAGACGCGCATACTTGTACTACACACCGTATGGAAAAATAATCTTAATGCCTCTCCCTCTTTTATAGAGATGAATTAATGTTTCAGATGTCAATTACGATTTTTGCAAAATCAATAAACAACAAGACAGAAGACTGGAAGTAGCCCAGGCATCAAGTCTGCACAAAAAAAATTTCAGGAGATTTTTAAATAGATTTATAACATTTATATATATAATGTCAGATTGTAAAGATAGGTTCTATTCATTAAACATATATGTATGAAATCTAAAAACATTTGTAAAGGCCTAATGGAAAAGCTATATTTCTTAAATATACATATATTAAGTCTGAAAGTATCTGTGAATAGGTAGAAGAAACACTATAAGTATAACTAGTGATTTTTGTTCCTAATTGTTCTATGAAAACATTCTTGTTCTGGCAAAATTTTGCAGACATACTGCACTTTGAGAAAGGCTGATTTGAGCAGTAAAATCTTGTACAAAAATTGAGAAGAACTTTGCACTAATTTCTGGATGACTATGTGTTTCTATAAAATCATGTTACAAATTTTATGTCATTATATAGATTTTTAAAAATTGTCACTTAAATAAACTTATATATAGATAAATAAATAAAATAAACTACCCATGAGTATATTTTAACATACCTTTTGCAAACTTTTCGATGATTTGTCTAAACCAAATCTGGATATATGAAACCATGACTCTGGTATATAATATGATTTCTTCACTATGCATGGAGATAAAAACAAAATTATTTTTTTTATAATGATATATAGTTGAGAGGGAGTCTACTCTTATACACATATTTATGAAATTGAAAACATATAAATTATTATAGGTAATAATTTTGTAAGGATTTCGTATGCACTCTAACCAAGCGACATAAGATCTGATTTCGTGAAGCTATGGATGACGATGGAAGAAAATATTACTCATAGAAGATATTTTGCGAAATTTAGAATATCAAATATTTATAGCAAAATGTTAAATAAATACATCGAGGCAATTTAAATTATTAAAGTTTATTCAACTCATTTGTTTTCAACAATTTTCCAAGCCAACGACGCGTCTTGTACCGGGAATCAGTTTATTGACTCAGAATTTTCCATTCAATAGTGATGATCTGCCTGATTTGAGGTGATTTCGGAAAGTTTCATCACCTTTGGCGCATCTTGAGGATTCCTCGAGAACATAACACTGTATAAAAAGAAAAACAGAGCTTTCACGCTTAAACATAAAACAAGTTTTGTATTTAAAAAACAGAGCATTCGTATGTTATTGGTTTTTGTTTTATGCGCAGAGGTTTTTGTTTAAATAGTAGGATATAGTGGTCCCCAGCTGCCCATACAACATCCACAAAACCGCGGTCCCCATGCCAAGTCAACCGAATGACCAACAGACACGTGGTTGAAGTCAATTGGATCGGGTTTTTCAATGGGCCGATTCGCATTGCAAATCCATCCGAAAGGGTTATAAAGCGGATTTTAAAATGTTTCGAGTCACAATCGCCTCGTACACAAATAAATTTTCCAGACGATATTTTTTTATCCACGCGATTGTATATTTCATCGCGCGTCCATAAGGTGACGTCACGACCTTTCATTTGTAACGCGAAATGTGTTGTTGCATTTCGATTTAAACATGTTTGAAGTCCGAGGCGGATGTTTTACGATGGTTTAAGTTTTATTAAAATTTAGTTATAATGTTTGTCATCGCGCGAACATAAGGTTGTGTAGTTGACATATATATGTTTTAACATATATATAGTGTATGCGTTTTTGTTGGTGGGCGAAAGCGCTATATATTTTAAAGTCTTGTAGTTTAGTTTTAAAGGCTTGTGTAATGTAATTTGTTTTTATGTTTTGTTTGCACTATATAAAGTGTAAAAGCCCAAGCTTAAGAGTAATGTTTTATGGCGTTTTTTAGGCGTTAACCCACGAAGAAAAAAAACGCGATATTCTTAAGGTCGTTCGATCGAAGTTTGGGGATCGATAAATCGTGGATCGTTAGATCCGTTCGATAGATAACACAAGGTCGGTTGTAAAGCATTGGGTCGGTGTTATGTGTGGAGATTTCGTTTAAATATGGGTTAAGGTATTGTGAATGTCTTATATGAGCTCGAGACTTTATTGTAATATGGCGAAGCGGCTGGGCTATAACATATGCCAATCTACCGTAATGAATGTTGATACGTTGTAGCTTCTAATGAATGATGTGGGTATAAGATTTGCATTGCGTATAAATATAAAAATTAATTTATAATTTTATTAAAATATTCGAGAAAATATAAATTAATTAATCTATGATATTTATCGAGGTTAGAAAAAATTATATGAAGAGATTGACAAATTACTTATTAACTAATCTATGTGGATTAATATTTATCGGTTGGCATAAATTTATATGAAGAGATTAACAAATTATCTTAAAATTTATTTTTATGTATTTATCCCGTGGTGAGGACTTGCAGATGAACGAGGGTGAACTTATGCTTTCTATATATAGTTAAAGGGGTCTAATTTGTATGAAAATCTGAGGAATGGCGAGTAGTCGCCATTGGTTGGGTGTGACCTTAGTGAATCTCGGGTTGTCTGACATGTTAACCTCTGCATAGAAAGGAAGCCAAAGTATCGAGCCCTTGTCCATTTCGGAATCGACAGAACCATAAGTCGTTGAATTTTTGGTGTTAGAGAACTTATCTTGGACGCGATGCATTTAAATCGCAAGTTTTGATTGCCCTTGGAGGAGCCCCGTAAGATAGGTTTAATGCAATTGTTGCATTAAAACAGTGATAGACGATTATAACGCTCAAGAGTCGTATTAAAAGGAATAGAGCGGAACCTTGCGCGAGGAAGAAATAGAACCACGAGGAGAATGAACGTGAACGTGGTTTCGCACAAGTTCACGAGCGTAAGCTTGTTTTCCTAAAATCAACGCGATATTTCCCATTGATGACGCGTGGCCTCGGCGGTTTGGCAAAACCATTTTCATCGCACTCCTTTTGAGCGTTAACGCCGAAACACAAAATTTTGCGAAACTTCACGAGGAGCGTCGAATCATCCAGCGACACGATGCTCCACCAACCGTCGGATTTGGGAGGTGTTAAGTCGGGCTTAATATGTGATTAAAAAGGTGTGAAGTTGTCGACTACTTACCCTCTCGCATAATATACAAAGGAGCGTAACATTATTAAGGTGCATTTTTAAGTGTGTGTGGTCGAACATTGCGTTCGGAATATACGAATGTTGATATATATATATAGTAGTGCGGGAATGTAAAGTGAAGGGTGTTATAACCTTGGAAACGCGCATAAAGTTTGGATTATGGGTCTTGACTGTGACACAATGTCACATTATATGCATCGGGTTTATTGTATTGAGTCGTGATATAACTTTGGGAGGCAATTGCAATTGCATAGAGGGTGTAACCATGAGTTAAACTTTGGAAGAAATACCAATACGAATATTTGTCATCTCGATTCGCACGCAGCTCAAATCTAGCCGGAAACTAATTTGACGGGGTCTCAGGAGTTTAGGTATACAATCCGTCGAGAGACCATAAATGGTGAGTACGGAAAACACTCTCTCTATGTATGTGCGTGCTATGTCACGGACCATAATGGCTGCTCATGCGGGAAAACACGTTTCGCACTATAGTCTTCCCAACAAAGAAATCCAGAGGCGACTCCGGATAAAGTACAAGACCTGCGGGATAGATATCAATGTTTTTGTAATGACTGTACAAATAATGGGGATAAAATCTAGGCATTTTGCAATAACAAGTGAAATTTTTGGCCAATTAGATAAGAGATAATTCAAATTAAAATAATTAAAATAAATAAACAATAATAAATCTTATAGTGAACCATGGCAAAAATTTTAAAAAAATTGAAAACATATGTCTAATCAAGGTGAATTAATGTCACAATTAAGAAAAACTGATGCGTAGTATCTCGCTAGCGCAGGTACAATAAGAAAGGTAAGGAAACTTATAGTTGGTATTGGTATATAAAACATGTAGTCTAAAACCCGACACTTCCTGAATAAATATTGATACATAGATCAAACGCACTATATAAGGAATACACTAGTTTTAAGTACCAACAACAAGATCCATAATAAAGAAATTTGTTCAAATTTAAAAATAAAAAAAATCAATGAATTCATATGGAGGAGATAAATAATTTGGATATTATATTTTTTCATTTTATTAATAAAATAATATTTAATGGTTTTGTTTTTCATAATTATAATATAATGTTTAAAATTATGGTTTTTAAAGGCATTTTATAGTTTAATTTAAGGGAGATATTGTAATGGTGTTTTGAATGAAATGTTAAATCAAAATTCTATGAAGGTTAAATTCCTACCATCCATCTAATAATTAAATCAAAATTTTGGAATTTCTATTCCAAAATTGAGAGCTATTGACTTAATTAACAAACATATAAAAACTTATTACTTACAAATCTCTCTCTCTCTCTCTCTCTCTCTCTCTCTCTCTATATATATATATATATATATATATATATATATATATATATATATATATATATTCAATACTATACATATCACATTGTAAAATTAAATTAAAACATTTATAAAACATGTCAAAGAAAAATACCAAATATATATGCTATATGTATTATTAGAGTTTTAATAAAATAAAAAATAAGAATATTTTTATATTTTTTTCCAAAGGAAAAAATCATATATATTTATGAAAATGAAATATATACACATTCCAATTGTATATTGGTTTTCTCAGCCTTTATCATCCATAAAAATAAAAATTTCCATTGTTCACACATTCCAAAAAAATCATTGAAACTTGAGGGTTGAGAACCCAATATCCAAAAACTTATTTCCGAAATAGATGCCAAAAAATGTACCAAAAGTAACTAGAAGGAGAGTATTTACCATAGAATCAATCTCCACTCCATCTAAAAACTCATGAAAACCAACAAGGAGAGTAAGATCTCTTTTAGACATACCATCCGCTTCCATATTGGGTTCACGAAGGATGTGATGAAAGGTATGTGCTCAAAAGAGCCAACAATAACCTGATGTTAGAAAGAAGAGTGAGTAGTCCTAGAATGTTAACATTGGCCTTATGGTTTTCTTAATCAATGAGAAGTTTGGAGTCACCCATCACCTAAAAACATGATAACCCTTTTTCCTAGCCAACTCCAATAGAAACCTCAAGGGCACGAACTATTCCTTGTTGTTAGCCCCCTTCCTAGTGCATACCTGCAATACAAGTAGTGTGTATAACTAAACAAAAGACAACCCCAACGCCATAGAGGGGAGGATGGCCCTAGTCGCCCCATTAAAAATAGCCCCATGGAAAACCAAAATCTGTTTGGGCATATTTGGATTCCTCCCCTTGGGTTGTTTGGATCCACCCTCTTTCGTGAGCCAAGGTAGCCACCTTACTCGCATCAATTTCTAGCGAAATGAACTTATCTTGGAAAATACTAAGGTTTCAAGCACACAAACACATGCAATTAACATGAAAGGAAAACATTTATAAGAAGAAACATATTTATCCAACCACCACGCCCGAAGGCATCGACGACGATGATCCCATCCTTTGAAATTTTGGCTTTAAGTCTCTCCACGATAATTCATAGACTTCTAACATGTAACCGTGTCAATAAAGGAGTTCATGAGACTCTTCTAGTTCTTTACGAAGGGGGTAGTGATTTGGACCTGAACCAACCACACATACTAAGCATATCCCAAGTGAGAATTTTACGATTGAGACCTAACAAGTAGTGAGCTTAGACTTCAAGGGGTACTATCTCTCCATAAGAACTTCCACCACTAGATTTTTTTCTCGAAAAATAGTCTTTGAACCAAGCATTTTACTCAAGTTCGCAATGAAAGCTCTAGTATGTGGATTTTTTTACCAAGAAAGCAAATCTGAAACATTATCTTTGAGAAACACATGATATTTTACAAGAAGGTCAATATACCTTTCCCATTATTCCGTTATATCACTCATTAGACCCAAATCCTAGCATACTTCCAACCGACCTAACCTCTAGCTTCAGGCTGCCGAGATTTGGCATATGTTAACATGAAGGTATTTGATCTTTCAAGTTCAAGAGAGGATCAAAAGTATTTTTCATTCCCAACGTGAACCAAGGGTCGCGACCAATCCTGATTTGATGACCATCCCCCATACACTAAGTTTTCCACTTGGAAACTAGAGGGAAAGCCCTAACCAATGCTTTCCACACTACCAAACCTTTCTAAGACTTATTTGGATCTCGAGAACCATTTCGCGAGGGACATATCAGAAAATATTTTGATTGCATGACTTTGAAACAGGGAGAAGATTCACATAATAATCTCCATGAATTTTTCGGGCACAACTTTGGAAAATAAATGAATCTCTTTTAGACACGACCCAAGATCCTCTAGAGCAACAAATGTCCCATTTTAACAACAAGAACCCTTTTTATTACTTGCACCCACAAAAACAAGAAGCTCACCTTCCTAATCAAATTAAGGACTCTTATTGGAACCATAACAATATAATTCCAATACATATGAATGCTTTCCAATACAAACTTTGCTAGCACCAGACGCCCTCCTCTCAAGAGAAACCAATTGGACCAAACATACATGCCTCTACTTTTCTAACCATCCATATGTAGTTCACAATGTGATATTTGTTCGAATTTTTATAAAGCCTAATTATTTTAAGCCATCATCAATTCCTTCATAGGAAAAAGAAAGAGATCCCTCACCTAACAATGAGACTCTATCGAAATTCCATTGAAAATGATACAAGATTTGAGACCATTTATCTCCATCCTTGTGACCCTGCAAAATATTTCGAGAGCTTCTAAGGGAAATTAAGTCTCGTATGTCCCCCAAAAAAGGCTATCAAATCATCACTAAAAAAAATATGAGAAACTACCATTGAATATGAAATTTTTACTCGACGAAGGAGGCTCCTAGACCTATGCTCATCAATCAGTCTGCTAAATGTATCTGCCACAATTAGGAAAAGGAGAGGTGATAAGGGATAGCATTGATGAAGTCCTCTCGAGGCTTAAAAAAAATGAGAAGGGGCTCCATTAGTCATTACAATGAAAGAAACAGTCTGGATACACCCCCTAATCCAATTGCCAATATGAAGAACACAACCCATTTTAATAAGAACTAGACAAAGGAACGTCCAATCCACCTTACCATAAGCCTTCAAAATATCCAATTTCAAAATTGTAACTTTTAGATTTGTATTTTTCACAGAGTGAAACAACTCCTTAGCAACAATCATATCATCATGTTATACTTCTATGATGAAGAAAGTTGAATTGTTCTTCAGAGATAAATGAGCTAAGAAGTGGCTTTATTTTCCTAGTTATGATTTTTGTAATCAATTTATAATAAGATTGCAACATGCAATGGGCCTATAATCAATGAATGAGCCTCCTTCCCGAGTCTTTGGAATATGACATAGGAAATTCGAATTGAAAGAACCCACCATCTTACCTGATGATTGGGATTCACTAACAACCTTTAGCAAGTCTTCTTTAATTAGCTCGTAAAACCCCAAATAAAATTCCAATAGAAAAACATCAGGTTCAGGATTATTGGACATTTGCATAGAGGATAAAGATACCAAAAATTCTTGTTCTGAAACTTCCTCTAGGAGGTAATCATTCATCACATCAATAATACCATTGGGAAATTTTCTGACTACATGCATAATATCCTGAATAAGAGATTCATTTGGGGCCTTGAAAATAACTTGGAAGTATCTAACCCCTTCCACCACTTTGTCTGAAAAAGAGTGAAGAGAGGATCCATTGGAGTAAGAGACACTCCAAATAACTTGATTTCTCCTGTTAGCATAATGGTGAAAAAACCTTGTATTTTTGTTTCTTGAGGTTAGCCTAATAGCCCTTATTTTTAGCCTCCAATGCTCTTCCTCCTCTAGAATAAGAGAGTGCATTTCTGCCTCAAGAAATTTTAGGAGAATTGCTCAGATGATATAGAGTTAACATCCATGAGAAAGTAGGCTTTAACAATCCACTCTTCCACTTCCACTAACCTCACCCTTTTTTAAGAATAATGATCATTGGCCCATTTCCTTGAGGCATGCTTGACAGAGACCAAATTATTCCATATGGGATGTAGATGAAAAAGAGCTTACATGTCGCCAATGGCTAGCCACCAAGGAACGATACTCCTACTCTTTGAGCCAAGAAGAAATGAACCAAAAAGGAATCATCTTTGGACCTTCTTTAGGGAAAACTGCAATAAAATTTGTCGATAGTCATAAAATCCACTAGTCACCACCATATATTTGAATGAAAACCCAAAGGACATAAGAGACTCTGAGGTTAAGAATTTGTCTAAATGATTGGATACTTTGCTTCCTCCTGAGCAACCATTCATCTAGGTTGGAGAGAGCTTAACTAACTTGAGATCCATAAGGTGATTATTAATAAGAAAATCCAAAAATATATAAATGAAGAGGGTCCAGATTAGGACTAGGCCCAAAAATTCTCGAAGAGCCAAAGTAAAATTAAGATATCCACTGAAAATGATGTGTTTATCAGCAAAGGCACTTGTAGAAACCAACCCTTCCCACTATGATTCTCTATCAGCATAAGGGTTGTAGACATTTAGTAAGGAAATTGGAAACACATAATCATTAAAATATAGCTTAATCATAATTATGGAAGAGAAAAGAGAAGAAGAGAGAGCCTTGCAATCCTGACATCACCTAGTGATCAACCCTTATGAAAAACCATCATAATCTGCATGGCTAAAAGTCCATTTTTTAACAATCATTCAAGGATATTTTGGGATTTTTGGCTAGAGCAAGTAGTCTCTTGAATCATAATAATGTTAGGTTTATGGAATGTCACCATTGTCTTAAGGGCAAATATTTTACAAGTTCCCCCAATGCCCCTCGCATGAAATACAGAAGAATCATGGGGACCCATTTGATATGGTTGTGTTTTCTCTAAGAGCCCTAGCTATAGGTAATTTTAGCCTTTCTTAATCTCTAACTTAGCTTTCTCTTGCGCTTTATGCAAGTTTATTTCCTACCAACTAAATTAACCAAGAGACCGCCTAGAGCAAGCTCTCTTGTTGTGCAGGTAAATCCCCTCTGCGGACAAAGGCGATCCCTCTAGCCCTGGGGTGGGTCTAGTAGCAAGGGAGCATGCTAATGCTTGGATTCCTAGTTTATGAATGAAACTGAGTCAGTATAGATGTCCTACCTTTGTTCCAACGTAGTTGTCGTAGCTGTCGCAGCAGTCTCCTGCTCTTCATCCTTGCACGTCACGGTCCTTCAGCGGTAATACTCGGGTGCCTGCACAAGGATCAGAGAACGATAACAGAATACGAAAACATACTTGCATTCATAACTATCTAATTGGTCAAGGAGAATTAAATGCATTGCAGAAGATTAATCATATCAAACGTAAAATGAGAACCAATGGATTACTCTATGATCTATCTCACACCAGCTATTCAACTATTTCAGCTATAGTAAGGACTGTTCAGCTAGCTACATCTATGTGAGAGAGATATATTTATAGGAGAGGAGGAGGTGGTTTGGGATCCCTCATAAGGTGGAAGGGAGACCTTATCCTTTGGGGAGTTGCTCAAAATTAGGAAACAAGAAGCCAAAGGAAGGTCTTCGACGTTATTCAGTCGAACAAACCATGCTGAATCCGCTCACGAAGTGGTTGGGAATGGAAACTTTGCTTCTATTTTTAAAAAAATTCCAAAAACAACTCGGTGTGGGCAGTCCACAGAGACAGAGCATCAATGGGCACGAAGACCAATGCTAATTTCTGTATGGGCATGAGGCCATAACTGCCTACCAGCGCCGACCTAAAATCATATGTTTTAAGAGCCTGATCCAGGAATAGTCAACAGAGGAAATGTTCTTCTCATGATAAGGGATGCAATGACACTTTTGGAAATGTATGAAAATACACAGAAGTCACGAAAATGGTCCTCCAATGTGCGGGTTGGGGATTGCAGGGACGGTGACAAAATACTATGTATCAAATGCCCCCTAAAGTATGAGGTCCAAGAGAGAGGGAGGAGTGAAATGCTTTACGAGAATGTGTTCAAACCAAACACCGATGTTGGAAGATCTACAAGTAAAAGGACAACTGATATCTCTGATACATGAACATGTGGCATGGGTGCAACCATCCATAATAGAGTACATATAAAACGAGATCCGGGGTATGGACGCAGCCATCCAGCAAGAAGGATCAATAAATAGACTCAGGTATGGTCGCAACCATCCAATCAAAAGAGTAATGCATATAGTCATGATAAACCAAAATATCTCGCAGCCTATATTTTATCAGACAAAACCCAGGGTCTTGCGCTCCATCTCGACCCGAACAAGTACAAATTCAAGCATGCGAATGTGTGAATTGAAGTCGAACATGCAAGAAAGTCACTTGATTACCAGCCAATGATGAAAGATGTTAACAGGCATGAGAGAAACCACCAATAATGACAATGGCTCTCAAGGTACAACAAGTACAATCCACGGAATGTGAACAGTTATCTGGCATCGAACACCCGCGGAATCACTCGATCGATGGCTAATGATGAGGACCTGTCGTCGAATGCGAAGAACTTGTCATTGAGGCATACAAGCTCCAAGGTACCGGAAAGGAGTCTCTAGATCAGCTTCCTGGATAATGAGCTAAAGTTGACAGGAAGTGACCTGGTCGAAGGAGGGCCATAATGTTTCCCACATCATCGATACAAGATAGAGGAAAAATATGATAGTGAATCAGGACCAAACAAAGGATCAGAGGTTGAAAACTGCAGAAGGAAACTTCTCTTGAACATATCGGTGACACGACTCTAGAATTGGAAGTATTTGACATCAAGGGATCTGAGGTCATGATGACGCAGCAAAGAGCAGATGAGAGGTCAAAACAGATTACCCAAACCCATGGAGGAAAAAATGATGGAAGGGACCTGTTGCTGCACAAGGAACGCATGTAAAACCCATTTTTTGAGATAAATAGAAAAATAATCGAAAAATATGCTCAAAAACTTAATTAGGTTTCTAAAAAGTTTATAAAATCCCCAAAATAGTAAAAATAAATTACTTTTCACTTTTACCTCTTGTGAACAAATTTTACCCTTTTTTCACTGTGATTTTGCGGAGCTGACATCAGACAATCTAGAAGGCCAATCACGAATTCGTCTATTCCAGGTAAGTGCTCATATCCTTTCCTACATTTTGATATAATTTTCATTTCTTGCAATCCAATTTGTAGATATGTGGAGGGGTTTTATTGTAAATTAGGGCGCAACGGTCGGCGCGGGTTTCGGGCACGGACTCACGCCAACTGGCCTTGAATTCAAACGAGGGAGCACCAATTGGTGCGATTGTTTTTAAAACAGTCGCACCAACCGCGACCACGATGTTTAGCTTGTAAATTCAACAATTGAGCCCATTTTAAACACTTCAAAATCTAATCATTTGACTAATGATGACCCCATTGATGTTTTTGCAGGTGTGAAAGAGAAAAATGGTGATCGAATGGAAGGAAAGAGAACATAGTGAAGAAGATGACCTAGCCATGGGAAATGTGAGATGCATGGATGTTCTCAGGGGATGCGGGCTCAAGAAATTCTTTAATTAATTAAATTATTAAAAAAAAGGAAGAAATATATATAAAATATATATATATTAATTTAAAAAAAAAAGAGAGGACAAATGAACCGAACAAAGTTCCTTCTCAAGTTAAATGCTCCAAAAGACTTGGAATACAAAGATATCCATGAGGATACAAATATTATATTAGATGTAAGATGAATGAGATAGATAGATATATGCTAAAATGTTACAATGAGGCCCTGCTTATATACCTACAAAAGTGACCTTTCATGAATGGGCATGTTCTTAGACATGCCCTTTCACTAACTTAATGACTACTTACATAATCCTTAATTGACTATTTAATAATGATATTTGTTAAATTCGTTATGAATTATATTCATAACATTGCCCCTTCCTTCAAAAGCTTTGTCCTCAAAGTTTATAGTTGACACTTTTCTTCAGTTCAATCACGCACCGTTTTATTCATTTTCTTTCGTCACAATTTAATATATCAACTTTTATTTATTTATTTGTTATGAATTGGCCCTTCCTTCAGAACTTTGTCCTCAAAGTTTTATGGATAATAATTTATTCATCTTGTATTTGTTAAAATACTATAATTTTCAGGAAATCTTCCTTCTTTCCTTTCCGAATTGGATTTAATTTTTTTTTCATCAATGATTGATTTCATTTTGTCTGTTGAATTGAGTTTTTAGGGTTTTTAAGGTAACCCTTCCTAACTTTCTCTTCTTATTTTTAATGAGGTTATTATTCCTTCATTTTTTTTAAAATTATATATATATATTCTTTTAACAATTGATTTTTTTTAACTCTTTTTTTGTTGTTGAAAGGTTACAACCCTAGAGAAACGTGGCTATTCACATATATTCACCTATAAAATATATGTCCATAGTATGTGTATTTCTCCACGTAAAAGTAAACTTACCATTCACAAGATATTTTTTATTCCTTTATTTCTTATTTTACCTTGCAAATAACATTGGCAATTACCATGGGCTTCCAAAACCACGAGCTTGTAAACCACTGAAAGAATAATCAAAATAACCTTACCTACTCTTCCTTATTTCCTTTTCCTTTTTAATTTTAATTTGTCTTGGTATGTACTTATATGTACTTCTTTATATATATCTCTTTCTTTTTCTTTTTAATATACTTTGACTTTCCTTTTCTGTTTTATTATTTTTAATATAAATTCTTCCTTTTTTAATATTTCTTCAATTTTTTTATATAAAATATTCTCCCCTTTTTTTTTATATTTCTTTTCAAAAATTCTCTGGTTTGTTTTTTCCCTTCTTTTTATTATGGCCAAAGGCCTAGTGGCGAAAATGGAGAAACTCCAAGATTGAGAGCGAAATGCTTCAGTCACGACGCCAACAAGGTTGACGATTTTTACGGTCAAAGACCTGGATCAAGGAGCGTAGCCCTGTGCTGCGATGAGCGGCCAGAAGATCAACTGCTCTGATACCAAATGAAGCGAACAAAGTTCCTTCTCAAGTTAAATGCTCCAAAAGACTTGGAATACAAAGATATCCATGAGGATACAAATATTATATTATATGTACGATGAATGAGATAGATATATAGATGATAAAATGTTACAATGAGGCCTTGCTTATATACCTACACAGGTGACCTTTCATGACTGGGCATGTTCTTAGACATGCCCTTTTACTAACTTAATGACGACTTACATAATCCTTAATTGACTATTTAATAATTATATTTGTTATATTCGTTATGAATTATATTCATAACAGTCTCTGAGCTCAACCAGAGCTATTACAGTACTTGATCAGTGTCTGGGACATTGATCAGGAAAGATTCATAATCCATGACCAAGAGTTAGAGATTGAGGTCTCATATGTGTACTTCATAACTTGATTATCACGGAGGGGGGCAATACTGATCCTGACAAGTACCCAGCCCACAATGGAAAACATGAGCATGGTTATCGACAAAGTGTGACGAGGGGCAAGGAAAGGATCCAAGAGCGAGAAGGTGGATATCCAAACCATCCCGGATCTGGCATTGAAAGTAGTGTTGCATACCATCACGCGAGCTGCTAGAGTTCAGGCTTCGCATGAGGCCATAAAAGCACAACTACTTCTTGCAGTATATTGCGTGGTTCCCACTCTCTACAACTGGGCAAAGGTAGTCACGATCAACATAAAACACCAGTTGACGAAATGCAAGAACGGTAAGCTAAAACAGCTCGGCTGAGTCCATCTTGTTACCATTCATCCTGGAACGGTTATCAATTTTTGAACATTAGGAAGTGATAGTTCCTACACCACCAGCCCAGGAGCCACCGATGGTCCGTTGGGCGGATTTGATGCAAAGATTAGGAGGCGGTCAACAGATGTCCCGAAGACCGAAGTTCTTTGAGTGGCTCCGCTGATAGCTGATTTTCGTGGAGGATTGACCCTATTATAGCACAAACTTTACCGGTGATGCGGATCTCCCACTACCAAAAGGAGAGGATTGGGATGAAGCATTGGGTATGACTCAATTTTAATTTTCATGAGTATTATAATTTTTTTGATTATGTATATTCTAATGTTTATCCATGTATTTTAGGATGTCGACCTAGAAAGATTAGTTTGGGATCCCGGCATTGAGAGATCCCTTCATATCAGGGTGATGCAGAGGACAGGGAAGATTGAGTGGCGCATCTGGGACCCAGGCACATTTTGCAGAAAGGAGACTTGTTCAGGCAGTTGCTTGAGGGCAAGCAACATTTTGCCGGGGGGGACTGTAATATTCCTAATTAGCGACAGCTAATTGGAATATTATATTTTGTTTAGTTTGCTGTTTATAGTTTGTAAATAAATAAAAATTGAGTGAAGAGGGTCTAACTCACTTAAGTGAAATAAGACATCCACCTAGTAGCACAACGTTGTGACTTAGGTGGGAGTCAAGGGGGGGACCCAACATCACGTGGAGAAGGGGGCCTATGTACACTTTAAAAGCTTCAGCAAGCTTCTGCGCAGATAAGGATGAGGATGTGGATAAGGATGAGGATGTGGAGGAGAGAGAGAGGCTACATTGGGTTTTGGAGGGAAACCAACGTTATAAAAGATGGAGGAGCCTCCTTATTTCATTCATGCTTGAGTTATGGATTGTTGAGTGAGACATTTGTCTTCTTTAGCACACTGGCTGTTTAGCTTGTCTGCAGCACTGTTTAGTGCGACCGAGTGTCTCCGTGCGGAGATCTCACCCTTAGCCCCGGGGGACTTCGAGTGCCTGCTCAGGAAAGGTTAGTTTTTCAGCATCATCCTCCAGGACAACGTTATTACTGCAGCAACATAATACTGTGTTGTAGGGTGTTGCCGTGGTGACTTTACGACACCACTTCCTTCTCTTGTTTTTCAAAGAGAGAGTCTTTCTTTCCTTTGGAGGATCAGATTGGAGGACATTGGAGCTGATTTTTTGATCTTGGCATCAGGCCAATATGTTCTTCATGGTATACTGCGCAGTTCTTTCCCCAGATCTACGTTATTGCTGAAGGAGCAACGTTTTAGGGTTTTTGGCATCATTTTGGAGTTAGATCTCTGATCTAGGGTGATCCTTGGATTGGCCAACCAATCCAAGTATATTTCTGATATGATACATTCACTGAAGTTTGCTTTAGAAATTATGAATCATTTTGCAGATCTGCTGCAGTTAAACTCAGATCTGCTCCGACATTCTCATGTATTGCTGACATCCCCAAGGGGAAAGTAATAAAGAGCCCTTTGGGCATTTTGTCTCATTATAGATCTCTGTTTTCATGTATTTATCAGTTTCAGATCTTTAATATAATAAATATAAGCTTCAGACTCCTGGAGAAAACGCTGAAGGGTTTCTGGATCATTTTCTTGTCTTGCAGCACCTCATTCTTGAGGGGTTTTCTATGTAAAACTGTTGTTTAACCTTGATGAAATCCTATGCCATGTTCCTAAACCCATTATTTGGTTTTTAATAGTGTTTTAAATCTTATATATTCATAAAATACGCTGCCCTTGCTTCAGTAAAATTCTGCATACTCAAAGTCATGGGAAATCAGGGTTTTTCTTGACTAGTTGGGAATGAGGAACTGTTTAACTTAGTAAAACGAATTTTTTTGAGCTTAAATTCGACATGGAAGTCCCTCTTGACCTAATATAACATATTTCAGAACCTTGACCCGTCAATTTACGCAGATTTTCTTGTACACTCATTTTAGGGCCAAAATCCTCACTTTTCCCCACCTTTTTGCCCTTAAAAGTTGAGTGAAGGTTGGTGCTGTACTTTATTTTGGTTGCTGAGAATATTAAGACATATTATATGATATCTGAAGCCATCATACCTGATGAATGCGTTTTTCTGGCATGATCTGCTGAAAAATCCATTTTTGGGATATTACAGTCTGCTGCACTATTATTGTTTGAGCGTTCTAGTTATATACCACTTGGTGTGTCTATATTTCACTCTTATACAGAGTCTAGAAAGGGCCAGATAGCCTCTGGATCTCGTCCTCTTTCAGAGGTGAAATATCCGTTAAATGCCCTCCCAGTCAATCTCTGGTTGGAGTTTGTCGTGTTTTAGAGATATCCCCGAAACGGGATATTAAAATATGGATGTTCTCGAAAACCCCTAGTTTAACAGAGATGTCTATAGGCATCGTTTGTATTATTTTTCCCAAGTTACCTTCTGCAAAGACTTCGTGTGTCAGGATGGGCGTCTGAAGCGGAGGAGAAGTAACTTGAGAAGCGAACTTCTCAAGACAAGTAGACATGGCCTCAAGGCCAGGCATAAACGAGGAACGATGATGACTATCGTCCTAAGGAGGATCATTAAGAGACATAGTTTCCACGATGGCCTCATCGGAGGGAAATATATCACTTAAGGAATAGGGCGAATTCGAATCGCCGAGCCAAGGGGATTGAGAATAAGTGTCAAGAGACATACCAAAATGAGTATGATCAGAGGGCAGAGGATTCGAAGTCGAAATAAGTTCACAATAATCAATCTCAATCGGACTTAACGACATTGAATCTCCAAATGAATTGACCTGCTCGGGCGAAGGGATGATCCTCACCTCGAGATCACGTTAACCTAAACTGTGTTGGGTGGAGGAAGAGGAAAAATCCCCATGAGGGGGGGATCTTTGAAAAGACCTGGTCCTACGCTCTCATAAGGCGTAGGAATTTGATCTACGTATGGAACATTTCTCTCGGAATATGAAGAAGTGAAAAAAGACAATTGATCGACAGTGATGATCTTTCCTTCGTGCGGAAATAGAAGAACACAAAAGAGAGTGGACAGAACACACAGCATGGCGTGAGTCTAACTGCAACCGAGGAGAAGATTGTAATTGAACTTGGTGTCAACTACTTCAACCTCGACGTTAACTTTTTTCCATTCTATTGGAATCAGTAAACTAGTGAGAAAACAAAGAGGGCGAGATTCCCTTCCATCAAACACTTCTAGAGAATTTGGAGATGAATTAAGAGCTGGAGAACTGATGGCTTTCCAGTAGGAAGATAACATGACGCACGTAGATGCACCCTTGTCCATGACTGCTCGATAGATATTCTTTCCATTAATCCCAACTTGGATAATCAGTGCAAGCTAGTGACGGAGATGTGGGATGAAATTTTCTAGATTGAAAGTGATAAGGCTTGAATCGGCGGGATCAACCCCACCGATGGCAGATAACAAAGCCTTTCATTGAGATGGACAACTCTGAAGGACTTAGTCTACCAACTGAGGTTTCAACCCCACTGAGGTTTCTCTACCAACTGAGTCTGCTGTGATGGAAATGGTTCTTTGAGAACAACCGGAGTGCCTTAGGTGCCTTTGAGCAATCAACTCACCTCGGCCCGTCGGGGACAGTCCTTAGTGTAATGCTCTTCGTCACAACTCAAACAAGGGTACTTCAGTTTACATTGAAAACCATCATCAGCACAAGATTTATGAGAATCATGTTTCAGGGTATTAGCTTTAGCCTTACCTTTACCCTTATTTTTACCCTTGGAAGTTTTATCCGCCAGATTGGACTGGACAGTATTCACCTCGGCAGTTTTACTAGAATTCAGAATTGGCTGAGAAGCAGTATCATGGGAAGGAGTAGATTTTTTCTTCCCAGGATTCGAAGGAGAAGACTTCTGAGAAGTCTGAGACACGGAACCGATGATACCGTCGACAGATGACGTCACCGACGCTTTCGAAGTTCCAGGTCTAAAAGCATCAGGCAAGAGTTCGTACAATGTCCCAGAATAAGAGTACACAAGATCAAGGTACTGGGCACGAGCGATGGCCTGTTCCTTAGTAACACATGGCCCCATAGCAATGTCCTTAAAAATCAGAGAAACGAAGGAGGTATTGAACCAATCAGTTAGAAGCTGATCAGGAATATCAAACTTGATCAAGTGACGACGACGCCTCCATTCATGAATATCATCAGAGATATGAGTAGCTCGATCTTGCTTCAAGAATGTGAGGAGGTGCGTCCCAATTTCATACCGAATCGGTAACTGAAATTGCATGAGAAACACCATGGCCAAAGAGTTGAAATCTTGGAAGACATCGCGAGATAAATCGATGTACCACTTGACAACGGCACCAGTAAGAGTTCGTTGGAAAATACGAAGTCGAATAGAATCATCAACCCAAGAGTAAGAAGAACACCAAAGATGGTAAGTCATAACATGCGCTTGGGGGTCTTCTCCGGACTTACCCTCAAACTTGGGACAATCGCCAGGAATTTTAGTTTGAACTGGAGGCCAATACGGGTTATGAAGGATAGGATCGTTCGTCGACTTTGACACATCAGGCAGTTCCAACGTCACAAGGAAAGGTAATTGAGGATTGAAAGGCATTGCAGGTCGTTGATAAAGACCAGTATTGGCATTCCACCTAGGTTGAGATAAATTCTGCCCCCATATGTTTTGTCCCGGAGGATTCTGTCCATAGGGGTTATAAGCCTGATAATTCTGCCCATACATGGGTTGAAGACCGAGATATTGATTTTGAGCATACCATTGAGGTCCTTGCTAAGAAACATATGGATTTTGTTGCGGAATGTAAGCATTGCCTTGAGGTGGACTATACACCATCTAGGATTGACCTTGAGGAACATATGTAACGCATTGGGGCGCAATATACTAGCTGAGATTGACCTTGAGGAATGTAAGTGATGCCTTGAGGCTGAGTGAGTTGTCTCTGTGGAGCAGGTTGACCCGGATACTGAGGTTGGACAGGCTGTACTTGTGGAGCAGGTTAGCCTGGATACTGAGAGCCACCGAGTTGCCCTTGTGGAAAAGGTTGGCCCGATGGTTGGGATGGGCCAGGTTTCCCCTAAAAACTAGGTTGACTCGGCACAGGACCGTAGGGTTGTCCTTGTTTTACAAAAGTTTGGCCTTGCTGGACGTAAGGTTGATGTTGTTGCACAAAAGGTTGTCCCTGTGATGGATAGATTTGTCCCCCAGGAACATAAGATGCTCCCTATTTAATTTGAGGTTGACCAAAAGTACCGTAGGGTTTTCCCTGTAAGGGTTGTCCTTGCGGACCGTAAGGTTGTCCCTATGGACCATAGGGTTGTCCCTGTTGGACCGAAGGTTGTCCCTGTAAGGGTTGTCCTTATGGGCCAGAGGGTTTTCCCGACTGGTAAACGGTTTGATTAAGATCGATTGGAGGCAAACAGAGGGGATTACCATACGCGTCATAATGATGTGAAGGATTACCATAAGCTTGCAGCTGCTGAGAACCCTAAGGTACGTAATTCTGCTATTGATAACCTGTTGACCACTCTTTTTCAACGACCACATATCAGTACACCCTTTTTTTCGCAAAAGGGATCTATCGTGTTTGAGTGTTCGTGCCATTCAGATTTCATAATTCAGTCGACGGTTTTGTAAATGATGTAAACCCATTCCACATGTTAATAATGCAAATGATCTTAGTAGGACCATCATGTATGTAACAACCTAGGTAAGCCTAGTATTTTGGTGACGATTTCTATCCTAGGAGGTTTTTTGTCTCACTGAAACATTTGTGTTTCTCAACACGAATGATCGACAGAGCTTTCCCCTCCAGCCTCACTCCAAAGTTAGGGTGGATTTTTTCGTCAAGATACTAAATGAGTCCTAGTGTTTTCTATCGAGTCTTTGTAAAAAGTAATTTGGGAATAATCCTAGCTAATTGGCTAGATTATTTTATTACACATTACTTAGTCTACTAGATCATGTTTTGAGTCGCAGAATTGGGTAGCTATTTGAGGGTCTATTCAAAATGGTTTTTCTCATTTTCATGTGTCAAATTGTAATATCTTGTTGTAAAATATTTTAATGCATGGTCCCTCACAGTTAGACACCATGGCTAAAGTATTAGATGGTTGGAAAAATAATTAAATCCTCTGTCATTCAATTAATTAAATTTTCTGGCCAAATTAAATTAAAAATCTTAAGTCAGAAATTTAATTAATTTTAGGTCCTAGGTGATTTAAAATTCTTCAAAGGAAAAATTCATGGGTCCTAAAAAAATAATTTTTAAAGGTCCCAGGCCAAGGGAATGTTGAGAATTTCAAGAAATTTTGGACCCTTGGGCCATGGTAGTTAAGTCAAAGTCAATTTTTTGAGGTAATTAACTCAAAAATATTATTTTTGAGTTAATTAAATTTGAATTAATTGAAAATTTCGAAATTCCTCAAAAAATTATTTCGACGGACGAGATTAAAAGATAATCAAATCATTTTTGATGGTCGAGATTACTTTGACGGGGATTAAGTGAACTAGCCGTTGGATATTTTATGTTATAAATTAAAGGTCTTTGTCCATCATTTGCATCCAATCTCTTGATCTTGTACCTGCTCTTGAAGCTCTCCTGTAATATTTTTGAATAATACAAACGAAGTCTTTGGGTTTTTATTTTGATGATGGTGTTCCTCTTCAGCATTTTATGGTAAACTTGTTCTTTATATTCTGCTAGCAATTATTTTGACAAATTGTTGATTAATGGCTCTTGCAGAGTAATCTATTGCACATGTATCTTGCTTAGGTTACTGGATTTAGGATAAGAATATTAATTGGATTGAGTTAGAAACTATCTCTAACTCTTGAAAATTTTATCTTTTATCTTATTTCTCTATTGATTTAACAGTTTAACTTTAAGTGTGCAGAAATCTTTCAGATTTAGAATTGGTCGTTTGGGAAGTCCTCGGTTGGACCCGCTGACTCCCAAGGAGATAAGATCTGAAGAGCATTCTAGATCTAATTCCCCTGGCTTATCTTAAATTCCATTTTTTGCAGGGTTTTTTCTAGGGCTTGTGCTTAATTACAAAATTTATCTTAACTTTTATTGAATTTAAAGTCAGATCTGGCTAGTAAGAGCCTTAGATCTTCAGATATGGGAGCGAAGTCAGATTTATGCTCCTCAGATCTGACAGATCCACAACTCTTGTGCATAGATCTGTAAATATATTGTATAGATCTGTAATTTACATGTGTAGATCTGAAGTTTTGTAACATAATTTTGAATTCTAACATTTGGGTTTTTAGGATTTTCTCTATTATTGTACATATTGGGTATTTGGTTTTTCTTTTTTCACTCGTGCAGGAATAGATATGAAAAATCAGCCAAGGAAATCTTCAGATCTGAACCAGATCTAGACCCTGGAGGGAAAGATCTCGGATCAATATTTGTTTACAGGAATAGATCTGAAAAATCAGCCAAAAAAATCTTCAGACCTGAGCTAGATTTAGACCCTAGAGGGCAAGATCTGAGCTCAATATTTGTTTGCAGGAATAGATTTGAAAAATCGGCCAAGGAAATCTTTAGATCTGAGCTAGATCTAGACCCTTGAGGACGTATAGTCTTTTGATGCTATTTTTGCAAGATTTTGGTCTCCAAAATTCTAATTTTTAAGCGGCAACATTATCCCAAAATTTCAAGAATTTTCAATGGTGGGATCTTTAAAGCCTTGGGCTAAGGGTTTGATCTCTAAACCCTTATTTTCTGCAAATTTTATTACAGCAAGCAAAACACAAATAATTAGGCTCTAAAAACACATTTTATATGGTCAAAATTGTTTAAAATTGTAAAATCTTCATTTTCAGAATTTTTGGCCATTTGAGCATCTTTAATTTTTCCTAGATCTAACTTTGAAGCTTGCTGGAAATTACTGCATAACTGTGAAAAATCAGATCTGAACATTTCTGATGCATATCCTAAACAAGGTCCATAAAATCTGAATTTTCAATTTTTCGGCAAAACTTACTATTTTTAGACATAGTGGGGATCATTTTTAGCATTTTCAGCATTTTCAGTTTGCTGATATGTTATCAATTTACTGCTGTTACAAACTTATCAGTTCTGAAAATTACTGAATCCAACTCTCTTAAAGCTTAAAATTGAAAATTTCAGGTTTTAGTTTAGTTTTTGTTATTTCTGGAAGTATTTGACAGCTATTTTTGGTAGTTTTATTTTGCTGATCTTTCACTGTTTCACTGCGGAAATAAAAATATCAGATCTGAAATTTCTCTTAATCAAGCCCTAAAAATTGATTTTTCTTCAAGTTCAACAATTTTTACTATTTTTAGTCATTTTGGGCATTGGTGCTACTATCATTTGTTTGCTGATCTATGGTTTAAATTACTGTTGCAATATATATTTCAGATCTGAAATCTTGCTGAAGAATATATCCTAAGTTTGACTATAAGAGAAGATTTAATTTTTGGATTTGCATTATTTTAAGAACATCATTTAATCCATAAATTTCTTGATGAAGTGGTTTTATTAGCATTATACTTTCATGGTATATCTGGATGAATAATTACTGAGATTTAAGTGCTAGTAAATTTCATATGTTTCAAATGGGTTTGATGATCATTGGCATCTGAGTTTTGGAACGTGTTCTATCAATTAAAATTGCCTAATGTTTAATTAACTTTTGTTTCATTTACTTGAATTACTGGATGTTTATTGAATACTAATGTTTGAGAAATATTTTCAAGTAAGTGTAATCAATATATGATTTTGAGAGCTCTATTGTGGATTTGTATATCTTTTAATCAAGTAATATTGTGGGCATATTCATAATTGACACTCTCGCTTAAGTACTAAGTGGTTAGATCATATTATTTATAATCTAAGTGCTTTAGGCTTTTTAACATTAACTCTCATCTTCTAAGCTTACTTTATCTCGCTCCTTCTTCAAATCGTTTTATTTGCATTCTGCATTCTAAATTAACATTGCATAGCAACAGTTTCTCATCAAGTACTTGGTTGTAATTTCGTTAGCAAGATAGTTGACTCCATAAGGCACTGATATCAATCTTTCCAATTCAATCGAATCATTTAATCTTGCTAGATCTTTTACAAGTATTTGGTCGTTTAACCGTGTCTCCCGAACTGGTTGGTTTCCAACTGGTTCTCCTTCATTCCATTTCCATACGGTCTACCCCCCGTAGTCTACTATAAGGAGACAACTTAAATAGAGAGATTGGGGATCAGGGTGACAGTCCCTGATCTGAGGCGTTGTCGCGGTGCCTAGACATTCTGTGCGACAACATTTTTTAGCGTTGTTGCCGGGGATAGAGTTTTTCTGTCCTTGGTCTTAACGAAATTTTATAATCTCCTAATCTTTTTTCGCCATTCATTAGCCTGTCACACAGGATCACATTTTCTGGCGTCATTTCATCCCCTCGTCATTTCATCATCGTATCTTTCGTCATATCACTAATCCTTTCATCATTTGCACCTTTAGCACCTGGACATTTCGGTTGGCTTCTTGTTTGGGTGGCGACTCCACTTATTCATCTATTTTACTCCCAGACAAGAATCTCTCCCTGATATCCATTTGCTTCTATCGCCTAATTTTTCGGTTTTATAATTAAATTCATGTTCAAGTGGCGACTCCAACTCTTTCATTTCTTACAAGAATTTCTGCTAAGAAGCTCGCTTCTTATGGATCTCTTGACTTTTCTTGAACAAGGATCTATTTCTCTAACATCCATTTGGTTATCCCTTTGAGCAAGACATCATGGAATTGTTGCCCCTTGTAACTTTGCTAACATCCAAGTTTATCCAAATGGCCTTCCTAACAATGGCATGGAAAGGTTACCTACTTTTCAAGGAAATAATGCAGTTAGTGTCAAAGCTCATTTGTTTTCATTCGCTGGTTGGTGGAATAAATTTGCGGTTTTAAATAACGATTTCGAGGATGTAAAGATGAAGCTTTTTATTCTTAGTTTTGAGCAAGATGCTATGGAATGGTTTTAAATAATGTTGTCGCTTGAAAATTAGAATTTTGGAGACCAAAATCCTGCAAAAATAGCCTCAAAAGACTATACATCCTCAAGGGTCTAGATCTGGCTCAGATATGAAGATTTCCTTGGCTGATTTTTCAGATCTATTCCTGCAAACAAATATTGAGCTCAGATCTTGCCCTCCAGGGTCTAGAACTAGGTCAGATCTGAAGATTTCTTTGGCTAATTTTCAGATCTATTCCTGTAAACAAATATTGATCTCAGGTCTTGCCCTCCAGGGTCTAGATCTAAAGATTTCCTTGGTTGATTTTTCAGATTTATTCCTGCACAAGTGAAAAAGAAAAACCAAATACCCAATAAGTACACTAATAGAGAAAATCCTAAAAACCCAAATGTTAGAATTCAAAATTATGTTACAAAACTTCAAATCTACACATATAAATTATAGATCTATACAATATATTTACAGATCTATGCACAAGAGTTGTGGATCTGTCAGATCCGAGGAGCATAAATCTGACTTCGCTCCCAGATCTGAAGATCTAAGTCTCTTACTAGCCAGATCTGACTTTAAATTCAATAAAAGTTAAGATAAATTTTGTAATTAGGCACAAGCCCTAGAAAAAACCCTACAAAAAATGGAATTTAAGATAAGCCAGGGGAATTAGATCCAGATGGCTCTTCAGATCTTATCTCCTTGGGAGTCAGCTGGTCCAACCGAGGACTTCCCCAAACGCCCAATTCTAAATCCGAAATATTTCTGCACACTTAAAGTTAAACTGTTAAATCAATAGAGAAATAAGATAAAAGATAAAATTTTCAAGAATTAGAGATAGCTGCTAACTCAATCCAATTAATATTCTTATCCTAAATCCAGTAACCTAAGCAAGATACCTGTGTAATAGATTATTCTACAAGAGTCATTAATCAACAATTTTTCAAAATAATCGCCAATAGAATATAAAGAACAAGTTTACCATAAAATGCTGAAGATGAACACCACCATCAAAATAAAACCCCAAAGACTTCATTTGTATTATTCAAAAATATTACAGGAGAGCTTCAAGAGCTAGTATACAATCAAGAAATCGGATGCAAATGATGGACAAAGACCTCTAATTTATAACACAAAATCTCTAACGCCCAATTCGCATGATACCCGTCAAAGTAATCTCAACCATCAAAAAGGATTTGATTATCTTTTAATCTCGTCCGTCGAAATTATAATTTTTTGAGGAATTTCAAAATTTTCAATTAATTCATTTTTAATTAACTCAAAAATAATATTTTTGAGTTAATTACCTCAAAAAATTAACTTTGACTGAACTACCAAGGCCCAAGGGTCCAAAATTTCTTGAGATTCTCAACATTCCCTTGGCTTGGGACCTTTAAAAATTTATCTTTTTAGGACCCATGAATTTTGTCTTTGAAGAATTTTAAATCACCTAGGACCTAAAATTAATTAAATTTCTGACTTAAGATTTTTAATTTAATTTGGCCAGAAAATTTAATTAATTGAATGACAGAGGATTTCATTATTTTTCCAACCATCTAATACTTTAGCCATGGTGTCTAACTGTGAGGGACCATGCATTAAAATATTTTACAACAAGATATTACAATTTGACACATGAAAATGAGAAAAACCATTTTGAATAGACCCTCAAATAGCTACCCAATTCTGCGACTCAAAACATGATCTAGTAGACTAAGTAATGTGTAATAAAATAATCTAGCCAATTAGCTAGGATTATTCCCAAATTACTTTTTACAAAGACTCGATAGAAAACACTAGGACTCATTTAGTATCTTGACGAAAAAATCCACCCTAACTTTGGAGTGAGGCTGGAGGGGAAAGCTCTGTCGATCATTCGTGTTGAGAAACACAAATGTTTCAGTGAGACAAAAAACCTCCTAGGATAGAAATTGTCACCAAAATACTAGGCTTACCTAGGTTGTTACATACATGATGGTCCTACTAAGATCATTTAAATTATAAATATGTGGAATGGGTTTACATAATTTACAAAATTGTCGACTGAATTATGAAATCTGAATGGCACGAACACTCGAACATGATAGATCCCTTTTGCGAAATAAAGAGTGTACTGATATGGGGTCGTTGACATAGAGTGGTCAACATCTGGCTCTACTTGGGGACACGTTGCTTCATTGGAGGAATGTGAGAATCCAGAATCTGAATCCAAACAATACACAAGATCATATAAGTAGCGTCCATCCAAAATTCATCATATAACATTAGATACATGAAAATAGAAGCTCTTCATTTATTGACTATTCTACTAACATGAAATGTAAATCTACTCTAACTACAAAATGAAATGTTGAAAGGACAAGGTGTAAGGTTAGAGATACAATACAAAGGATGTCTTGTGGCATCATATGTGTTCAATATAGTGCATACTGAGCATTTTCCTGCTTTCAAGCAAGTCTATGGGTTGCTTTTAAGATGTGTCATGCCTGATCCTGCATATGGTTGGACTGTCTTATTCGAATATCGAGCTGCTCTCGGCCATCAAACACATATAGCTACTTACTTCTTCTTTTCTGCTTTTTTCTCTTCTTCTTAGTGGGTTGTGATGTCAACAATGAGACCACTGTAGATTTATTGTCCTTATCTTGAAGATGCTTGTACAAAATATCTGATGAACTTGGAGTGTGACCAATCTTATTTTGAATATACTCTGTCAATGGTGACACATAAGCTTGGTCTTTCTTAACGTCCTTTGTAACCATAGTTCAATTTTCCTTTATGGGAAAAGTGACGTCCGTGTGATGAGATGGGAATTGCTCTAGCAGACAAGAAGGCTTATGATCTGTTGATGAATCAAGGAATTGGACTTGGTGAGGCAATAAGCCTAGACTCTCTCTCGACAATGGATTCCTCTATGCTCTATCTCACACCAACTATTCAATTATTTCAGCTATAGTAAGGACTGTTCAGCTAGCTGCATCTATGTGAGAGAGATGTATTTATAGGAGAGGAGGAGGTGGTTTGGGATCCCTCGTAAGGTGCAAGGGAGGCCTTATCCTTTGGGGAGTTGCTCAAAAGTAGGAAACAAGAATCCAAAGGAAGGTCTTCGACGTTATTCAGTCGAACAAACCATGTTGACTCCGCTCACGAAGTGGTTGGGAATGGAAACTTCGTTTCTATTTTAAAAATATTTCCAAAAGCAGCTCGACACGCGCAGTCCACTAAGACGGAGTGCCATTGGGCACGGGGCCCAGTGCTAATTTCTGTATGGGCGCAAGGCCATAACTACCTACCAGCACCAACCCAAAATCATATGTTTTTGAGAGCTCGCTCCAGGAATAGTCAATAGAGGAAATGTCTTCTCATGCTAAGGGATGCAATGACACTTTTGGCAAGGTATGGAAATACACAGAAGTCACAAAAATGGTCCTCCAATGTGCGGGATGGGGATTGTAGGGACGGTGAAAAAACACTGTGTAACACCTCTGCAGGAAGAAGGGTTCTCTTTATTATTACTCCTGGTACGCAGAGCATAACTCTTTTTCTCCACCTTAGAGCAGAGTGAGGAAGAAGAGGGGGAGGGTCCCAGGGAGCGGGGAGGGTCATGGGCAGAACCAGGGGGATCGAAAGAGATCGATATTGAATCATTGATGGGTGAGGAAGCCACGACAGGAGGCCCAAGGGATGGACCAAAAGTGGGAGGAGGGCTAATGGTAGGGGAGAGAGAAACATAAAAACCACCAGAAGAGGGGGGAGGGGACAAAGACTTACTGAGTATACAATCTATGGTTGAATGCATGACTTGGGAAGGAACAGGGGCTTCCAAGCTAGAATGAATAACCTTTGAACCTATTCCAAGCGAGTCTTTGAAAAAAGTCCCCTTTCAATTATAGGAGGGACCACATGTTGGCCCAAGGGGGGCCCTGACTAAGGTATTTTTTAGAAGGTGCCCTACATCATGAAACCAATGACACTTGAACATAATTTTCCAATAGTCTACCTTTTTCACCCACATCACACCATCCATAGAGGAATCCAATTCAACTGCAAATCCACTCTTAAGGTTAACATCGGCTTGTAACCATGTTGCTCGACGATCCTCCTTTTCTTGATAACCTTGTTTCGTGCTGACAAAGGAGCCAATATTATTTCCTAGATACTAAAATATATACTGACTCCAAAAGTGGAGAGGAAGCCTAAGAAAGATTTTCCAAACCATAAGCTCATCCACTGACTCCTTGATTGTATCAAAGAAAATGGACCATGGTTTAAGGAGTAAGTCATCTCACCCCCAAATCTAACTAAGAGAAAAGATGCACACACAATTTGCCTTTGAGCATAACATGAAATCCGACCATCCCCTCGCCATATTATGGCACACAAGAACATAGCCTAAGAGAGGACTCCATGACAAGAAGACCTAATTCTTTAGAGATGCGCCCAAACAAGGTTTAACACAAAACCTATCTACCAGGGTTTTACCCTCGAAATCCATCGCCTTGGAAACCTCTATGTCCTTTCCCATTGCAATACAAACCACCTCACTATCTTTGTGGATGCACTTTCCCCTCTTGCGCAATGACACAAGGCATTATAGCTTTGGGGGAGGGGGCGGGTAGGGCACACTGGCTCAAAGGTAGGAGAGGAGACCACTGATAGTGCTCCAGACCCATGAGTGGAGGAAAAGGAGCTAGGAGGAGGAATCAAAGACGATGAAGGCACATAGCTAGTACCAAATAAACCCAAAGTGATGACATGGAAATCGTTGCCTGTTGTGGGTTGTGAAAAGTTAGAAAGTTTTGGAGGGCCAACAATAGTAGAGACCAACAACAAAATGTAAGGAAAGGGATAGTCAGTCTAGGGCTAGAATATTTTACCACATGCAAGAATGAGATCGTAATCCACGAGCTCATCCAATCCATAGTCCATTTATCAAAGAAGCCAGATAAACCTTTTCGTAGAGAGGTGGGCTCAAGCTAAAGCGCATATCTGAACGATGAGATGAATGGGTGTACGATCTTGCGAGACATTACTCACATGTGAGGAGGGGCTCAACAATCTGACATGGACAAGGAGCCACTATAGAGGAATTTTTCTTCATGATCAAAATAGTGAAGAAAACTAGAAACCATTCTTGCCCCCCATTCCCCCCCCCCACCCCCCCCCCCCCCATTCAAGCTAAAGCGCATATCCGAACGATGAGATGAATGGGTGTACGATCTTGCGAGACATTACTCACATGTGAGGAGGGGCTCAACAATCTGACATGGACAAGGAGCCACTATAGAGGAATTTTTCTTCATGATCAAAATAGTGAAGAAAACTAGAAACCATTCTAGCCCCCCATTCCCCCCCCCCATTCATAAACTACCCTCATTCTTTCACTTCTAAAGGATAATAACTATGCCTTTTCTTTAAATTCAAGAATATGTCTATATATGGAGATGTTAAATTTATATAAATATTAATAATATTATTAAGAATCAACGTAGATCCTTCTTAACTTCGGATCTAGGAAGCATCACAGGGAATCAAATCTCTCCAAGTCAAACCATTCCTCAAGTTTTCCACTCAAAAATAGGTTTGCACCTTGATAGATTTGATCTCTCTAGATGCTTGGTAGATCCAGAGTTAAGATGGACCTACAAGTTTTATTGGAAAATAGGAAGATATTTTCAATTTGAATAATTGTAACACTATTATGACTGGATATACTCTTGTAAAGTTTATGCTAATGTCATTAATTTGTACTGTTAATATACAAACTTGGAAAATAACCTTATTAGACCTAGAGGGAGGATAAGATTTAGGCGGGACCACCATATCATTGACCACATTATCACATTACATCCAATCATTGAAGAAACTAGACATAAATCTACTAAGACCTATTATTATTTTATGGACTTCATGAAGGCCTTCGATTCAATATCTACACATTTACTTTCCAATGAAGTACAAGACATTAATATCTCATAATCATGTAGTAATGCCATTACAAGGCCTCATGAAACATTTTTTTTGGGTTTTTGTTGTATTATTTGCATAATTAGCCCCATGTAATGTACATTCCATATGGAAAAAGGTATGGTTAAAATGGAGGCTTGGGGAAGGGGGACACAAGAAAATTATTTTAGGTCATTTTTGGTCTATTTGACCTTTTTTTGGTGTTTTTCATAACATTTTAATGTAATTCCAGTTAATGAATCTAATCCAAGTTAACGAATTAGGGTTTTTGATGTTGTTGGGTATTATATATTGAATTTTAAATGGTGAAGAAAATACAATGAGAGTAAGAGGTGCAACTATAAACATTTATTGATTGTCTTGATTAAGGGTTTCCAAGGAAAATATTTGAGTATTATGTGTGATTGCTATTGTTTACTTTTATATCGCTTTACTATAAAGGTATAAAATTTAGACTATTGTTGGTTGATTTAAACATAAAATGACTTATTTAACTCTTTTCAAAATACTATAGAGGTTAAGAAAGGTGTCCCAGATTACACCATGTACTAATTTATTTGGTTATTTTTTAAGATGATATGGTCCTAACTTCCTTCTCTCCAAGGTTCTTTAGTGATGACTTAACTCATTGACTTAATTTTATAACAAAATTAGTTAACGGTTAATGTTTATGAAACTAATGTTATGGGTTTTAACGCAACCAAGCTTAATTCTCCTTTTGAGGGGAATTAGTTGAGACCACCACAACCTATACTCATATGTGCATTCAATTTTTAGGGCCTCCTACCAAATTTTAGATTGGATTCTCAAATGAAACTATGTAAGGAATATGATTCCTTACCTATTTTGAATAAGTTGTTCTTCCAACTTTATTCTTAAGACAACTCATCTTATATGAAACTCTTTAACTCCCTTGTTAATCCCATCCAATGAATGATCATATGTGAGCTTACAATGCCATTGGTCATTATAGACATTGAGTTTGGGGATCACCCACTTCAACTAGAGACCTTTTGTATATTTACCTCTTACTTGCATAAGCTTCAAACTCTTGGGGATTCAACATATAGACGAGAGAGGTGCCCCCAACTAGCTTTTTTCTCTTATGAGGAGATTACGCCACGGTGAGGAAAAATTATAATGGTATTTCAAGGCATCTACATTAAGTTTAATGTGTGTGTATTTTCATTTTTCCTCCCTATAGGTACTCTTTGAATCACCCCCCATCATTGTCAACTTCTTAAAGGAAAAACTCAATAGTCTAGTTAGTGATAAAGTTAGGGAACTTCCTCCCTCAACTTATTAGTGCCACATCATCCTTCTTTGTTGAAATCGATGTAAGAATATCATATGGAACTATTGATTGACCATAATAACTTCAATATTAGTCTCATGGCCTAAGATTTCCATTGAGCTTACTCATAATGCAAGCACACTAGCATAGGATTGAGATTGACCATTGTATTTCTTCTCATGATAATATTTTTGAGGTTATGTACACTCAAAGAATTTGAGACCAATTAAATTTAGCTTTCAATGCCTCATCTAGTATGAGACTAGAGGAAGGTATTATTGCCACTTCAAGGATGCTAGAGATAGCCTATGTGGTTTCTTTCTTACTCTCACTAAATATGTTTGACATTATTCCTTTGGGATATGCCAATCTCATATGTCATACCCGATAGGGATCCTCTAAGTCAAGCCATTTGATTACTTTATTCTTTTGGCATATCTTCGTTGGTGGGTTGAAAATGTCATTTAGACTTTTTGATGAATGGTGGATGCACTACGAAGAGAACAAAGCAATGCATTACTTTTCTCCCTACTATGAGCTCAACCAACATCTTTAGAACCAACCATCAACTTGGCAAGGTGACAAATTTTCCCACACATAATAGATTTATACCACCTCACCATAGTATTCTAATACTAACTCTTTTAGTTTCCCTAGTGTTTTGTCTACTTCAATATGAGGGGAGAAAATAACATTAGAGAAACTATGGTATGAAATTGGGCCTCCAAATGGAATTATAAAATAATAAGCTATGTATTCAACATCACATTGCCATGCAAGATAGTTAACCTATAATTATGAGGTAAGAGTTAAAGGTATAACATGCATCCATCGTCACATCACACAAAACCTTATCATTGTAATCTCCAATATTAGAATTTATTATTAAAGATTGCTTCGAAACAATGGTTGCATTCCTTTTTACAATGAAGAAACATAATAACCATTGGGATTTCACATGCATTTTCAAGTCTAACTTTACAATAATATTTGTAGAAAACAAATATTTGATATTACCTCCATGTATAATAAAATTGTAACACTTACCTCTTATTTTGCACTTTTGCTTGAGTTCCTTCTCAAATTTCTTATCTTGTTGCAACAATATTCTTCACAACATCAAGTTCTCTCCTAGTTCATATTGCACTTCAAATAAGCAGTCTTCAACTTTATTTCTTCCACTACTTAAGGTCTCTCAACATTTGTATGCACAATGCCCTTATGCTTGACACTTGAAATAAGTATTACTATATTTTTTTCCATGACCTCAACCTCTTCCAAATTCTCTTCCTCATTTACTATGGTTTCCTCTTCGAGCATTTTTGTCATCAACATCTTCATTCTTCGTCTCATTTTAGCTTACCCCTTTCAATGTTTTAACTTTTCCTCCCTCTCAAGGTATGTTGTCTCCTGCAGCTAACTTTTCCTTTACCCTTAATTCACACTAATATGCCTCACTACTAATTGGAATTTCATTATTAATCTTGTCTTTAATGGAAGACCTCAACCAATTCACATATTTAGCAACCAAATTGAAACTCTCCTTGAGTTTGATCGACCTTATAAATGATCTATAAAATTATTCCTTATATTCTTTCACTAGCATCTCCCTCTGTTTTAAATTTTGTGATATATGTAACAAATTCAATTCAAAATTAAAGGGGAAAAATGTATTTGTTGATATAACTACTACTCATCCCGCCATGGAGAAGCATGTCCTTTCAACTTCGTGCATGCAAATCTCACTCTTCTAGGGTCTTCTATTCCTTCAAGCACAATTGAGTTCTCCATCTCACCTATCCATTCAATTGAATTCTCTAGATTTAGTTTATTTGAATACACAAATGTATCCATTTTAGGTTTTCCTTCCAAACTCGAAATAATTCTTATTGCACCATCTCCAATGTTTTGAACTCCTTCCACTATCACTTATGCTTCTTTTATTACTTCGCAGTTGTTCTCTTAATTTATATAGTCTACTGTAGTGATTGTTCTCCTCCTTTTATAAGTTTCCATGTCATCTAACCTTTATGTTATGGTTCTTAATATCTTCATAATATATTCGTTCCTTTTACCTATCTTTCCCCAATTCACATTTTTTCTTATGCATACTATATTCTTCTTTCTTTTGTATGACTCACTTTTCTAAAAATGGATAGGATCTGCCTAGTCCTAGTGCTAGCACTACCTTTCTCGCTCGACAACACTACTTGATGACCTCCATCAGTGTTGTTCACTGCAGGTTGATTTTTCTTTGAAACCACTAATGACAATGTGATGTTGGGCATGCAAGTCAATCTATACACGAGAAGCAAACTATATCCACATTGAAACATTGTAAACAACAACAAGGTCTCAACTATGATATTAGGTGCGATAAGGACTTAAAACGTAAAAAATTAGGTCCTACACACATGATATAACAAACACATGTTTCATTCGTTGTAGACCTCATCCAAAGTATTCAAGGCATTAACAAACCATTAATATCAACACACAAGTTATCAAGAATATCAATGACACAAGATATCAAGAATATCCACAATGCAATATATTCAATTAATAGTGTTCATAAGTTTTGTCAATGTCACTTGACATGGTTAGTAGCCTTGTCTTTTATTGCAACTAGAACATTCTTACATTACTAGCTTGTTAGTTTTGTTCCTCAATCCACATGCTCTACAAGTATGATAATGACTATCATAAATCAATAAAGGTCCATGCCCTATACAAACTTATTTAAAACCAGACTTTAAAACTTGCTTCTCCTTGCACATCATTATAATAACAATGTTCTAATATCTACATAGTCATAATTCTTCAATCTTTGTTCCCAAAAACTTCATTCAAGTTCTCTACCCATTATCAAGCTCCCTCTAAGTTCCTCTAGCACCTCCAAGCTACAAAACTACTATGAGTTATCTCCGAAACTACTATGAGTTATCTCCGATGGAAACAATTACTCTTTATAGGCCTTAAACTTTCTCAAAATTTATTAATCAAAATTGACAATATCCGTTGGGTTCACCAATTGCTAATTACCACATAAAATATTGCTAATGGTTAAAACTCTAAGTTACATTTAAAATCAATTTTGCCAATCTTCAAAACTTCACATTATTTATAAAAAATCATACATTATTACATATAAACCTACTATAACGTCATTCGGATGTCCATGTAGCAAGGCTTGCATCCCATTAACCCAATGGTGATTGCTTGCTAGACAGAACATCTTGGAGTAACTTCCAGGCTTGTAACAATATATTTTTTTTCACCATGTGTCACAATGACACATCTGCAATTGCCTCCATTTGGTCATTTCAAATTCAAATTCACCCATATCAAAATCAAATTCATTTTTGGAGTGCAAAACCAATCAATCCACTCAAACGTCATCAGCAATGGCTGTGCTCGTCTCTTGCAGCTCTGCACTAACCCCCACTCACTCAAATCAGTCCATGCCCACATGATCATAACTGGACATGATCAGGACGTATTTTTAGGTGCCAAACTCGTCAGCATGTATGCCAAGCTTGACAGTCTGGAGAATGCACGCTCTGTGTTTGACAAAATACACAACCCAGATGCCTTTTTATGGAATGTGATTATTAAAGCATATAGCCAAAGTGGGCTATGGGATAAATCTCTTGCAAGTTATCACCAAATGCAAGAGGAAGGTATACAACCAGACAATTTCACGTTCCCCCTTGTACTCAAGGCATGTGCAAGCCTATCAGCTCTGGAAAAGGGCAAGGAGATTCATTATCAGATTGACCAAATTGGGTTCGGGGTCAATATCGTTATTGGAACTACACTGATTGACATGTACTCAAAATGTGGGAGTTTAGAGGATGCACGCCAAGTATTTGATAAAATGTCTGAAAGAGATGTATTCTCCTGGAGTGCAATGATTGCAGGGTATGCACAGAATGGGAATGCCAATGAGGCATTGTTGCTCTCTAATGTAATGCAGCTTGAAGGCGTATTTCCTGATTCAGTTGTTATGGTCAGTCTATTGCAGGTGTGTGGTGATTTGGGAGCTCGGCAACAGGGAATGTGGGTTCATGGTTGTCTGATTAGACGTGGATTTGAGTCCGATGTTTCTGCAGGGAATTCACTCGTTGCGATGTATGCCAAATGTGGAAATATGTGTGATGCACGGCGAGTGTTCGAGTCTATGCCTGATAAAAATGTAATCTCGTGGACTGCAATGATTGCTGGATATGCACAGAATGGACAGGGACCTGATGCCTTGGCACTTTTTGATGAGATGAAGTTTGTAGGTGTGAATCCTAATTCAGTTACAATGGTGAATTTGCTGTCTGTGTGTGCTGATTTGGGAGCTGTACACCAAGGCAAGGTGATTCATAATTATGTTATTGGGCATGGGTTCGAGTCTAATGAGTTTGTAGCTAATGGCCTCATGGACATGTATGCAAAATGTGGGAGTCCAAAAGATGCACAGTTTGTGTTTGACAGAATGCCTCTAAGGAGTGTTGTGTCATGGAATACAATCATTTCTGGTTATGCCCAAAATGGATATTTCAACGACGCTTTGGCTTTGTTTCATCAAATGCAACTTGCAGGCATGTCACCCGATTCGGTTACTATTGTAAGCGTGCTGTCAGCATGTGCCCATGTAGAAGATCTGCAACAGGGCAAGTGGATTGATGACTATATAATGCAGAGTGGGTTTGATTCAAATGTCTTTGTGAGTAATTCTCTTATAGACATGTATGGTAAATGTAAGAAAATAGATATTGCACGTCAAATTTTTGATGGAATGCATAGGAGAGATGTGGTCTCATGGAACGCAATGATTACTGGATATGTGCAAAATGCACATGCCAACGAAGCTTTGGAACTTTTTAATCAAATGCAACTCACAGCTGTGAAACCTGACTCCGAAACAATGGTGAGTGTACTCTCGGCATGTGCCCAATCCGGAGCTTTGCAACAAGGCGAGCGGATACATAATTATGTGATTAAAAATGGCTTTGAGTGGGATGTTTTTGTTGAGACAGGCCTTGTAGACATGTATGCCAAATGTGGAAATGTGGACATTGCTAGGCATTTATTTGACCAAATGCCTAAAAGAACTGTGGTTGCATATAGCGCAATGATTGCAGGGTACGGAATGCATGGGTATGGTGAGGATGCTCTTACACTTTTTTCTCAGATGCAACAGACAGGCATGAAGCCAAATGGGATCACCTTCATTTCTGTTTTATCTGCATGTAGTCATTCAGGGTTAGTGGACGATGGTTGGCGGTATTTTAATTGCATGAGTCAAGATTATGGGATTGCACCAATGTTGGAACACTATGCATGCATGGTTGATCTTCTTGGTCGTGCTGGATGCCTGGATGAGGCACGAGACTTCATTAAAAATATGCCAGTACATCCTAACGCTGCTGTGTGGGGTGCTCTACTCGCTGCTTGCAGAATTCACTGCAATATTGAGCTAGCAGAATGTGCGGCAGAAATCCTTTTTGATTTAGAACCCAACAATGCTGGATATTATGTTCTATTGTCAAATACATATGCTGCAGCTGGAAGGTGGGATGAAGTAGCAAAGGTGAGAACGAAGATGAAAAGCATGGGATTGAAAAAGACAGCGGGATGCAGTTTGATTGAGATCAATAGTAGGCTTCATTCATTCATTGCAGGAGACAATTCACATCCCCAGTTCAAACAAATCTATGTAATGTTGGAAATTTTGTCCGGCCAAATGAAGGATGCAGGGTATGTCCCAAACACAAACTTTGTGATGCATGACGTGGAATGATTGATGATGTGGCTTATGGGATTTTGAGCCTATATGTCTATATTGGCATACAAATTGACATGTCAGAACAGTGGGACAACTTATGTAGCCTGCAAGTTGTAAACTTGTGTTCAAGAGTCCATGCAGACCTCCCAAGCCATGGTGAGAATTTGGGTGTGTGCTTAATAAGCATGGACTTATTATATTTTGAACATTGACCTTCGCAAGCTCAAACTTACAAATAAAAAACCTATGGTTAAAGTAAGCTGTTGGAAACTTAGAGCCTTTCTCTACATGAATGAGTTTTCTGGGTTTCCAATTATACTCACCTTTTGGTTCATTTCACTGAAAATCTCTAACCAATATTTGACCCCATCTGGCCAAATCTTTTCTCTGGACAAATCCTAAGTTATACCCCAAGTAACAGGACACCTCCAAGAAGGGCCCGTGTCCTGTATCCTACGTGTCGGAGGACAAATCTTAAGTTATGCCCTAAGTAACAGGACACCTCCAAGAAAGGCCCGTGTCCAGTATCCTATGTGTCGGACACCAATACGTAAGGACACATGTCTAGAACACCTGCCAAACATGTGTCCAACACATGGCCCTCCCCTGCAAAAGAGGCCTGCACCCCATAAAAATATGTTTTCGCTTTCATTTGAGCTCATTTCACCAACAAGTTGGAGGTGTCAAATGTTTTGCAGTACATATGAAATTTATTGTGTAGTGGTATAAGGGATTCCAAGTGCTGTGCAAGTGGATTTCTCCACCAATATTCAAGATTTTTCTTACAACAGTCCATTGGCTTCTTCATTTCACAGAATTCATGTCTCAGTCATCAAATGCAGCTGGAAAAAGTTAAAGGAAAAGGAGAAATGCCCCCGCTGATGTTATCCCCCTCCATTTTTTTCAGGGTCTGCTACTGCTCCATTTGCTAGAAGTGGGGTTGTAATACTAACTTCAAATGCTGAAAAAAAACAATGTTTTAGCAAGAGAACGGGCTAAAGAGCAAAAGTTGTATATTTGAATTTGTATCATGATCATGTAAAATCCTAAATGTTTTTAGTTTCTAAATTCTTAAAAAAATCGAATCTCTAGCTATATTTCATTTTTGTATGTGAAATTTACTAATTTGTTATATTTTTTAATAAATATGACAAAGTTGTGTGTTTGTGTGCAATGTGTCTTCTGTTTCCTGTTTTGGGGGTCGTGATGTCTCGAGTCAGATACTCGTATTTCTGTATTCTCCATGGCTGGTGTCATCATGTCATGTGACTTAGCTTATGCCAATAAATACGCGTCTTTATTGTTTTAGGATTGCATTACAGAACACATTTTCTTTGGCTACCCCCTTGCGTGATCACTTCTAAATGGTTTGGGATTGTTTTTCTCTGTTGTGTCAAATATATAACTCCGTTGCCTCTCAACGTCTAAACTTTAAGTGCCTTATCTAATCGTTGTATCATGGAATTCTCCTCTCTTATTGGGTTTGAGATCTTTATTACTGGTTACTTTCTGTCGTCCTTTTTTCATCTGATGTTTGACATTGTATTCCCTTTGCTTTTGTCTTCCGGATATGATGATTGTACCCTTGAATTTATTCGAATCTCTCTAATTGAGATTAGGTCTTTCGGTTACTGTGGATTAAATAAAGACTTGTTCAATATTTGAGGAAGGTTAAACTTTATTCAATACCCAAGAGGAAGGTTAAATTTTATTCAGTTGAGAGAATCATATTGCTATGTAAAAAAAGCTTTGCTCAATGACTAGGATCTTTGCAAAATAAAATCAAGATACTGATGATAGACAAGATTTCCAAAGAAATCATATTGCTGTGTAAAAGAAGCTTTACTCAATGAACTGCGATTTTTGCAAAATAGAATCAAGATACTGATGGTATCTCTTGACTATATTGAATTTGTGAGCAGGCTTGGAATTTGACTGTTATATATGTCATTCAAGTTGATTTTTGTTGACATTTTAGCTGTGAATGCTGCCCCTTAACAAACTGTTTGTAAGAATGTTTGATCAAAACATTGCCTCAGCAATAAAATTGTCGTAAGAAGACATAATATTAATGCAAGCACAAAACCCCTCATACTATGAAGAGTTATAAAATTGTTTAGTTATGCATGCTAACGGAGAAATGATCTAAACTTCGTAAAAGAATAATTTCTTGGCAAAGTGAAGTCAGTAATCAATTTGAAGACAAAAGGCCAAAGGGCTCAGGAAGGTGAAACAAATTCCTTAGTAGTTGGCACTGCAAGGCAGCCATATAACAAAGAATGATGCTGGATGCAAGGACAACCAAGGGGAAATGGAGAGGAAATGAAGTGCAGCCTGCAGAAGCATGAAGGACTTGGGAGGAAAAACTTGCTTGGAAATCAAAGGTATTCCCTGAGCCAAAGCATTCTGCAATAATTCCAGTTAGTAGCAATGTGCAAAATTAATGTATAGCTCACCCCTTTGTAGTTTTGAGCATGATAAAATCCCCATCGAATGCTGATTTTCCCGTTTGGGTTTTTTCTGGAATAATGTTTTTGTCTATGGTGCATTTATATTCTATGTGGTTTCCTAATTGCAATGTGAGTGGATTTTATTTCTGCTGCTAGCTTCAGTTCTAGATATTGAATATTCTAGTGTTTTACATTTAATAGAGATGCATAGCAGTATTTTGTGCACCCGGTATCCATTGATTTTATTGTTGGAATAACCTACAATGCTGTTACTAGTGTATCGGGTTGCTGGGTTAACTAACTGGCATGCTGCAACACACAGTTAGCATTTCTACATTCAATCATCCACAATCTTAGTTTCTATTCAATTGGACTGATGGATGGTGTCAATAGCTCTTCATCTAGCTAATTGAATCAATGGGAGAAAATATTGTTCCCCAATAGCACTAAATGTGTTAATTGCTTGGGCGTTGAATAACCATGAGCAATAACCTAAAGTTGCAATGCATTCTTTGTACAAATCATTTGAGACAGATTGATCACTAGGTTTGGATTTTTCGCATGCTTCCTATGTTAACGCTCCCCCAATCATCATTTCACTGTCGTTGCTATTATACCTCAGAAGCATACAGTGATACTCGTTTTGTGCCTTTTGTACCTAAAGCCACCCATAAATAAGCATAAGTTATTTTTGAAATGATAATTGGCTGTGGCGAAAGGCAATATCACATTTGGAGGAGTTGCTTCCTATATCGCTGCTATACATAGTGCAGATTAAAAATTAATTAGAGTGTTGGGTTTAAATATTTCAATGAATAGAACATTGTGTGGATACAACTAAAAAGCAGAAAATTTACTTGCTATTGGCACTTCAAAATTGTGCCAACAAATCTATATGAATAAGGTGAGGGAGTACTATTTATGCACATTAGAAGAGTAGCATGGAGCATATATATATATATATATTCTCTCTTTTATGACTAGTAGAATCAGTAACTGGGGTGGTTTTGTATTAGCATGACATGGGTTTGATTCTGTTTGCTACCATTATAATCACTAGTTGCACCATGCCTATCCCTACCATGGACACGAGGGTAATCGAGGGTCGAACCAAGGACTTCATAATATATTTTACATAACATGTTGACATGCTTTGCCAAGTTAGCTACCTTTGGGGACTGCCACAGAGCATATTATTTTGCATTCAAAGTTAAAATAAAATTGTTAGGTTCGAACTTTGTGAATGCAAAGCTTGTTTCAACATTGGGATTAACCATTTGGATTTTTCTAGAGGTTGATCTACTGCAGGAAATTGAAATAAAGCTCATTCATGTCCATTGGAGATTAGTCTGAAGAGAAGCATGATGTCAGCATAAATCTGAATTTCAGAGACAATTGAATTTAATCTCTACAGAGAATCCATGACGGTGAGGCATCTGTGGACTGTAAGTCCCTTATTTTTAAATCAAATTGGTGACAGAGTGGTTGAATCCGAAGAAGCTACAAACTTTGAGGAGAAGTAGGCCCATCATGGGCAAGCACTAAAATAAAAAAAGATGTTAGAAGACTTAAAAACCACTAATGTATAGATCCAAGAAGAGAATCAACACTTGAATGAGAGGATCGCAAAGCCAAAAAGGACCTTTGCCAAAATGTTATCTGTGTTAAAGGAGCATTTTCTTAAATGTCGGGGCTCACAGAAAATTGGGACAAGAGCAGAGTTTGGCAGTTGCAATTGGGAGAGAAGATAGTCCAGATAGATGATTGGAAAGAAGAGAGGCTCACATGGATGATGGCTCGATTTTACCAAGAGTTGGCAGTGAAAAAGAGGGCATTGACCAAGCTACAGGAACTTGTCCAAGAGATCAGGGAAGCAAGGCAACCTTTCATTGTTACTGCAAAAGCCAACACCCTGATTGAGACGAGCATGGTAAGCTCATACTTCAAGGACCTTTTTGAGCAATTTTTTTGGTGATTCTGAAAAACCTATTAAGGCATTGGTCACAGGCAGATGGGTTATAAGGGGCCAAGGACTGAGCAAGAAAAAGCAAGGGCTTGTAAAGTCACTTTGTGGTTAAAACAGAAGGGTCAACTTGAAGGCCAAGTTTTGGTGGACAAGAAAAGAGTATGGGTAGATGATTACTGCAACAACTCAAGCTACAAGAACTAAGTAATTTTTTTTTTTTAAAGCAAGAGAATAAAAGGAGCCATGTCGATTGAAAAAAAAAGATAGTGGAAAATGTAGTGGACAGCAAGCCAGCCAATCTATACAAAGCTTGGAGACAGGCTATGAGGATGTTCTACCGCCCAAATTTGCTCCCACTCTTGGAGAACCAAGCAAAAAGGCCAACAAGCACGTGCACAAACCAAAGAGGTATGACCATGCATCATTTGATCATTTCTGTTGTAAGAAGAAAGGTCATAGGGTTGATCATTGTTGGCACTCTAATGTGTGTTCTTTTTGTGGTATGAAAAGCCACCAAATGGCTATTGGCTGGAAGAAGCAAGCTATCAACAAAAAGAAGAAACATGAACAAAATTAGAATGCCAAGCAGCCCATGCAGTTGCAAATTTCTTTTACATCATCACAGATTAACTAGACATTGTGAAGCCAAGCATTGGATATTTGTAAGTAAAATTGATTCAGTGTTAGAGTCAAGGTTGACCAAGTTAAACAGTGGTGGTTTTGGGGCATGTGGTATTGTGTACCCATGGTTTTCTGCCCATGATATTGCATGTAATGGAGTCTATAAAAGGCTGGAAAGACTTCATTGTAATGTAGGCCTAGAAGATGAGCAGTGAAGGCTCACTTGGCCAAGTTGGCCAGGGTTTTGGCCAAGGCTAATGAAATTTCATTGGGTTGGGTTTTTCCCCGGAGTTGGGGTTTTCCCAAGATAAATATTGTTTTTACAATGTTTGCATATTTGTGTATTGTTGTTGGTTATTTTATGTTTGTTCCTCTCAGTAATTATTTATTATCTCTACAGTAAATTCTTAACAATTGGTATCAGAGTCGAAGGTGGATTAGAGCCAAGAGATTGTGATGGCCAGAGGATGAAAGTTAAATATAGCCAAAAAATATATATATATATTATTACAATGGAGTCAAATTTTATGTAAATGGGCATACTGCTGTAAGACCTGGTAAGGCATGCGTACCCCTGGGTAATCACTAGTAAACTCTGGGTTAGACCTAGGTGATAGGGGGGATGTCAGGTTAACGTATACTTTGGTAAAAACTTTGAGGGGGATAAGGGTCAGAGCGCGCTGAGATGACTCACTTGGAAAGGTTAGCTAGATTTAGTCATGGAACCCCAAGTCAAGTTTAAGGGGGAAATGTTAGGTGAAATTGACCCGAGGTTAGAGTCAAGGTTGACCAGGTTAAACAGTGGTGGTTTTGGGGCACGTGGTATTGTGTACCCATGGTTTTATGCCCATGGTATTGCATGTAATGGAGCCTATAAAAGGCTGGGAAGACTTCATTGTAATGTAGGCCTAGGAGGTGCGCAGTGAAAGCTCATTGGCCAAGTTGGTCTGGGTTTTGGCGAAGGCTAATGAAATTTCATTGGGTCAGGTTTTTCCGTGGAGTTGGGGTTTTCCCAGGATAATATTGTTTTTACGATGTTTGCATATTTGTGTATTGTTGCTGGTTATTTTATGTTTGTTTCTCTCGATAATTATTTATTATCTCTGCAGTAAATTCTTAACAATATTTCTTATGGAACTACATCCCAAGAACTGCATATCCAAGCGACAGGTTTGGAAAGTCAAATTCTAGGGGAAAGAAAAGATTTCCATACTTGCAGTCCATGGGGCAACAAATGCCCAAAGAAATCTGCCATGGAGAACGTTTCTTCAAGCCTGGATAGAATTTTGCTAATGATGCCATGAATTGGGTGTGGTAGAAAAACCTGCTACATCTTCTAGTTGAAGTATTTGGAAACCCAAAGCTTGTGAATGAAATGGTGTGATTCGAATTAAATTATAATTCAGATTTTGTTAAAAAATAATTTGTTGGCAAAGATTGAAGTCAATAATGAATTCGAAGACTAAAGGTCAAAGGCTTAAAGAACGTGAAACAAATCGCATAATGATTGCCATTTCAAGGTAGCCTTATAACAAAGAATATTGCTGGAGGCAAAGACAATCAAGGAAGATGGGGAAGATGGAGAGGAAATGAAGAAGATGCAAAGCTTGAAGGACTTGGGAGAATAAACATGCTCAAAGATTGAAGGTTGTCCCTGAGCCAAAGCAATCTGCAATAATGTGTAATAATACATCAAATTGGTGTATAGTTCACTTATTTGTAGCAATTTCTTGAGCATAATAAAACCACCAATCGAATGTTGGTTTTCTACCCTTGTTTGAATTTATAGGGTAATATCTATGTCTATAGAGGCCTAATTATTGAGTGAATGAATTTTATTTATGTTGTTAACTTTACTTCTGAATATTCTTGTGCATTTTCCATTTAATAGAGATGCATAGCAGTATTGTATTCACCAATGCTCTCCAAAGCATTCACGGCATCATCAAATAGCCCAGGACTTTTTACCAAATATTAACTCATATATAGGAGCAAAGAAATGGTCATAGATTTGTCCTTAAAATGGAGCGTATTTGTGTTTCCATAAGCATTTTCAATATCCTTGGGTTAGAGGACATAGATGATTCTAATTCCAGCCCATCTCTGGGAATGGTTTGGATTCAAATACAACATCCAATGAATATAATGATATATAAAAGTTTTAGTTTAATGAGGTGATTTTTTTGGCTTTTTCTACACAGATTTTTAAATTGGTTTGATTTGAAATCTGGTTAAATTTTAGAAAAATTGTAATTTTAAGTGATTGAATCTACACAATCAAATTTGTGAAAAATAAAATTAAAAATTAAAAAAATTCCCAAAATTATAATGAAGAATAAGCATATATAAACTCTAAAACTGTCTTAATGCCTTTTTGGTACGCCCATATAAAACTCTGGCTTAATCCCTAAATCACTTTTCTGAATGCCGTATCATTCAATGTGCGTGACAGTATAGCTGCCCAATTAAATTGTTCCCTTCTCGAGTACCGAGTGGATGAATGGATGAAGGAACCCATGACTATCTGAAATGTGGGGCATCTTTTTACCGTATATAGTCTGCTGATCAAGACTATTGCAATGGATTTGCTGCACATACGACATCGAGTGGGTATAAGGGAATGCAATGCAAAATTCCGGCTTAATGCTTGCCAGATTACAATTCACTTTTCTCGCTGCATCATTGAATGTGTGTCAGTATGGCTGCTCAATTAAAGATTGTTTCCTTTTCCACGACAAGTGTAGTAAATGAACTCGTTACTTTCGAAATGTGATCATCTGGAATTCGACGTTGAACAGAACGTTATTTTTGGGTTTTTTAAAACTTATTTTACAGAATAAAAATTTTAAAACTTCAATTGGGATGGATAAACAAAAGGTAAACCTTAAATTTGACATCCCTTTCCCTCCCACCTTTGCTCATAAACTGCCATAACCTATTGAACCATTTACCCATTTATTTTTTTCGCATCATTCCTATATCTTAATCAATCCTATGACATCCTTACATCAGTAGGTGTGTCATAGAAGAGGACTCGATTGACAATTGCAAAGTGAGGAAAAGGAAGGTATGGTATGGTAGGGGGTGAGAAACCAGTCCAAAAACCTTTTGTTGAAAGGTGTAAGCCTGGCTTCAATTGCGTTGATTGCCATTGGTTCGCTGCAAATAGAGCAAGCGAGAGCTATTTGTTCACCTTGTATAGAAAATACTCTTGACATTGGTTTTTTTGATGGCCCTCCCAGAGCTATTTGTTCACTTTGTATAGAAAATAGTCTTGACATCGGTTTTTTTTAGGGCCCTCTTCTTAATGGGCTTGGCATCGGGCTTGAATTGGATCTCCATTTTTACATGCATGGAAGGGTTAAACTTTGAAAAAAAAAAAAATATTCCCATCTGTTATGGTTCGCTGTCAGCTGAATATCCAGCTTCATATTCAATTAAAAAAAACTAGGCAACCCTCCTCTCCTAAACTGAGTTAAGTATCGCTTCTTGTTATGATAAGAAGTCGTCCTTAGGGGATGACCTATTATCTTCTCTGCAACTTCTATTTTCAGGCTTTGCCCATCAATTGCCACCAAGAAGCCCAAGGTAAATCTCCTGAGTATCAATGACAAAGCTGTTTTGCTTATCGATTTGGACTTCTCATTCGTGGATCTTGAACTCTATATAATTCGCTCTTTATGCTCCATCCCACCCGAGTTTCTTAATGTTGTTGAGGGCTTGGACTTGGAAAATTTTAAGATCGGAAAGTTGTGGTGAATCCCAAGCAAAATTTGGACATCTTTCACTTAACCACAAGCACGTTACTTTATAAGGATGGTTGTTGCTTGAAACTTGCATTTCTCATTGTAGATCTTGAACTATATATAATTCGCTCTTTATGCTCCATTCCACCCGAGCTTCATAATGTTGTTGCAAGGCTTGGACTTCTGGAAATTTTTATGATCGGAAAGTTGTGGTGAATCCCCAAGCAAAGTTTGGACATCTTTCACTTAACCACAAGCACGTTACTTTATATAAGGATGGTTGTTGCTTGAAATTTGGATTGAAACTTGATATAACAGTAGACAAAAACTTGACACTCATGAATATGTATAAAACTTAAAATTATGGGCATGAAAAATAAATAATCATCATCAAATTTTGACTTTATTAGAGAAATTTTGGTATCTAAAATGTATCTCCTAAAGAAAATAATAAAATAAGGAGTAATGAATTTTTAAAAGAAAATAAGGAAGACAATTTTTTTTAATTGAATGATTTATCTTTTTGTAGGTTTAATTTTTCTTCTTCTCTAAATTGTATATTTCACTTTTCTCCTTATAGATTTAAAGATTTTTTTTTTTTTTTTTTTAAATTGTATTTTCAATTTATCTTTTTATAGGTTCACTCAAATTTCAAGTATCGGCAACGAGTATCGACTCTACATATTTTTTAATGAACTCACACTTGAAACACATGGAAAAAATGTGTTTCATTAAAAGTACATGGAAAACATGTGTTTCATATCAATTAAACTTGTTTTTTCCATTTAATTCAACTTTGCGTTGTGTGAGTCCATTCAAAAGTACATAGAGTTGGTACTCGTTGGATGCAAAATCTAATTCCACATCTAGCGAGTGTTCACACTTGAAATTTGAGTAAAACTATAAGGAAATTGTTGAAAATATGATTAAAAAAGATGGTTTTCTTTTTATCCCTCCTAAAATATTTACCCTTGGGGATGACATCGTCATCTTGAATCATATTGGTTCTTTTAAAATTGATTTTGTTAGCACATTTTTCTTTTTAAGGGTAATTTTTTGTTTCAAATTCCCCTAATGTATAGCAAGAACAAATTTGAAATTTTAGGCATGGTGATTAGAAATCATTTTCTCCACATAGCTTGCTAATTAGAACCATTGCATTTCTAATTGGGGTAGTGAAGTTGATCGTGGATACCATTCGGTATTTCTGGATTTGAATTGTTTTCCTTCCACCATTCCTTCATTATGTTTGGAGATGGTTGTTCTCTTCAGAAAACTATTGCCCATATATTCCTTGAACCTTGCAAATTTGTAATATACATCAAGGTTGGCAATTTCATATGATGCTATAAGCTAAGCTAATTCTTGACATTAATGGCCTCTTTTCCACGTTGGTGTACTCTATGAGCCACTAGATTACATCGGAACAAGGTAGTGTTGTTGATATGGATGCTAAATTATGGAGCTATGATCTTTAGCCATTGTGATTCATAAAAACCTCTTCAATATACACCTCACTTGGATTGGCACATGTTGGTCTTCTTATTTCTTCCTTGTACAATAATAGGAGCTCTCCATACTCATATAAATTAGGCAAACTTGTTTTGCAAGCAATGTTGACATACGTAAACATAGCCTTGGTTCCTATTTTACTTTGAGTTTCTCGAGGGTGGGGATAATATCAACAAACTTATGCAGATTTTTACACTTACTCATATTGCAAGGTGAATTTTTGGAAAAGTGTTTTGTTGTTGAATTTAGTTTGTCCAATGTTTGGGGTGGACACTCCATCCATCATCTTTTAGCGAGAATGGGCACGAAATTAGCCATTATGAAAATTTGGAATTAATTATTAAAAAGTATTAAAAACAACTTAAATTTCTTGAAAAAATGAAACAAAATTAAAGGGGAGAAAGGAATCTATCAAAAGTTATAGTGGAATAAAATATTAAAGATATGATAGGGTGGGGTAAAAAGTCATAAAATTAAGATTTTAAAGAGACTTATAAATAGTAAAAATTAATCTTTTAATTTAATTTAAAAAGAAGAATTGGAAAATAATAGTGACTTGAAAAATATTTGAATAAAAATTGAAATTCATATAAGCTTTGAGATGATGTGAGCAAGTCTTGCAAGGAGAATAAAATAGAATGGGGAGGAAAATAATCATTATGAAAAAAATTGAATTAATTATTCTTTTATTCTCCTCGCTGCACCCATTCACATCATGTCAAAGCTTTTATAAATTTCAGTTTCCTATTTAAATATTCTTAAATTCACTATTATTATTATTATTATTATTATTATTTTTAAATTAAAATGAAAGTTCAAATTTTAATTTGTATAATTTTCTTTTTAAATTAAATTAAAAGCAACTTTTAATATTTGTATGTCTCTATATAATCTTAATTTTAGGGCTCTTTACCCACCCTATTATATCTTTAATATTTTCTTCTCATATAACTCTTGATTGATTGATTCCTTCCTCTCTTTCCTTGAATTTGTTTCCTTTATTCAAGCTTTGACTCATTTTTAATATTTTTAATAATTAATTCAAATTTTTCATAACTAATTTCCTCCCTATTCTATTTATTCTCTTTGCAACACTTGTTCACATCTGAAAATTGGACAAATCAACACGGTTCTTTTCCAAAAATTCATCATATATTATCATATAAACAAAAACTAAGCTTTTCATATATATTATTTAAAAATGGTTACTTTGTATTGAGTTATTTCATAATCATATATTTTAGAATTTTGGTCATTAAATTTTTAGCTTTTAATCAAAGAAAACAATGTCATATTTATCTACCCATCACTATATAATGCAAATTAAATATTAGCAATTCTACTAGAAAAAAATGCTATATTCATCATTACTAGCAATTTATCACTAGGCATTCAAAATTTGAATTATTAATAATAGTAAGAAACGATGAAGAAACCTAAAATTTAAAAAAATGTCATTTTTTTCAAATTTTTAATCTTCTAAAGTAAAATCAATATCAAACAAATGCATTGTCACATAGATATGAAAATAAAGCTACAATATAAGTTGCATAAGATGTCAAGTGGTACATCACAAATATATACTAAAATATGATCTATGCCTTGAGTCATAAATCTTGATAGAATAATAGAAATACACATCAAACACGTGAATTCCTGTAACTATACACGAATTCATGTAATAGCACGTGAATTCCTGTAATCACAAATTCCTGTAACCATACGTGAATTCATGTAATAACACATGAATTATCGTAAACATGAATTCTTGTAACCATACGTGAATTCTGGTAATCGTGAATTCTTGTAACCATACATGAATTCCTGTAATAGCACATGAAATCCTATAATCGTGAATTCCTGTAACAACATGCGAATTCTTGCAATTTGTACGAACCAATGAAGAGAAGACGTTTGTTGAATGTGTTAAATGAGGTTGAGGGTATCCTCTATTTATATGTGTTGGAGGGGGGTTCAATTTGTCTAATTGATCCCAAGACGACCTTGACCATTGTAATCTTGTGGTCTTGACTTCAAAAATATATTTCTCCTTGTCTAAATTCAGTGCTTCCAAAGTCAATTTTGGTCCTCTTGAAAAGAGGAAAATCATCTTGGGTCAATGAGCTACCCAAAGTGAAATTGGCCCTAGTTGCACATTTTAACACACTAAGACTCCATGAATGTGAAATGGGGGCTAAGGGATACATGATGAAGGGCTTAAGCCTAGGTGGCTAAGCTATTATTAAAATAAGATTAGTAAAAAAGTGCACATGTTTTATACTAAGTCCCTAAAGTGACTTCATAGAGTGTCATTTTTCAAAAGGAGAGACATGCACATAAAAGTGAAGTGTGTTATAGTCAATCCATCTTACATTGCATAATTTTGTATGGTGAAGAGGCGACTTGACTCCTTGGAGGGGAAGAAGAGGTCACCCTGTGACATGATTGGCTCCGAGTAAATCTTAAGTGGGATTCAGAAAAAAGGGGATATGTTTCCTTAGTGTAAGGAAAGAAAGGTATCGAGGGGGAACTCCTGAGAGCAACTGGAATTGTTATAAGTCAAGGCTTTGAGGCATCCCCAGCTAGCTGAGTTGAAAACCCATGGAATGGTATTGGCATAGCCTGATGGACTATAGGTGTAGAAAAAGGAGTGCACTACCTTGGGTTATGTGGGTTGATGGGGGTGTGAGACTATTGGTGGGAGGTTTCCTGAGAATTTGGTACCGTGGCACTATTCATGATTCAACACTACTTAGGTGTCATAGCTATTTTTAGGTAAGCCTTCATGTTTGTGGAGTCGAAACTTCAACTCGAGAATGACCTGCAATTGAGAAATGATGAACAATTTGGTTTATGGCTATGCGGAACATCTGAGATTTGCAGCTAGTTGATGCTCACTTTAAAGGATAATTATTTAATTTGAAGTGTGTTTTCCATTGTGATGGTTATGTAATTTTTCATGTTGTGTAAGAACAACAAATTGAATATGTCAATTATACATTTATGTTACTTATATATGAGAGCATTGCATCATAGGATGCATCAAACACACATAAAAGATGTTATAGGAAACGAATTGATCGAAAATTTAAACAAGATAAGGTTACAAAGGTACTCACACAACCCAATAGGTAAATGAGGGTGGTACAAAGTGGTATTAGAGCCAAAGTTACATCACTCGGGCCACATGGGTCCAAATTCGCTTACAAAGGAAAGATCACAAGTTGCGTGGCAACTATTTGATAGAGTTTCATAGGGAAAGGGAAAAATTCTCAGTTCAAAATAAAATTTAAGGACTAAATCCACTAAGAATGACAAAAGAAAAAATGAATTCATATATTACATGCTTAGAATCAATGAAGTGATGGATCTAGCAGTGGAGCTACCAATTTTGTGCAAATATAAGTCCTAAAAAAATAAACCTTGTTGATATAAAAAAGAAAAAGAAAATTGTAAAATTTTAAAAATTTTGAAAAAATTATCATATTAAGACATTAGCAGTGCCAAGTGGTAGTTGAGTTAGCAAGTGGGGGAGTACAAGTTCCATGATATAATTCCATCGTAATTTGATGAGTTGTTAAACCGCCTCTCATCTCCTAATCCTATATCAATATAATATGTTAAGTTACTTGTATATCAATCGTTAAATCCATCATAAGTGCAACTATGCATTAACCCGCACACATGTTGGGAACCAATATAGATCTAGATCATCAGATCGAGTGGATGTTACTTGTTAGGTCCATAGAAGTGCAACTATGTATAACTCGCGTTCATGTTTGGATCCAATATAAATCTCGACAATTGGATCGAGTGGAAGTCAATCGTTAGATCCATCATAGGTGAAACTCTCGTTCAACCTCTATGCATGTTGCAACCCAATATGAAACTTGGTCATCGTATTAGGTTAATTGTGGCCGTTAGATCCATTGGAATACAATTTTTCCGAAACTCTCGCACATGCTATAATCAAATATGGATATGCACTGTCAAATCAGGTTAATCATGGTCGTTGGATCCATCAAAAGTGGAACCTACCACAAACCATCGTGTATCTTGCAATCCGATATGAATTGTGGGTCATAGATATACTCCAAGATCAAGCATTGGATTTGCAAGTGTTCAATTCATGTGTTGTGGGAAGGAGCGGGGATTGGACCCCCCATGATGTCGTGGCCAATACACAAATTCCACATGGAAAGGTGCAGATAAAGTGGGACCTTTCCATCTTGGTAGAGTTTAGTAAGGTGCCACGTGAACCATGGGCCCCAAGTGGGGACTAAAAGGCGAAGAAAGTGGTAGTGTGTGTTCCAAGTGTTTAATCAAAGACATGTAAACCAAGTTCGCTTCCAATGAAAATTAAGGAATGTGTTTGTGTGTGTGCGTATACACTTGTACTTGCTAATCAAGGAGAGCACACAAAGACCTCATATAACTATATAAAAGTTACAGAGAAAAGTTATAAGTGGTTTTAACTAATTCATAATACTAAAACAGTACATAAATCCATAAATTTTGATATTTTTTCACTGATTTTTTGTGTTATAACTTGCAGGGCATTTTTTAAGCCCTAAATGACATTTTCGGGTAGTGAAAACCCATGACAAATGTGTGTACCATTGGAACACATCTTGTTTTCAACTTAAATGAAAGATGTCGAAGACTTCTTTCCAATGACATTAAATTGCAAAACAAAATCAAAATGAAAAAGTTATGACTGAAACAGTACAAAAGGAAAATTATGTATCAATTTACTTTTAGGAGGTACAAATCTACAACTAAAGCTTAGATTGGAACACAGAAGCATTCAATATAAATCTCTTGGACAAAACACAATTATGGAGCCATAATTGAAATTTGGACACATAATGTTTCAAAAATTAGTAGAAATTTGTTGTAGTAGAACAAGGAAAATTGGGCAAAATTGAGAACAACTTTCACATGCCATAACTTCTAGCCTAGAATGCATATTTGAGCAAATGAGCAACCAATAGAAAGATGTTAAGGAGGAGAATACACCTATCAACCCAAAATTTTGATTTGGGATAGAAAATTTCTCAGAAAATTAAAAGAAGTCTTCCAGTAACTTATAGAAGCAAAGTTCACATGAGGACCGGAAGTATGGCAAACGCCCAAGGGACTTGCAATCATGAAGAAGAAATTAGAGGTATGAATGTTAGGATGGTTAATGCTAAGACAAATTCAAATAGAAATAGAAGAAGTAGGTCAAAGAATAGAGACTTAAAGGAGACCATGAGGAGTCTCAAAATGGAAGTGTTCAGTTATAAGGTTGATAACAAAAGGTTGATTGAGGAATAACACCAAATTAATACTTACATTTTATAGAGCTTAAATAATTTATAGAGGAGAATGGACAAGAAACCTAATTCAAGGAAAGAAGAGGAACACAATTCACAAGTGAAGAGGAAGGATGTTTTTAGTTCAAGGCATTCTAGGAGTTTTGGTAGGAATTAACATCACTCGCCAAAACATTCAACTAAGAGAGTTCATAGTTTCCTCATAATCTAGGAGTAGCCCAAGCATATCACTAGTTAAACAACAAAGAAGGGAACCTGACTTGGATAATTGCAAAGAGAGCTTAAGAAGATTAAGCCTCCTACATTTGATAGTGAACATAAGAAGGGAGAGGAAGTTGAAGCTTGGTTGTTGGAAATAAGAAAGTACCTCAGTTGTACAATTACTCATCCAACTTAGAGGCTTGAATTGCAATTTACCACTTGAAGGGAAAAGCAAATCTATGGTCAGAGCACTTCAAGGAAGTCAAACACTTGGTTGAGAAGAAAATCTCATGGATGAAGTGTAAAAGGTACTTTCATAAGAAATATTAGTTAGAACACTACTATGAGAGGAAAATGCAAGAGTTCTTTGACTTCAAACTAGGGAGAATGACAATGGAGGAATATTGAAGATAATTTATTAAATTACTAAGGTATGTTGGTTTTATTAAGGATTAAAAGATCAAAATAAAAATATTTGTAAGTGGGTTATCATCATTTTGCACTGAAAAAATTACATATAATGAGCTCAACACCTTGGATAAAGCTATGAGGGAGGCAAAGCACCTTTATGAGTAGAATAAAAATAAACCATCCTTTCGAAAGACCTCAAGATGACAAGAAGAGGGCCAAGGTGGAGCAAAGGAAGAAGGGATATAAACCTTCATTTTTCAAAAACAATTCCAAAGCAAATCATCAAACTCAATCATCCCAAAGTGAACCAAGGGGAGTTGATTCATTGGGCAAAAGATCAAGATTTCAGCCCATCGAGTGTTGGGTTTGTGAAGGAGAACACATGTAAAAGTACTAGCCTCACAAAAAGTACAAACATTCAAGGAGTTGATGCAATGGGGGACATGGACAGAAACATGACGAAAATTTATGCATCACTTGACAATAAGCAAGTTGATCACCAAGCTCATATGATTGAAGTAGAAGGTGGAGCCCATGGGGGACTTTCAAGTCCAACGCGTGTAAATCTTGGAAAAGAAGGTCAACGTGCGCTAGAATCAAGACACCGCCTTGGTAAATGTGTAGTGGACACATTTTGTTCTTGAGGATGCCACATGGGAACATAAAGATGCCATGAAGAAGGAGAACCCTCATCTTTTTGAATAATTTTGTTTGTGCATATATATGTATAAGATGTATTAAGGAGAGTGCGTAAATAAGGGAGAAGGGAATCTACAACCCCCATGATGACCCATGAGTTGTGTACACATCCTGTTTAGGCTAGTGAACCAAAACTATTCTTGGAACCGGTCAACCCATGTACATGTGTTTTAGGTTAGTGTGTCTATGTTTATATGTTTTGAGGCTAGATAGAATATTTTTTTAAATATGAAATCACATGCATATTAATAAAATACACCATTGTTGTAGGCCAAATCGGACAAGAGTATGGGGCACTAAGATTCCACAAATGCGAAAAGGGGGCTAAGGGATAAATGATGAAGGGCTTAAACTTAGGTGGCTAAGCTATTATTAAAATAAGCCTAAGTCAAAAAGTGCACATGTTTTATCCTAAGTCCATAAAGTGACTTTAGAGAGTGTCATTTGTCAAAAGGAGGGACATGTACATAAAAGTGAAGTGTGTTAGCAATCCATCATCCATTACATCATTTTGTACAGGGAAGAGTTGATTGGACTCCCTAGAGGTAAAGGGGTGACATGGTGACATGATTGGCTCCCAGTAAATTCTAAGTGGGATTTGGAAAAAACAGGATAGGTTTCCCTGGTGTGAGGTTAGAAAGGTACTAGGGGAAAAAATCCTAACGAAAACTAGAACTCCTATAAGCCACAGGGCTCTTAGGCATCTCTAGTTGGCCGAGTTGAAAACCCATGAAATGGTAGTGGCACAACGAATGAATTACATGTGCAGAAAAGTGGGTGCACTACCTTGAGTTATGTGGGTTGATGAGGAATGTAACATTGTTGGTTGGAGGTCGCTAGAATTTGGTATCATGATCATGTTCATGATTTGACACCAGTTAGGTGCCATAGTTGGCTTTAAGTAAGCCTTTATGCCTGTGGAGTTGAGGCCCTAACTCAGGGGTGACACACTGCTAAGAGATGATGAGCAGAGTGGTCTATCATTGGGTCAAATGTCTTAGGTCTACAGCTAGTCAGTGCTCACTTTAAAAGTATTTATTTTTGTGTCTTTTCCATTGTGATGATTTATGAAATTTCACAAGATATGTATGAACAATAAATTAAATATGTCAATTATACGTTTATGTCACCTATATATAAGAGCATTGCATCATAGAATGCATCAGACATGCATAACAAATGTTACAAGAAATTAATTGAAGGAAATTTTCAATAATATTAGGTTATAGAGGTAGTGCTACACCCAAGTAGGTGATTGGGGTGTTATACACTATTTCTAGAAACTTGATCAAAGGCTTCTCAATCTTCAAGGATGAGATAAGGGAAGGAGATCACTTGCTCCTTCCTCAAAGACATTGTCAGAGGGCTTGTTTAAGAGGGATAATGGAAATAAAATATCATGCCCACTTGTTTAATACTTAATTACCATTATCCTTAAACATAACCAATATAAAAAAGGTCCATACTTAGATTATCATGCATTCAGCCAAGCTTTACCAATATCCATCCAAGGAAAGAGTGCAATCCAGATCAACAAGTTCTCTCCAAGAGATCGCTCAACGCATCCATCTCACACAATTTAAGAGAAAAGTAAAACTACAGAATTTTTCAGACTTGCTAAAGGATTTTTCCCCCAAGCTAGCCATGAGAAAATGAGATGAACTACCTCTCTATTTATAGGGAGAGAGACTCAACTTCCTTATACATTAAAATAATATTTTGCTAAGTGAAAGCCCCCTAATATAGCCTACGAAAGGGTGTAAAAACCTCTTTTGTTTGATTAAATAATCCTAAATAATACAACGTAGGGCCTTTTTCAAGCCAAGTGGACAATTTCTAAGGAGCACGAACCCTCAAAGTGATGTGTCTCGGATTCTCCTCAAATCAGGGACAAAGTGGCTTCAACGTGAAGCATCCAGCCTCCAAAGGCCCTTCAAATGTCAACGCTCCAAATGCAATCTTCAAATGATCCTTTGCCAAGAGGAAAAGTTAGCCTCCAATGTGGGCATCCTAACCTCTAAAGGCCACCAAAACACTCTCCTTCCTTCATAAGCAATGATTCCAAATCTTCTTCCATGGAAGCATGTGGATTTAAAAAAAGGGGTTGTTCAAACAAATATCATTCAAGTCCTAGCTTAAGACTATGCAAAGGGCACCCCAAACATTACATAAATCAACTCCATCCAAAACTTGTTTAAGGTCAGCCAAGTTAAGTCTGCCTGTTCAACTTAGATCACTTTTAAAACCTCCACAAGCACAGGTCAGCTCTAGGGATTAATTGGAAGGTCAACGCTCCTTAATTTCTTCATGCCAATCATCAATCATATGATATATTAGGTTGGCCAGTGGCCCAGTTCAATTAAGTATGAATTTGTAAGGTCAGATCTGCGTTACTTATTTCCAGCATCCATATTAATGTGTATGCATACAATCACTAGTCCAGTCCTAAACTATCACCATAGGCCAGTATTAAGTCGCAACTGTTTTTTATGCTTAAATCTTTAGGAACTAACAGGTTATCAGCAGATAAACAGTGTTCGAGGCTAGGAATTGAGAGGACTTTGTGCATTCTAACTTGATCATATGCATCAGTCAAGTGTTATATGTATATTTTTCATCCATGGATTGTCTTAATGGATCAAAGTGTTAACCTGTACACACCAACTTTGCTTTGCAAAACTGCAACTTCAATTGTGCGACCATCATCCTGTACATTAGCATAAGACTCATGTTCGACCTGTTCTCCTAAGAAATACTCGATCTTTCGCCAAATAGATTGCCGTAAGCACTTGCTCCAATGGATGGCAGGCTCCAAGTCTACATGGAACCCAAGGTTTGACATCCCTTTGCTAATTCCCAGGGTACCTGCGTGCACACAGTTTTTAGCAACAGTATCCATTAATAATAATGATGTCATTAAGCAATGATATACACTCCAGTCCTGTGTAATATCTCCATCCTTACTACATGCATTGACAAATGATGTGTATGTATGGGTATCAGGTTAGATGCCATCTTGAACCGCTGCTTCTCATTAATCATCATGTACAGTAAGGTCAAAACCAATTGGCAATATATCTTCCTTTCGATATGTTATCATAGGAATCCCCACATCATCCTGATCTTTATTGAATGGTTGTGATAAAAATGCCATTGATGGTGTTTCACTGCTTCCAAATGCTTTGATCATTGTGAAGAAAATGATCAGCCAACCTTTGCAAGGCCCTGGCAGCATTTTTAAGTTCCTCATAGTCACAAGATGATGAACTCATTCTCGCAATGCATCTTCTCATGTAGCTTCTCACGCAATGGTATTACCTCTAAGGCACTCTCCATGCAGAGATACACAGATCTTCCATATGACAGTTACAAAGTAGGATTCTTACAAATTGTGCAAGAAAAAAGAAAAAGTTTTTGCTTTAGGACTCCCCTTTTAATATCCAACAGAATTGTGGGTAACAGTCTCTAAAAGAGTAGATTCACCTTTGAAATGATAGAAAGGGTTGCTCCCTTGCAATAATTTCTAAAGTGAACATATTGGAGATTAACTCACCACTATGGCTGTCACTACATAAACAAAGTTTTTTTCAGAATCAGATAGGCATTCCAGTGCTTGTAAATTAGAAAGTAATGGCCAACTTTTTACTCTGACGACCAAGTATGTATTCCTTAACCTATTCCTGGTCTGCAGCATAAGTCTTGTTCACCTCCATATATGCCCAGCCAAGATTTGCAAACATTTCATAAAATCCCTCAAATTGAAGATGTTAATCCAATTCCCACAACGACTTTGTATACCCTGTCATTTAATTAAAGCAAACTGCAACTTGATGTCATTTGAAATCCAATGCCTTTTAAACAGTGTTGCGAACATCTCGATAACATCCCGATTTTATCTCAAAATCAAGATTTTTTGGCCTAGCCGATGTTTGCCGATTTTTAAAAATATTTTTATGGTATCTTGATTTTGTCGATGTTTGCCGATTTTTACTGATATTTTCCCGATTTTTTGGTTTTCTGGACACTTGTCGATTTTATCCCGATGCCGATGTTCGCAACATTGCTTTTAACTGTTCTCACTTTTTGCTGCATCATCCCACCTGCCCTCTGCAACACGAAAGCTTGATAAAGTTCATAAAATCCAAAATTTCCAAGCTCTAAGTTGCCAAGATGTTCCACTTCAACCCTCCTACCTTCAAGACGCAAGTCTTGAGACACTTCTGACACATGCTGCATCACTGTTTTTCGAGCTCCCTCCATGAGTCCTGCATGATTGCAAGTACACAAAAGTAAAAGAGATTAATTTGGTAGTAGAGAGAAAGAAAAGAAATATTTAAGTAAAAGAAATTAATTTCGTAATAGAGAGAAAGCAAAGAAATGTTTACATCCTTGTAATTATTACAATAGCTATAACTTCAACATCGTGTAAAAAACTTGTAAATCCATGCAGGTGTTAATCTGGCATTAGCATCAGCTGCAGTCAATAGACTAAACTTAATTAGTCCTTTGTTAGAAAGGAAAGAGGGAAGTGCTGTTTAGATTCTAAAACACATTAAGAACGAAAAAATGTAACTGAAAAGTAGGCATATTCTTCAAACACATAGTAGCTATCTAGGTTGAAGCACAAACACCTAGCTATAGAACTCCATCAAGAAGGCTGTTGAAGATTCTGAAATATATTAAGAGCACAATAAAAATGTAACTGAAAGGGAGGCATATCCTTCAAACACAAAATTAGCTATCTAGGTTGAAGCACAAACACCTAACCATAGAACTCCACAAAGGAGGCCGTTGGAGTATGTCAATAGGAGGGATGGAATATTGGTAGCCAAAGAACAGAATAATGAAACATATCGAAAGTTTATGCTGAGCTTAAACGATTTAAATATTGCTGAAGGTTATGGATAGTCTACAATAATATCCCTTCATCGACCTTTGGAGAGTCCATTTCACATACTAATCTGTCACAGTTTTTATGATTGTTCAAAATGTAACAATATGCTGCTATAACAAGCAGATATGCTGATTAAAGCAAATAATCAACTAAAAGAGCTTGGATGTTTGTTTATTAACTGCAACCTGCCTCCAAGTTCAAAATGGGTAAGAACCAGACTTTTCGCATGCCATGTTCATTCCTTGCACCAAAAGAAGCAAGGTGCTTGATAGCCCGGGTTGGGGGAGATTCCCACGTGTGGGTATGTTCACGCTAATAAAATAAAATGAAGAAAAATAGCCAACATCTTATATATTTAAAGACTTCAACATAAAATAAAATGAGATCATATTTATCTCACTTTCTATAATTAAATTTTAAACTATAATCTAGCATAAATCCATCTTATCCTTGGATCTATCATCTATGACCCATTGATAGGGATCAAAAAAGGCCAGGTGCAAACCTCAAACATCTTTTCTCACACTAATGGATATTGTTTGAACTAACATTAGGGGGTCCATCTCTCTCTCAGGATGGGCAGGATGGTGAACGACTTTTTTCACAAACTCCATGCTCTAACATAGATACTTAACAAGTTTTACAAACTAAATACATAGCATGATATGTAGATAGAACATACCCAATTTTTGAACAGGCCTCAAAGGGAGTAGATAAACTTGGCAAGAAAGGATTGTAATCCCAAGTTTTGTTCCATTTAGCTTCTTGTTCCCAGATTTCCTCCCTCTCATGACTGTCAGAGAGCTTAATGTTTGTTTAACTACACCTGAGTAAGGGAGAGTTCTGATGTCTGCATTTTTTACCCCTAGGCTAAGGGAACTTCTTCCCCTGCTGTCACTAATTATTGTTCCTTCGGGGGATTTATGGAATTGCTGTTTAACCATTTTGCTGCTGTATTTCTTCTTCATTTTTGTATTTTTCACCTTTTTTCTTTTTTGCACTCATCTTCTTCCTATCAATCTTCTAAGGCTTCTTGTGGCTCATTTCCCACTCCTTGCTCGGAGCAGTGAAATGAGTTTTGGACGTTTAAACTGGCAGGGTAGATGGCTTAGTTGACAGGTGCCTACATTTCTTCCTAGCAAACATTGGCATTGTTTGCTTGTCTCGATAGGCAGCAGTGGGCTATCCCTTCTCACAATCTTTTTTGGTGTGATAATATTCATGGCACAGACTACACTGGAATGAGAGTTGCTCAAAGTCCAGCTTCTGGAGGTGATACTAGCAATCCAATATTAATTGTATTTCTTCAGGGAGCCCTCTCTCAAAACTAACATTAGTGCAGAATCCAGATGCATGCACAGGTATACCACTCGGATTTGGTGGCTGCCCTGTCGAGGAACTTTCCATTGCTATTGCCTATAACATGGAATGTTGGATCATGCCAAAAAATTAACAGCAAACACAGAAGATGGACCCAGACTTGTACACTTTCAGGATTGTCCTCCTTGGAATTGAATCTAGTGTCAACAATTCAAACACAAACCCAGAGGCCCCATGAAGTACAGGCCACTGTGGAAGAGCAAATTTCTATCTTCCTTGAGATGAAAGTTGAAACAAGAAAGTGACATAACCTCTAACACAAAGGAAGATATTTATTAGCCCTTCATCAAAGGAAGCCAATACTCTTCCAACCAGTGTTCGACATCTATGCGACTTGGCCATTGCACCATAAACTTTCCTGCTAGGAATTTTTCCACAGATAGGAAAGCCTTACATCTAGGGGACGAAGTAGAAATTTTGATTTCTGGAACATCAGAACCAAACCTCAACATATATTTGCACGCGGAATTTTTTAATGCCTCTCAGTGCTTAATATATCCAAGGTTAGGATTAATCTACACTAGTCTAACATTTTGTCATGGACATGGTCCTGAGAAAACATACATCCTGCTGTTGCAAACCATTAAAATCATCAAATACAGTCACCCTTAAACAACCACACAAAATTCCTTGTCGCATCAAACATTGATATTCAAAGTTTGTCCTAAACACCCTATTAAATATCATATAAAGATGGCATGAACAATAAAGAATTATTATAGATATGCTTCATGACGTAAGCTTAGTTTGTAAACCCACACAAAAAATTTCAAGAACTAGGACACGCCCATCCCCCATTTCATTTCCAGATCCATACACAGAATATCAAAACAATACCTTCAAAAGAAACAAAAATAAGAGTTGGATTCTAGCTGCCAATCTCCAGAAGTAATATCAATATGCATGCAACTGTGCAGACACGCGTGTTTCCCCTTTTGATCAGCTTCACCAGTAATCCCGACAAGAACATAATCCATTCTTGAAATGATGAAAACGGATGCTATCCCTCATGATAATTTCTCTGCTTACTATTTTGGAAATGAACTTAGTGGCATTGTGGCAGTCACCACAAACACGAAGATTCTTTGTGATCCTGATAGGGGTTCCAGGACTTGTGCTCAGAAGCCCAAATGCAATGGCCAGCTTCTCACTGTGAACATAAAGCATGCTTTCCTTCACCTCCTCTGCCACATTATGCAATGCAAAGCTTGTACTAGGCACATACCCTGCCTCATCCATCTGCCTAGACAAGGTATCTAGCATTGCATAAATTTTGTCAGATTGAGGATGAGTTTTATCTCCAGCAATAAATGCATGAATCCTGTTATTTACCTCAACGAAGCTGCACCCAGGTGACTTTTTCACCTGCCTTTCTTTGATCATTGCCCTCACCTTTGCTACACCATCCCACCTACCAGCTGCAGCATAGACATTTGACAACAACACATAATATCCAGCATTTTCAGGGTCCAGTTCAAAAAGGCATTCTGCCGCTTTCTCTCCTAGTTCAACATTACCAAAAATCCTGCAGGCGCCCAGCAGAGCTCCCCACACACCAGTATCAGGTTTTATTGGCATCATTTTTATAAAATTTTCAGCCTCATTTAAAAGCCCGGCACGGCTAAGAAGATCAACCATACAAGCATAGTGGTCCGACCTGGGTGTGAAGCAATACTTTTGGCTCATTAACTCGAAGTAATGTCGGCCTTCATCTACTAGACCTGCATGACTGCATGCAGACAGGATACAAACAAAGGTGATATGATCTGGCTTCACCCCTTTCTGCTGCATTTGAGAAAAAAGAGCAATGGCCTCCTCACCCTGCCCATGCATTCCATACCCTGCAATCATTGTAGTCCATGAGATTACATTATTTTCAGGTATTCTGTCAAATACTTGACGAGCAAGCTCTAGACTTCCACACTTAGAATACATAGCCACAACAGAATTTCCCACAGAGATATCTGATATCAATCTACTTATAATTGCATAGCCATGAATCCACTTGCCTTGATGCAGAGCTCCTAAATGAGCACATGCCTGCAGCCCACTCACTGTGGTTACAGAGTTAGGCAACATACGTACCCATTGCATCTGATGAAAGAGTTTCAAAGCCTCGCCAGCATGTCCATTCTGGGCATACCCAGCAATCATTGCATTCCATGAGACAACATCTTTCCTTGACATTTTATCAAACAATTGACGTGCAGTCACTATACTTCCGCATTTAGCATACATGTCTACAAGCGAATTCATCACACAAATATCAGATTCCATCCCACTTCTAACAGCATAATCATGAATCCATTTACCTTGCTGCAAAACCCCTACCTCTGCACATGCCGAGATCACACTTGTAATGGTGAAGGAGTTGGGTTTCACCTCTAATTGCTGCATTTGATTAAACAGCATCAATGCTTCTTTGGCATAACCAATCTGAGAATACCCCGTAATCATGGCAGTCCAAGAGACTACATTTCTTTGAGACAATTTGTCAAACACTTGGCGTGCATCATATATACATCTACATTTTATGTACATATCTATGAGTCCAGTTCCGACGAAAACATCTGGTTCTATTCCAGTGTTGACAATGTGGTCATGTACACCCCTGCCTTCTTTCAGATCTAACAACTCGGCACAAGCTTTGAGTACAAACGACAAGGTGAAGTTGTTTGGTTGTATGCCTTCCTCTTGCATTTGATGATAAAATGCCAGAATTTCTTTACAAAGCCCATTCTTCGCATAAGCTAGGATGATAGCATTCCATAAGAAAACATTCCGTTGGCATATTTTGTCAAACACTTGGCGCGCATTCACCAAATTTCCATATTCAGTATATATTTTGACAAGCGTGGTGCCCACAAAGGGGTTTTGCTCAAATCCAGTTATCAGTAGAAGGGCATGCAGTTGGCAAAGTGAGTTGATGTCAGCGCATTCCTGCAAGAGCGAAATATGGTTTTTGACATTGCTACTGAAGAATATATCAGGGGTTACCAACTTTGTTATTGGTATTAAACTTGGTTTGGATTTGAATTTTAAAAAGCGTATGGGAAGTAGTTTGCAATAAGAATTCCAGCAATGGAAGGGATGGTACTGAACTGGAGTAGCAAGTATCATGTTTTTCAGTTCATCATTCAAGAGTTTGATAAGCTTCATTCGTTTTACTGAAATAGCCATGGGCTATATCATGTTATCAAAGGTTAACCTTCGCCGTTCTGTTTGGATCCATGATGGAATTATACTTCTGCTAAGAAAAATTTAACAGTTATGAGACAGATTTGGATCATGAGGCATCACGCATGCGTTTACTTCGATGTTTAGTGTGTTTGGAGGAGTCATGGCTTCCTTATGAAGGTGCTAATAAATATCTTCCTGGGCGTTAGAGGATAAGTCAGATGTATTTGATGCTGGAAATTTGAGAGTATTATCTTTATTTCATTTCATTTTAAGCTTGTTTTCCATTTATAAGCTTATTTTCAATATTATTATGCACATCGATTTATAAGTTTGTTCCAAGTATTGTTCCCAAAGCCACCAACCTTGTGCACATTGATTTACAGGATTTCTGCATAAGGATAGTGTGTTCTTTGTTGTGATTGTTTTAGATATTAAGCACTATGTTTAGAGATTTGAGATAAAAGATGGATTTTGCTAAGTTTAACAACATAGGGCATGAAAGTTTTCAAAGGACACTGCATTATGTACAAGAGTAGATGCATTGTGGATTAGTGAATTTATTAGTTACTTTTGATGTATGTTGAGTTACCAAAAATAAAAAGTAATTCATTAAGGAGTGGAACAATTTTCATAGAAGCATGAATTGGGAATGATTCTTATTGTGAGTGTTGTAAAAGGTGGTTCAGAAGAAGACAACATATGTGACTATTGTACTTGTGTAACTCTATGTTTATAGTGATATATGGAGTGTTTATCATTCTAGACATCGTGTGGGATGCATACGGCTCAAATTATTGGTCTTATAGTTTATTTCTATAAACCCAATAACACACTTATTGCAGAAGACAATAAGTAGGCATGGTAACCAGGTTAAGCTTGTTCTTCTTGATTCCTCAAAAGATTTGAGGGGAGCTTGAAATGGTGTTATTCAATGACCATGATTATTGGAGTATATATCACTTCTAGTCTTTGATAGGTACAAAATAGGAATCTTGAGAGAAGAGTCCAACATGAGTTAGCAAAGATATCGAATTCCAATGAGAGTTAGCAAAGATATCGAATTCATAGCAATATTCATAGATTCATAGCAAGTGCTTGTTAAGGGTGAGAATGTTGGAAATGCAACTCCCATTTTTTTCATCGCACTCATATAACACATGAGAATGGGCATGTCAGTGAGTGTCATGTGTGCAAGAAATGGAAGAGATATAATAGTTGTCTAAGACTATTATCGAACATGAGGAGTTATATGTAAGAATTTATATGTACACATATAAGTGATATCTACTTTGATGGTGAAAAAACCTTAACAATGTAAGATATTGTTGGAGTCTTGCTTTATGCGTCGGGCCTTTTGTATCATCATGAAAGCTCATGAGAATATAATTAATATGTGAGAGTAGAGGTTTTACTTTGTTGGGGGCTTTTCACCATTATAGGACCAATGTCAATTTATTTATTTCACAAGTTTATATGTATTTTTAATAGGACCAAGTTCATGTGTGAGGTAAAAGAAGACAAAACGCTAACCAGAGAATTGAAATGCCAACATGTTGATATACATTGGGATAAGTAGTTAGAATGAGTATTAGAGAGCTATTAAATTCTAGAGAAGAGTATATAGTTAATTGAGAACCTAAATAGGAGTGCTCAGAACTTCAAGATTGTACTTATAAACTATAGATTTAGTATTGAATTTGAACATACGTTCATAATACATCGCCAATGGTTAGTGTCATCTATGTAAGATCACTAACTTGCAAGTCATTTGCACAGTAGGAGAATTTGGTACAATGTGCTCATGTTGTGTTAAATTGGCTTCCTCACTAAATCTTGTGTCAATATAAAGAAGCTCAATCATTTCATCTTGTAGCTTCATAAATTGCTCCCACATATTGAACCCCTAACCTTGATAACAATCTCTACACCTACTAGTGCCCATGTCCTCGTGTAGCTTCCCAAAATGCTCTAGCAAGTCGAACCCCGACCCTATCAACAATTGTTGCCCATACCAATTCATCTCTACTACTACATTATAGAGACTTTATCATATCCATGTATGCCTATGGATTTTCCATGGGTTTCATAATCCCCCTTCTTTAACCATTCCTAACTCTACACCCACTTGTTGTCCATGTAAGTAAAGGAAGACTAAGGAAATCTTACTTTTAAATTATAGCATTCTCCCTCACTTAATATTAACATTATTATTGAACTTAAAATATCTCTAGTTATCCATTTTTAATTTTTAATTATTATCTATATAATATTACATGATATTACAATAATAATTATTTTATAAACTCTTTTATTTTATATTCATAATTGTTATTACATTGATATATTATAAAATATTGTTATAATGATCTCATTTTATTACCATATCTAAATATTGTAAATATAGTTATGAATTATTTTTATAAATAATTTATTTTTATATTATTAACATTTTTAATAAATTTTAAAAAATATTATAAAAAATATCTTATTTAAATTAATAAATATATAATTTCCTTTCACTTTAATACTAATTTTATAAATAATATCAATACAATCACTTATTATCATACTTTCCTTTCACTTTTTGCAACCATGGAAAAAAAAAACAAAGTTATTTAAACTCGTTTTTACTTTAAGAATTTCAAACTTATATTAATATTGGCATTTAGATTTTAAAATTATGGATGAAACTAGATATTAAGATATGGATTTCAAAATTTTAAAACTATGGATGAAACTGGATATTAAGATATGGATTTCAAAACCATAAAGGATATTTGGATTTCAAAACCATAAAGGATATTAATAAAACTAAATTTTAAATTATAAAAATTATTTATAAAAATATTATTTTAAATTAGTATAATAAGAGGAGAAAGTAAATTGGTTATAAAACAATCATTTTTATTTTTAATTTCATTAAATATATAATATTTTCTTTTAATTTCAGTAAATGTTCTCTATTTATTTTATAAACTTCTATTTTACTTTCTAGAAAAATATATACGGTTAATATATACAATATGAAAATTTTAAGAATAAGAAAATGAATTATTTTTAAAATAGAGAAGCTTATTAAAGTGAGTTGCAATCAAAATAAATATAAATATTTTTAGAAAAAAATATATTAAATGAATTTAGCAATAAATATTTTTATTTCATAAAAAACTATTATGAATTCATTTAGGCTTAAGAATTATGGAAGCTCTTATATTAATTAATGAAATATAGAAAACAAAAGATATATAAAAGACAAGAAAATTTGACCTAAGCCATAACTCTATTATCACAATATCACATTGTATTGTTGTAATATATATTAAAATTGTGAAACTATCTCAATTTCCCTCACCTTGACACTGAGACAATAGATAATGTAGAATGAGAAGAGAAAAAATAAGATTTAAAATCTTTTGAAACATATTTGGATAAAAAGTATATCCTGAAATGTGACACATATAAACTACAATTTTAAAATTTTACAAATAAAATAAAAATAAATATATAAAAAATTTAAAAATATGTAATCAAATGATAGAATTCCCCATCATGAGATGAAGTCAAATAACACCATCCAGGCTTAGGCCTTATGTGGACACCTAGAACTTTTGTCTTGAAGTAAGAATTTCTCGCAATTCAATCGTGTGTGTGTGTGTATGATAATGTAGGGATTTAATTTGAATTAAAACTGTCTAAAAGAATATTTTAAATAAAGGTGAATTTTTAAGAAAAGTGTTATTGTGATGTAAAAAAATAATTTAAATAAAAATAATGTGAAGGATAATGATATGGAACATTATGGTTAAGATAGTTTACATGAGGAGGCAGGAGCGGTAGGGATGGGATCTTAATTGGTCTTGATGGAAAAATGGTGTTTCAATTCACATCGGGTATTGGAACCACCACAAACAACCAAGTTGAATACTTGATTCTATGGAAGGGGCTGGAAATCATTACAAAACACCAAACCTCAAAATTAAATGTCTTTAGGGACCCGATGCTTGTTATCCGCCAATTCACTAAGGTTGAGAAAGCTATTTCCAAAGACTCATCGACAACAAGCTAGAGATCCTCTACTTAATGTCAAGACTTGAATAGGTAAATTAATATTGTATTCTCCATCGTTTGAACTCAAAGGTTGATATCCTTGCAAAAAAGGGGGCAACGATGGTCCAAGGAGAAATTGAATATAATCAAAGGTTATATTATACCCGAATTCCTTGAAATGATAATCTCTTATATTTATTTAATATCATGGCATGTTTCTTGGAACAAGTTGGAAGTCCTTTTTGTGGATTGTCGGGATTCCCCTTCCCGATCTCATTTACCGAGCACCTTTGGCCTCAGAATAATAGCAGGTGACAAGTGTATTAAGGTGGAGTACAGGTGTATATATCCCAAGGATTAGTCATATCCATTTAATGGGAAATCGGCTCGAGCAGCTCCATATCTATTGATTTAAGGAGTCTAACTCACCTCAGCAAGGAACAAATTTAACTTTTCATACTTGGAACGTCCTATTATCGCAGTCTCTCTGTGTTAGCATCTCTGCAATGAGAATTTGGGTCATTTTAATGCAGGTTGGATCGTGTCAAACTCTAAGCCTCTTCTATTTAATAATTCCTTCTACCTCTTGTTTTCTTCTTTGGTTTATGGTTGATGCCCTTGGTTGTTTGAATTTCCACTCTCTGGTGCCCCACATTATTAGTTCCTATCAAATTCACTATCTCTAATTCAATATGGCTGATATCCCAAACCCTCATGATTATGCGTAGCTCACAGCTGTGATCGATAGAATGTTAAATGCATCTCAGGCATTCTTAATTTCAATTCACAAGTTAGAGGACATGGTGGAGCGACAAAGATGCTCTTTTCATCTTTTCTTGGCAGCAAAACGCTTGCCTACCACACGAAAATGGAGGATACTTTGGAGGATTTTAAGGTCTCTCTAATTGGGTGGTTGCCTTGGAGATTTCGTCATCAACTTCTGCTAGTGCAATTCCTGGTGAAAACACTTATGGAACTCCTCTTCCTGACAGTAAGTGGGCTTGATGCCCAAGGGGACCTGACAAGGGTAGGTGCAATGTTGGGTGACTTCACTCTGGCTTCATAGTGTCTCTGGTTTTTACGGTCGGTTTTGATCCAGGTGGATATTGGTGGTCACTCGCTTATTCCACTTGGATCCCCAACATTATTTCTTTCAGCGTCCTTAATTGTAGCACAATTTACTATTTTTGGCAGTTTTTTGGGTATTGAAGTTTCGGTGTCATTTTGAGGCCCTGAACGATGTTGTTGTTGTTGTCTTTTTTTTTTTGGTGGGAAAACACATAGCTTGTGGTGGTGGTTTGCAACTGAAAATTTGTACTCCTCAAATAGATCTTTCTAACGAGGTATCGTATGTGTCAAACGGCTATCATATGCCAAAGTTACGACTTCGAGAAGTTGATGTACCAATTTACCCCAACAGGGCCCACATATTTTTGGTGTTTCATCTCCTAGGGTTAGGTTTTTTTATGTTTAGGGTTTTCCATTATTTCTCAAATATATATAAGCCTCTGAGCCTCATTGTAACACATTTCAGAATGCATGTATCCGCACATCTCTTCTCAGAGATAAGCTATCATTGCTCGAGCTATTCTATTTCCATTTTGCATGTAAAAAATTTTCAATACTTTTTTATTAATGAATTGAAGTTTTGTTTTTGTTGTAGCTATGTGTTTCAGTTTATATCTATATTTCATTTCATTCCTTCATAAATATGAATGGTGGTATCAGAGTGGTATGCTCTTTCTCTATTTTTTTTTCCATGTCCCCAATGACGTCGAGGTATAAGGAGTTAGGGCTTGAACTGGTTGAACCTTTGCAAGACCAGCCTCGTTGATGCCAACGTCCTCCCATGGAAGAATAAAAGAAAGACAAGGGAGTAAGAGATCCTTTCAAAATGTTTCTTGAAGAATCCATCGAGCGACAAAGGAACGGAATGATGGAAAATTTTGCCTAGATCCTTCAATAGATGCCCACATGTGACACATCTTCATCCAGCAGCCACCTTGGAGGTGCCACTCCCTTTAGGTACACGTCAACTTTAATGTTCCCATGTTTTAAGGCCATATATATGTGGATGTCGTAAATAAATGGTTAAATATGTTGGAAGGATACTTTTCGGTTCATGATTTTTCCAATAGAGAAAAGATCACTTTTGCACTCCTCATAGCCGCCCCCCACATCAAGGACTGGTGGAAAACTTAAAGTGAGCATAGGGACGAGAGGCAACCCTCACTGTTTTTAGCCGCACCCACTTGAAATTCTTTCCTGGACGCCATTAAGGAACAATATTAACCTCTCGGGAGCTATGAAGATAAGTACATAAAATGGACCACATTGAGGCAAGGAAGGGACCAGGACATGTTCGAGTTCAAAAATATTTTTCATACCCTTCACACAATGTTGGGTATCAAGGATTCTGAACGCATCTGGTACTCAAGCATTTTGGTTGTCTGCACGAATACATTTAGGATGAGATGGAGTTTCTGGACATCTCCTCGCTTGGAACCGCATACTGATACACTATCAAGGTCGAGCAGAAATTTAAACAGAAGAAGCGAGACTTTGGATCTGTGAATCCAAAGGAAGGAAAAAGCACCTCCAAACCACAGAACAAAGGACAAAGCCAAGGCAGGGTGACCCAAGACAACCCATCGAAGCTGCCATCAAAGAATAGCACCACAAAGATGAAGAAGGACACAGGGAAGTGGTGTGAGCTCCACAAGATCCCCACTCACAATACATGTGAGTGTCACGCCAAGCAGTCACTAGTGGTCGAGCTAAAGACTTCAGAATCATATGCATGCTTTGACTCTGAGTCAAACCCAAAAAATGGGAATGACAAAGGGAAGCATATTATTGATGTAGATCCCAACACCACTGTTACCACCACCAAGGTGCAAAATATCGAGCCCGAATATACAGAGGAAGGGTGCCTCTTCCACTCATAGATGTGGGTGAAGGGGTCTATGCTGCATTTCATTGTCGACATCGAGAGCTAAAGAACATCATCTCAATATAGGGCATTAAGCAGTTGGGCCTACTGACCACACCACACTCACAGCCATACACCATCGAGTGGCTCCACCAAGGACGAGATATTTGCGTCAACCAGTAATTTCATCTTCCCTATACCATCAAACCCATCATGAATGAGGTATTGTGTGACGATGCTCCTCTTAAAGTCTGTGATTATTATTAGGCCAATCATACTTGTGGAATCTTCATGTTGTGTATGATTCTAGGCCTTGCACTTTTATTATTACTTTGGGGAATAAGTTATACATGATATCAGAGGTAACCCCGCCTACCGCCACCTCTTTGATCTCTGCTAGCAATGGAGTAAGATCATCTCCCAGATCGGGAAATTTTTTCTCTTTTTTATTCGCTTTTAAAGTAAGGGGAATATCGTGGCCACATCCATGGCCCCTTGGAAGTGTTCCTCCATGCAACAGAAGCACGTGGATAAGGTCGTGGAAGAATATAGGGAAATATTCTCCTCACCCACAGGGGTTCCCTTACACTGTCAAGTCAAGCATTCGATCGATCTGACCCATTGAGCACCTATACCCAATGGGTGGATATAATTTCGCTTCATTCTGGAAAATGAAGAGATCAAGCAGCAGATCCAGGAGTTGTTGCAAAAAGGGCATATACGAACAAGTTCTTCACCTTGCGGGAGCCCGATTGTACTTGTACAGAAGAAGGATGGGACTTGGAGGCTTTGCATTTATTATCAGGCACTAAACAAAATCATTGTCAGGAACAGGTACCTAATCCCGCAAATTGATTACCTTCTTGAGCAGCTCAAGGGGGCCAAGTATTTCATCAAGATCAATCTGAAGTCTGGTTATCACCAGGTTCTAATGGAGCTCGTAGATGTATGGAAAACTGCCTTAAAATCCAAGGAGAGCCTTTTTGAATGGTTGGTCATTCCTTTTGGGTTGAAAAATTCCCCTGGAAATTTTATGAGGTTGATGGATGACATCATGCAACCCTTCACCAACTTGTTCATGGTTGTATCTCTGGACGAAATTCTTATCTTTAGCGAGAGTTGGGAAAATCACATGCAACACATTCGACAGGTTATTCAAACCCTATGGCAACATAAACTATGTGCCAACCTGAAGAAATGCACCTTTGGCATGATCCAAGTCCAATATCTAGGTACAATCATAGATGAGCAAGGGATGCATCTGGATCCGGCTAAGATCCAATTCATTCGGGATTGGCTAGCCCCGACCACTCTAACAGAGCTTCACAACTTTTTGGGCCTTGCTAATTTTTATCGGAGGTTCATATTGGGATTCTCCCATATCACTTTGCCTTTGAGTCAGGTTACCAAGGGCAGAGCAAGAGCAAAGTTTTCCTAGTTTGAGTCCAAATAGAAGGCATTCATTGAGCTGAAGCACTTCCTCTGCTCTGCACCTAAACTCACATTGCTAAACCTGCCACATCCATTTGAAATCAAGATAGACGCCTCTGACTATGATATTGATGCAGTTCTCACCTAATAAGGGCATTTGGTGGCCTATCACAGTGAGACACTTTCTGATACAATTTTGAAGTACCTTGCCTATGATAAAGAGATGCATATTATCATGTAGTCTTACTGGAAATGTAAAAATTACATTTTGGGGAAGGAGATGGTCATCCACACAGATCACCGACCTCTTCAGTATATACGACACAAGGGAAGTTGCAGAATGATCGTCATCAAAATTGGTCTACATATTTGCAACGATTCCACTTGAACATTAAGTACAAGAAGGGAAACAACAATCATGTTGCAGATTGCCTTAGTCGATCCCTAGTTGCGGCACTAACTATTGCTCTCAACTCTTGTGGCCACGAGACCTTTGGATGGATGCAACTGTACAATATTGATGTAGATTTCACCACCACATACCAGATGCTAGTGGATGGAAAGAAAATTCCAGATTTCCACCTTTAGGACGCATTATTATGCTACCTGGGCCACCTTTGTCTTCTTTCAAGTGAGCGTGTGAAACTGATTTGGGAGGCGCACTACAATTGACCCACATGACACTTTGGTGTGGAGAAAATTGTGGTCGTACTATAGAAGTATTTTAATTGGTCAAGGCTCTGACAAGATGTTGGAAAATATATCAAATCATGCACTGCATGTGCCATCGTCAAGCCAACCACTAAGAATCAAGGCATGTACACTCCTCTGCCTACTCCCAGCCATCCCTAAGAATCCATCTCCATGGATTATCTGTCTGGCCTCCCTTTTACAAAGCATGACAACGACTGTGTATTTGTGGTCATGGAGATGTTTTCTAAGATGCTTATATTGGTGGCTTGCCAAAAGAGTATCACAACAGAGGACACTTCCAAACTCTTCCTTAAACAAGTATGGGTACATTTGGGATCTCATAGACCATTATATCAGATCGGGATAGCAGGTTCCTAAGCACATTCTAGTTGAGCTTCTGGACATTACTGGACACCAAGCTCACCAAGTCGATTGTATTCCATCCCCAGACTCATGGTCAGATAGAGGCCGTCAACAAGATGATAGTGCACATACTACGCATGTACAACTCCAAGCATCCACAGACCTAGGATGAGAGCTTTCCTTATGTGAAACACAGTGATAAAAAATCTCTCCATAGCTGGATTGGCCACAATCCCTTTCAAGTGGGTATGGGATTTCAACCATTGTGTCTGACTGATGTTGTCATGCCTCATGCGACTACATAGACAAAAATTTCACATGTACAATTTGAGGTTGATAAAGCAACCAAGTTTATTTAATGCATCCAACACATTCGCCAACAAGTGCATGAAATCTTGGATAAGTCCAATTCCAAGTAAAAGCAGCGGCATGATCAACATCGGGTACCACATAAGTTTCAGGTGGGTGACAAATTTTGGTTGCATTTGCAAAAAGAATGCCTTGTCAGAGCCCATCGTAAACTCTAACCACTCTGATATGGACCTTACACCATCACCAACGTTGTGGGAGAAAATTGTTTCGAGCTCATCATTCCCCCATTCCTCAGCCTGCACCCAGTGTTTAATGTGGACCACCTTTGGCCATACTTTCCGCCATTGTTGGACACAACAGAAATTACAAAATAATTAACACCAACAAATCTCAACCCAAACTGCATGGAACAGGCCACAACTGATCGGATCATGTACACACAGGTCAATAACACTTCCCAATAGAAGATCCAACTGTATCGAGTTATCAAAGCTAGTCATCTCTTGCACCAGGGCAAGTGGGTTACTAGGAACCAAGTTCAACAATAGTTTCCCCATTTCATGGAGGCACTCAATGCAATGGGGACCATTGCTTCCTGAGGGGGAGGACTTATCTAGGTGGATATTGGTGGTCACCAACCTATTCCACTTGGGCCCCCAACATTGTTTCTTTCATTTTCCTTAATTGTAGCACAATTTACAATTTTGGGAAATTTTTCAGGTCTTGAACTTTTGGAGTCGTTTTGAGACCTTAAAAGACATTTTTTTTGGAAAATGGGCAAACTCACAAACTAAAATAGGTGTTTGCAGTCGAAAGTTGTAGTCATCGGATAGATATTTCTAATGAGATATTGTATGTGTCAAACGGAGATCATATGTCAAAGTTACGACCCCAGAAAGTTGATGTACCAATTTACCCCAATGAAACCCACATACTTTTGGCACTTCATCTCCTAGGGTTAGGTTTTTGGATGTTTAGGGTTTTACATTATTTCTTAGTAATAAATAGGCTCGGAGCCTCATTGTAACACAGTTCAAAAGGCATGTAGTCGCACATCCCTTCTCAGAGATAATCTACCATCGCCCAAGCTAGTATATTCTCATTCTGCATGTAAACAATTTTCAGTACTTTGTTATCAATGAATTGAAGTTTTGTTTTTGTTGTAGCTCTATGTTTCGATTTACATATGTATTTCATTTCATTCCTTCATAAATTTGGATCAGGTTTAGTCTCTCCTTTTATATAGCATTATTTTTGTAAATGCATTCTATTGTTGGGGTCATTCTGCAGAATTTATAGCAGTAACGTATTTTGTATAATCTGGTTCAAACTTTCAATGACTAGTAAACTATTAGTTCATTATGATAAAGATATATCTATTATAATTGAGGTAAAATGTAAGGGTGATAGACCCTCTCCCACGTTTTCTATATATACCCATTTCTTTAATAAATAAAAAAGATAGATTACATCAAAGGTTCTTATTTTATATTATGTGATGGTTGTAAATATTTTTCTTTATCTCAAGAAAAATTTTATCGATTTTTTTTTTTTTGCATTTGAAGGATTGTATCTAAAGGTCAACCTTATATTTTTTTTGGGTATGAAGTTAGATTAATAATAAAGTTCAAAGTTAGTGAGTGTATGTTTTCATGGTTGTTCATGTTGTGAAGAATTTTTAAAAGACAATGTCTAAAGGATTTGATTTATCTAAGGTTTCAAGTGGACACTCCACCCATTATCAAGGACCATAAAGCATGATGATGTCAAAGAGTGCTAATGAGCCCTTAAATAGCAAACATTACAAGGTAGTCGTTAAAGGAATTAATGATAAACTCAACAAAGTACACATTAAATGAATTAAAAATAAACTAATTAAAGGACCAAGTCAAATGTCAAATAAGAAAATATATCTTAAATAAAATTATATTACAAATGTACATAGGAGTACAAAGGTCAAAATTGGGAAGGATTAAAGAAAAAATATGTTTTATGGAGTACAAGAATTAAGAATTTCAATATTGGCTTGCGATAAAGAAAACATATATTATATTGGAAAATAAGATAGATTAATTATATTGGAGAATAAGAAAGATTAACACACACACACACACACACACATAACACACCAACATGAGGATAAAATATTAAAGAAGTGAAGGGGCCAGAACAAGAATGGAAGGTGCGAGATAGGAGGAGTTGTGTACATTCAAATGAAATAGAACTAGGAGGATATATGTGTGTGCATGTGTGTGGAATAGGGAGGAACTAGAAAATACACACACAAGAACAAAAAGGTATAAGAATTAAAGATTGAAATGGATAAAGATTTAAGAATTGACTTGAAAGGACCAAAGTTACTTCCCGAAAACTAATTATGAGCTTAAAATGTCACTTATGGGAATAGAATCTAATAGAAAGGATAATGTTCTATCCCACAACCACTAGAACTAGACCCAATTAACAATGATTGCAAAGATTTAGTGAAAATTATGTCAAAAGAGTCATAATCTCTAGTTATTTTAAATCTTATTTTTAGCTACAATTGTAAAAATGTTATAAACGATAAGGTGATATATGAATGTGAATAATTCAAAAGGTGTTGGAACAATTTGTGAAGTTCTAAACTTCTCCTATGATGATTTATCATTTTCCATAATGTGTCACAAACACAAATGCTTATAATAACATTTAAAGTGGTGATGAATACTTTGAACTTAATAATCTTACTATGTTTATTATTTTAAATTTTCTAAATATTTATAGTATTAACAAGAATTTCCATTTTTATTTTTATTTTCAAAAAATTTACCACATGCATTCATTTATTTCATAAAACTAATCATTTGTTTATTCCAATCAACTAACCATCTCCAAATATATCTAGACCACCACATGTAAGGTTTTATTATGTCAATTAAATACAATCAATACAAATCATGATTATATTCATCACATTTTTTGGTCTAATTTGCTTAGAATCTAGCAAAGATTTCTTGGGATCACAAGTTTGAATTGTAAACTCTCCACAATACAAGAGCCACGTAGATTTTACACGGTGTTGAATCCATATATGAAATTAAACCCCCATTTTAAATAACAAAAATTAATATTTGGCCAAAACAAATCGTTAAATTCCAACCAAATAGACAACCTCATTTTAAAATAATGTGTGGCAATTAAATTATTTATACATGTTAACAAAGAAATGGTCCATGAGGTTTTGATTTGTATTGTTTTCATCGCATTTTTAAAATACTGTGTGGCAATTAAAATAGTTCTCAATGCTCATAAGGAAAACAATGGTTAATGATCTTTTGGATTTATATTCGAATGTATACATGTTGATAAAAAAATGGTTCATGAGTTTTTGATTTGTATCGTATTCATTGCATTTTTAAAATGTTATGTGGCAATTAAAATACTTATCAATGTTAACAAAGAAATCAATTATATTCAAATGAACAAGATGAGGTATTATATATGTTTATGGATATTGATAAGTTCTTCAGAATTAAAAAATTCAAATTCAAATTCAAATTCAAATGCAGAAATCATGTTTTGATAAAAAAGAATAAAATGTACTCACAATTTATTTGAAAAAGGTTGAATACATTATACAAACTATTTAATATAAAATAAAATTTGTGTTCAAGACAAGGAGGTGATTATTTGGTTTTTGCTAAGTAGTATTATTTCTTCATTTTCGTAAAAAAGAAAGAAAGGAAGTTTGTCAAAACATTGGATTTAACATTTAGTGTGTATACAAATGAATGACTCGAATAAAAATGAAAATGGAAATGGAATTATATTAATAATTAACAAAATGTTGAGATGTATCTAATAAATGATACTGAATTAAGTAAAGAAAAAAATCATGAGTGTTAAGAGTAACAAGAGTAAGATTTAGTTTAGGGTATATATATATATATATATGGATATGGTTTTTGCTATGTAGCATCATCTTGTCATTTTCGTATAAAAAAAAGAAAAGAGAAGTTTGCAAAAACATTGGATTTAACATCTAGTGCATATACAAATGGATGACTCGAATAAAAATGGAAATGGAAATGGAATTATATTAATGATTAACAAAATGTTGAAATGTATCTAATAAATGATATAATAAATTAAGTATAGAAAATTTATTATTTTTAAGAGTAAGATTTAGGATAGAGCTTATTATATATATATATATATATATATATATATATATATATATATAAAAGTTTAAGAGGTTAGTTCAATCAATTGTTATTCATGTTGTTTGGTATTTGGCTAGTTCTATACTAACAGGTATTTAGTTTGAATTCCTCTAAAGAAATTAGTTTATGCTAATATGTTCACTAGGGAAATCATTTATGGATATGGAGAAGCGTTACTTGGGCTTCCCTACAAAGTTTTCTTTAAAAAAAATGTCCAATAAGTTAGGTCAACCGCTAGTTGCCAATGTTATTGAGTTTTTTTAGATCAACCGCTAGTTGCCAATGTTATTGAGTTTTTGACAAATGTTTTTGTTAAAAACGTTTGCTTCAAATCCCCCAAATGAAACACACTACCTATATCAACCTTCATTAGAAATCACATTATCAATATGTAAAACATCTTTAAATTTCCTCACAAAAATTTTCAAAAAAATATCACATATTATATTTTATATTTAAACATATTTTTCTATTATTAATTTATTTTAATACAAAATACAATAGCATATGAATAAAATATAAAATATTTATATAGTATAAACATATCATTTAAGAATATTTATATAATAATTATGAGTTATTCATAATGCCCATGAAGTCATCAACTCATCTCGTTAGTTTTAGTTAGAAAAAAAATATCAAATATAAACTCATCCAATTAGTCTTAATTTAAGAGGATTTATATATAATAATTATGAATTATTCATAATGCCCATGAACTCATCGAGTTAGCTTTAGCTTTAATTTTAAGTTTAGATTAGAAAAAATATATCACATATTATTTTTTAAATTAAAACATGTGTTTTTATCATTAATTCATTTTAATATAATGTTATTAACAAATAGATAAAATACAAACTTGTTTTTTAAATATTTTTTCCATTAATAATTTGTAATAACTATGAATTCATAGAGTAATCTTGATATCTTATTAGTTTTAAGAAAATAAATACACAAACTTATTAAAAGATGTGTTTTTATTATTAATTCATTTTAATATAATGTATTATATTGTGTACTGTTGACGGTGTTGGACCCATCAATATTTAGGGGATTCTCCCAATATGAAGTATCAATTAGATCTCACACCGTTTGGTGTAGGAGTTTTATTCGGATCTACGGGCCAGTTGTCGATGTAGTGGGTGTTAAAGATATGTCTTGGTTGTGAATATGCATAGAGTGATGTATGGTGACTTTGGTGAGAGCAAGTGTGTGACCTTGTGAAGAGTCAAGTGTGATGTATGAAGGTTTCAACACACTAAGGGAAAAGAAGTGAGCTCCTTAGAATCATGTAATAGTGCGTAGCTTGAAAAGAACACACGAGCGTAAATGACATCACACGCTAATGTGTGAAATAGTTCACAAGTTAATAATGATGAAATAATACAACAGCACACATTCAACAAGATTCTTACCAATGCAAATAAAATAGTTCATAAGCATAAGCGTAAGTTAAATAACATACATTGCAAATTATAATGTTTTGTTTTTAAAATAATTTTTGGATGGTTGAACTACATTTGGCATGAAGTAATGTTGTGATATATAATGTTTTGTTTTTAAAACTCAAGTTTTGGGTGGTTGAACTACATTTGATATGTGATTGTGATATAATGTTTTGTTTTTATTGGATATTTGAACTACATTTGGCATGTGAAGTAATGTGAAGTAATGTTGTGATCTATAATTTTTTGTTTTTAAAACTCAAGTTTTGGATGGTTGAACTACATTTGGCATGTGAAGTAATGTTGTGTTATGATTTGTTTTGTTTTTAAAACTCATGTTTTGGATTGTTGAACTACATTTGGCATGTGATTGCACAATATAAAGTTTAGTTTTTATTGGATAGTTGAACTACATTTGGCATGTGATTATGATATAATGTTTTGTTTTTAAAACTCAAGTTGTCGTTTTTCAAACAAACAAAAAGTTCACATGAATATATGTACATAGAAATGATTCAAGTACATGTTTGAATATATATGTTAAAATGATTGAAGTACAATACATATCGACATATATATATATATATATATATATATCATAAGATTCTAGGTCTTCTTAGATGTTTCAAACAATCATAAAACTTTAAAATTGCATTCTATAACATATATATCCACTACGTGCAACATTTTTCATCAATTCACATAGAAAAGCCTATTTCAGTTAATTGCATTCTAGAACATATATATCAACTACGTGCAACATTTTTCATCAATGCACATAGAAAAGCTACTTTCAGTTAATTGCATTCTATAACATATATATCTAGTACGGGAAACATTTTTCATCAGTGCACATAGAAAAGCTACTTTTAGTTAATTACATTCTAGAACATATATATCCAGTACGTGCAATATTTTTCATCAATGCACATAGAAAATCTACTTTCAGTTAATTGCATTCTAGAACACATATATCCACTACGTGCAACATTTTTCATCAATGCACATAGAAAATATACTTTCGGTTAATTTCATTCTAGAACATATATATTCAGTACGTGAAACATTTTCATCAATGGACATAGAAAAAACTACTTTCAGTTAATTGCATTCTAAAAAATGTATATCCAGTAGGTGCAACATTTTTCATCAATGCACATAGAAAAGCTACTTTCAGTTAATTGCATTCTAGAACATATATATCCAGTACGTACAACATTTTTCATCAATGCACATACGAAAGCTACTTTCAGTTTATAGTAAACTAGAAATTACAAAACACGTACCACACATTTTTTAATGTTCCAAATTTTTCTTCAATAAATTGGAACATTAAATTTTGTCTAAACTCATTTAGGAGATGAATAATTGGGTAAGGAGGCCCAAAGATAATAAAAACATAAATAAAATCCCTCTAGTATGAAAAAGGATCAGCCATGGAACCAGATTTCACACCCTCATGTGTGAAAGGAGATATTTGCAAAGAGGTTTGAACAAGTCAACCAGCGCAGGATATGAGTTGGAAAGCACTACATGATAACGTAGGAGGGAAGCTTCTAGAGGAAGGGCCCATGAGGAGTCTCCAATTGCTATATAAATGGAGGGGAGGAGAGCTATTTCCATTCATGCATATGTTTATGATATTGAGTTGGTCATTTCGACTTCTTGAGCACGCTAGTTGTTTAACTAGTCTGCAGCATTGTTTAGTGCACCGAGTGTCTCTGTTCGGAGATCTCACCCTCAGCCCCAGGGGATTTCGAGTGCCTGCTTGGGTGAGGTTGTCCCATCACTATTTTGGTTCGAGACCGAAGCATCATCTTCCAGTACAACGTTATTTCTGCAGCAGCATAATACTATGTTGTAGGGTGTTGTCGTGGAGACTCCACAACACCTCTTCCATTGCTTATTTTTCAGAGGGGGAGTCTTTCTTGCCTTTGGAGGATCAATTTGGAAGCTTGAGAGCATATTTGTAGATCTTGTCATCATTCCAACACTTATTCTTGCCCCTAATACGCATTTTTCTCCAATACCTGCATTATTTTCATAGTGCATTTGCTACGGGGTTTTGCAGATTGATTGGAGGGTGGGATCCCAAGTGTAAGGATCAGCCTTCCACTTTGGAGATCCATTGGAGGAGGTTTAATTCAGATATTTTCATCTTATTTAGCCTTCGCTACATATTTCTAGTTCCATAGTTGTCGTAGCTGCCCAGCTACTCCGGCATTTTCATGTATTGATGAAATTCCCAAGGGGAATGTAATAAAGAGCCCTTTGGGCATTTTGTTTCATTATAGGTCTCTGTTTTCATGTATTTATCAGTTTCAGATATGTAATATAATAAAAATAACCTTCAGCCTCCTGGAAATAATGCTTAAGGGTTTCTGGGTCATTCTCTTGGCTTGCAGCACCTCAATCTTGAGGGATTTTTTATGTAAAAATGTTGTTTAACCTTGCTTAACGCTTATGCCATGTTCCTAAACTCATTCTCTGATTTTTCATACTATTTAAATCTTATACCTTTAGAGAATACGCTTCTCTTTCTTCATTAAACTTCTGCATACTCAAAGTCATGGGAAATCAGGGTTTTTCTTGACTAGTCGGGAAGGAGGAACTGTTTAACTTAGTAAAACACATATTTTTTTTTTTTTTGAAATTCGACATGCATATCCATATTGACCTATTCGAATATATTCCAGAACCGTGGCCCTTCATTTTATGCAGATTGTCTTATACACTCATTTTAGGTCCAAAATCCTCACTTTTCCCCACATTTTTAGGTCCAAAGTCTTCTTTAATAATTTTTGAGAGAATTTTACTGGATTTTTATTGGTTTTAGATACTACTTATGGAATAACACTGCAAAGTACTGTAACTAAAATTTTGATCACCATATTTTGATTCTGAAGAAAATGTCTAATAATCAGTCCTTCTCTTCCAGCCTTGTAATTATTTTCATGATGTATATAGAAATATACAATCAACAACCCTTAAATTATTCGGCTTCATCTTCATTAAATTAGAATAGATTTCACCATGATATTTACCAGGATTTGTAGTATAATATTCCTCTTCGGCTAAACTAATCTTATTATGAGATTTTCTTCTGCTAAATCATTTATCCCCTTTCTACCAAAGGCTTTTAAATATTATACTCAAATCATGTTCATATGCATGACCTATTTCTTAATGAAATAATATCCATTCTATTTCATCATATAGATTTAAAATATAAACTTTTCCATTACTTGTATCTATAGATATTCCATCTAACTCAAACTTCAATTCAATATATAATAACTCAGAGTTTTAGCTAATTAACTAAGTACCAATCAGATTTATAATTATGATTAACCTGAATAGGTACAATTTTCTGTGTACAATATTTCTATAGATATATGGACTTTTCAACCATTTGAATAATATCTACTCCTATTATACATATCATACTTTACTTCTGCAATTTGTCTTTTCTTATACACAGTAGATGTGTATATAAATGTGTGATATACTAAGCTCAACTCATGATAAATTACATGCAGTTTAGAAATTTACTAATCATCATTTATGTTGAATTTTGCAGAATTGTACATACTATTTTTTTCATACAGCGAACATCATAGATTATCAGAATAATTTCCTTCTAGTATTATCATAGCTATTCAATATACTTTTTTTTTCTTAGCTTAAATTATTCCAGTTCATTTGTAATAGAAAATATATCTAATTTTCCTTATATAAATTATTTTCTTCTGGTTTTAAACAAAATATAAAATTTGATAACAATTATAAACAGAATATCAATTTTCTTATCTCCAAATCCAAACCTGAATACAGGTTTCGACATTCTGGAAGATGGATTTCTGAACTTATTCTATCATGCTACTATAATTACTGGATTTAATATATTAAATCTGGTTAATCAAAAGCATGATTTAACATAATACTAATTATTCTAATTAGCCACCTATTTTTCATTTCTTGCAAATAATTGTACACACTTTATAACCAAATTTTAATATTATGAGTGCATACCAAGGTGTAATGACCAGTCTTCCAAACCATAGAATTTCTCTTTCCCCAGAATTCACCCCAGAGCTGAGATCCTCTCCCAGAACAGATACCCATTTGTTCTGGAGTAGCTTACTTAAGCTATGCTTTCCCCAAAGCCTGTTTCTAATTCTGCGTCTAGAATTTCACGATGCTTTTATTCATGTTTGCATAGGCTTTGCTTAATGAGGGACTTTAAAGCTGCTTTCTGCTTTTCCAACTTTTTACCTCTTCCCAACTACTTTCCTCATCATTGGGAATTTAGATTTTTTTTTCCTCTTAAATCTAAATTAAAAATAATTCCTTTTAAGACTTTTTGAAAGGTTTTGGGAAATTCTTAGCCTTATCCATATCCTCATGGATCAGGCTTATGATCTCTAATCTCATCTGGTCATAGTGCACACATAAATATTCCATTTATTTTTCATTAATAAATATTTAAATAAATCCACATAATAATTCTCCATTGGAGTCCACTCCCCTTTTGGACTTATTTGCATGTCAATTAAAAAGCATAAAACTAGGGGTGTTACAATTGGACTCGATATCTATATATATATATATATATATATATATATATTTGCATGTCAAATAAAAAGCATAGAACTAGGGCTGTTACAATTGAACTCGATATATATATATATATATATATATATATATATATATATATACTTTTATTGTTCATGTGAGATACAAATTTTGGACATATTTTACTATTTGGATATATATATAGCCTTAAACTACATTTACTCTTGTTAGGAATGATTTTAAATTTTGGATAGTTACATTTGGCATGTGATCACATGTTGTGATATATAATGTTTTGTTTTTAAAACTCAAGTTCACATTTTATTTTTTAAACCATGTACATACATGTGTATATTTACATTTTTCATGTAATCACATGTTTTGACATAACCTTTCAAGTAAAATTACGATATAATGTTTTCTTTTTCAAATTCAAGTTGTCCTTTTATTTGTTATTTATATAAAATGAATCTCTAGATGGAAATTTCAAATTATATTTTCACAACATTTTGGATGGTTGAACTACATTTGGCATGTGATTTTGATATAATGTTTTTTTTTTAAATTCAAGTTGTCATTTTATAAATTTTTTAAAGATATAAAATGAATCTCTGTAGAAATATCGAATTACAAACCATATTCTGGATAGTTGAACTACATTTGGCATGTGATCACATGTTGTGATATAATGTTTTGTTTTTAAAACAATTTTTGGATGGTTGAGCTACATTTGGCATGAAGTAATGTTGTGATATATAATGTTTTGTTTTTAAAACTCAAGTTTTGGATGGTTGAACTACATTTGATATGTTATTGAGATATAATGTTTTGTTTTTATTGGATATTTGAACTACATTTGGCATGTGAAGTAATGTGAAGTAATGTTGTGATCTATAAATTTTTGTTTTTAAAACTCAAGTTTTGGATGGTTGAACTACATTTGGCATGTGAAGTAATGTTGTGTTTTGTTTTTAAAACTCAAGTTTTGGATTATTGAAATACATTTGGCATTTGATTGCACGATATAAATTTTAGTTTTTATTGGATAGTTGAACTACATTTGGCATGTGATTATGATATAATGTTTTGTTTTTAAAACTCAAGTTGTCGTTTTCCAAACAAACAAAAAGTTCACATGAATATATGTACATAGAAATTATTCAAGTGCATTTTTGAATATATATGTTAAAATGATTCAAGTACAATATATATATATATATATATATATATATATATATATATATATATATATATATATATATATATATATATATATATATATATATATATATATATATATATATATATATATATCATAAGATTCTAGGTCTTGTTAGATGTGTAAAACAATCATACATTTTTAAAAATTCATTCTATAATGTATATGTATCCATTACGTGCAACAATTTTCATCAATGTGCATAGAAAAGCTACTTTCAGTTAATTTCATTCTAGAACATATATATCCAGTACTTCAACATTTTTCATCAATGCAAATAGAAAATCTACTTGCAGTTAATTACATTCTAGAACATATATATTTTGTACATGAAACATTTTTCATCAATGCACATAGTAAAACTACTTTTATTTAATTTCATTCTAAAACATATATCGATCGAGAAATATTTTTCATCAATGCATAGAATTTAGCTACTTTCAGTTAATTACATTCTAGAACATATATATCCAGCACGTGCAACATTTTCCATCAATGCACATAGAAAATATACTTTCAGTTAATTGCATTTTGGAACATATATATCCAGTACGTGCAACAATTTTCATCAATGCACATAAAAAAGCTACTTTCAGTTAATTACATTCTAGAACATATATATCCAGCACGTGCAACATTTTTCATCAATGCACATAGAAAAGCTACTTTCAGTTAATTGCATTCAAGAACATATATATCGATGCGTACGACATTTTTCATCAATGCACATAGAAAAGCGACATTCAGTTTATAGTAAGCCAGAATTACAAAACACGTGCCACACATTTTGTAATGTTCCAAATTTTTCTTCAATCAATTGGAACATTAAATTTTGTCTAAACTCATTTAGGAGATGAATAATTGGGTAAGGAGGCCCAAAGATAATAAAAACATAAATAAGATCCCTCTAGTATTATGAAAGGGGATCAGCCATGGAACAGGATTTCACACCCTCATGTGTGAAAAGGAGATATTTAAAGAAGGTTTGAACAAGTCAACCGGCGCGAGGATATGAGTTGGAAAGCACTACATGATAACGTAGGAGAGCTTCTGGGAAGGGCCCATGAGGAGTCTCCAATTGCTATATAAATGGAGGGGAGGAGAGATATTGCCATTCATGCATATTTTTATGATATTGAGTTGGTCATTTCGACTTCTTGAGCACGCTGGTTGTTTAACTTGTCTGTGACACTGTTTAGTGCACCGAGTGTCTCCGTTCGGAGATCTCACCCTCAGCCCTAGGGGACTTCGAGTGCCTGCTCGGGTGAGGTTGTCCCATCATTATTTTGGTTCGAGACCGAAGCATCATCCTCTAGGACAACGTTATTACTGCAGCAGCATAATACTGTGTTGTAGGGTGTTACCGTGGAGACTCCACAACACCTCTTCCATTGCTTGTTTTTCAGAGGGGGAGTCTTGCTTGCCTTTGGAGGATCATTTTGGAAGCTTGAGAGCTTATTTGCAGATCTTGTCATCAGGCCAACACTTATTCTTGCCCCTAATACACAGTTTGCTCCAATACCTGTGTTATTTTCATAGTGCATTTGCTGCGGGGTTTTGCAGATTGATTGGAGGGTGGGATCCCAAGTGTAAGGATCAGCCTTCCACTTTGGAGATCCATTGAAGGAGGTTTACTTCAGATATTTTCATCTTATTCAGCATTCTCTACATATTTCTAGTTCCAGAGTTGTCGTAGCTGCCTAGCTAATCCGGCATTTTCATGTATTGTTGAAATTCCCAAGGGGAATGTAATAAAGAGCCCTTTAGGCATTTTGTTTCATTATAGGTCTTTGTTTTAATGTATTTATCAGTTTCAGATCTGTAATATAATAAAAATAATCTTCAGCCTCCTGGAAATAACGCTGAAGGGTTTCTGGGTCATTCTCTTGTCTTGCAGCACCTCAATCTTGAAGGATTTTTTATGTAAAAATGTTGTTTAACCTTGTTTAAAGCCTATGCGATGTTACTAGAATAATTATCTAATTTTTCATACTATTTTACATCTTATACCTTTATATAATACGCTGCCCTTGCTTCAGTAAATTTCTGCATACTCAAAGTCATGGGAAATTAGGGTTTTTCTTGACTAGTCGGGAAGGAGGAACTATTTAACTTTGTAAAACGCCTTTTTTTTTGCTTAAATTCGACATGAATATCCCTCTTGACCTAATAAAATATATTCCAGAACTTGGACCCTTCATTTTATGCATATTTTCTTATACACTCATTTTAGGGACAAAATCCTCACTTTTCCCAACCTTTTTGCCCATAAAAGCTGAGTAAAGGTTACTGCAGTATTTGGAGTGGGTTTCTAAGTGTTTTTAAACATTTTTTTATGATATCTAAATCACACATTCCTGAAGAATGCGGTTTTTAGGCATGATTAGCTGAGAAATCCATTTTTGGGATATTACACATTTTTCATTCAAGAATGAATATTATAATTTCCTTTTAATAGAAATGAAATTCTAAAACAAAATTTTGAAACTTCAAATTTTCATTATATTAACTATGCTAGATACACAAATATGTACATTTTACAATAATGACATTATGACAAATTATACCAGACAATGTATGAAATCGTTTAGACTAGATAATCTAGACATGTGCATGTCTACAAATGTATAAATTACTAGTGTGCATGTACCAAAATAATTTACATGTGCAAATACTTGCACGGATAACATAACAAGGCAGTTCAATTTTTAGTTGAGTTCTCGAAGTTCTAAAACATGAATCTGAAGAGAAGAAATTCCAATGGAATGCCATATTCAATGATCTGTTCATGATCGGATTTTGACATTTTCCATTTCTTAATTTTCATTTTTTTCTTTTATTGAACCTCTATCAACTTTATGTGTGCTGCATATACCAAGTAACTATATTGACAACTTATGACGTCAAGTTCATAGTCTTGAAAGTAAACAAAATAACCTTTCAATATAATATACCCTCTCTCATATGGAAACCCTTGATCATTACAGTTTTCTAATAATTTCATCCTTCGTTCAGTGCAGTGCATCAAATAATACTTCACATTTTCATCATTGATAGTAGGTGCAATTACATCAAAAACATCTCCTGCACAATAAAACAAACTTATGTATTTAAATTTAGATCATAATTAACATGAAAAATTAACTTTAAAATAATTTTAGTATCTATTTCTAGATCTCTATCATTTGAAAGAAATTCAAATGTTACCTTCTCTAACAAGATTAGAAACTCGATTACCATCATATGATATTTTAGTCTCCTCTGATTACATTTCTTCAAACATTGCAACAGACATTTTCCACTTTGTATTTATCTCTATGCATTTCCAATATTTTACATACATTGTTTTTTCACAAACATCATTAGATTCTATGTTGTCTATGCAAACATGAAAAAAACAAGAATCTTTTCTTTTAACCAATGCAAACACATTTGTGGACAACTTTGTTTTAATTGAATGCAATTTTCGAGTCCCTTTTATTGTTTCAATGTTATTTCCAATTCATCTATCTACATATTTGACCCCAATATGCCAACAAAACCTATATGGAAAATTCAAATAAGAATGTTAATATGATATCAAAATACCATCAAAGATAATCAGTGTGATAGATGTACATTGTTTAAAATTGGATATCCAATAACAATTAAATTGAATGTACCTTCGCACTTCCCTTGATCAGTTAGTCTCATGGCTTAGTGCAGCGATGCACCATTGAACAACTTCTTCAGTGTCCATAAGTCAGTTTGCAGAGGGGTCCATTTGATATCTTCAAAGTGCTCGGTTTATGCATGCCCCTGCACCATCATGTTCTCCTTTTCCATGACTAGTTTCAAAGAAATTCCAATAATGTTTCGTGTGGGTTTTCATATGAAGACAACACAACCAAAAGAATGATCGTGAAGATTTGAATTGACCTGTGCATCCATTTGATCATATCCAATGTTCATTGAATTTTATTCCACGACTTTTCAAGGAGCTATAAATCTTTCCAAAACATTCTTATACAAAATATGTATCATGTGTACGATTTTCACTGATATAAAAGTAATATTCTTTAATAACATGTCATTTTTCACTGGTGCTTTCTATATGATCAACATTTTGTTCAGCATGTCTATATAGAATATGGACGAGCATGGAGACTTGGTCAGAATGATAATATTCACTCTGAATTTGTTTTTGTGGAACAAATGTGTAGTTTTCTGCAAAATCAACTAATATCATTAATTTTCTATGAATACCAACATTGGTATATATATATATATATATATGCTAGTCTTCTTTAATAATTTCCGAGAGAAGTTTACTGGATTTTTATTGGTTTCAGCTACTACTTATGGAATAACACTACATAGTATTGTAACTAAAATTTTGATCACCATATTCTGATTCTGAAGAAAATGTCTAATAATCAGTACTTCTCTTCCAACCTTGTAATTATTTCGTGATGTATATAGAAATATACAATTAATAACCCTTAAATTATTCTGCTTCATCTTCATTAAATTAGAATATATTTCACCATGATATTTGCCAGGATTTGTAGTATAATATTCCTCTTCGGCTAAACTAATCTTATTATGAGATTTTCTTCTGCTAAATCATTTATCCCTTTTCTACCAAAGGCTTTTAAATATTCTACTCAAATCATGTTCATATGCATGACCTATTTCTGAATGAAATAATATCCATTCTCTTTCATCATATAGATTTAAAATATAAACTTTTCCATTACTTGTATCTATAGATATTCCATCTAACTCAAACTTCAATTCAATATATAATAACTCAGAATTTTAGCTAATTAACTAACTACCAATCAGATTTATAATTATGATTAACCAGAACAGGTACAATTTTCTATGTACAATATTTCTATAGATATATGGACTTTTCAACCATTTGAATAATATCTACTCCTATTATACATATAGTACTTTACTTCTGCAATTTGTCTTCTCTTATACACAGTAGATGTGTATATAAATGTGTGATATACTAAGCTCAACTCATGATAAATTACATGCAGTTTAGAAATTTACTAATCATCATTTATGTTGAATTTTGCAGAATTGTACATACTATTTTTTTTCATACAGCGAACATCATAGATTATCAGAATAATTTCCTTCTAGTATTATCATAGCTATTCAATATAATTTTTTTTTCTTAGCTTAAATTATTCCAGTTCATTTGTAATAGAAAATATATCTAATTTTCCTGATATCAATTATTTTCTTGTGGTTTTAAACAAAATATAAAATTTGATAACAATTATAAACAGAATATCAATTTTCTTATCTCCAGATCCAAACCTGAATACAGGTTTCGACATTCTGGAAGATGGATTTCTGAACTTATTCTATCATGCTACTGTAATTACTGGATTTAATATATTAAATCTAGTTAATCAAGAGCATGATTTAACATAATACTAATTATTCTAATTAGCCACCTATTTTCCATTTCTTGCAAATAATTGTACACACTTTATAACTAAATTTTAATATTATGAGTGCATACCAAGGTCTAGTAACCAATCTTCCCAACCATAGAATTCCTCTTTCTCCAGAATTCACCCCCGAGCTGAGATCCTCCTCCCCAGAACAGATACCCCCCATTTGTTCTAGAGTAGCTTACTTAAGCTATGCTTTCCCCAAAGCCTGTTTCTAATTCTGCGTCCAGAATTTCACGATGCTTTTATTCCTATTTGCATAGGCTTTGCTTAATGAGGGAATTTAAAGCTGCTTTCTGCTTTTCCAGCTTTTTACCTCTTCCCAACTACTTTCCTCATCATTGGGGAATTTAGATTTTTTTTTTCCTCTTAAATCTAAATTAAAAATAATTCATTTCAAGACTTTTTGAAAGGTTTTGGGAAAGTCTTAGCCTTATCCATATCCTCATGGATCAAGCTTATGATCTCCAATCTCATCTGGTCATAGTGCAGACATAAATATTCCATTTATTTTTCATTAATAAATATTTAAATAAATCCACATAATAATTCTCCATTGGGGTCCACTCCCCTTTTGGACTTATTTGCATGTCAATTAAAAAGCATAGAACTAGGGGTGTTACAATTGAACTCGATATATATATACCTTTATTTTTCATGTGAGATACAAATTTTGGACATATTTTACTATTTGGATATATATATAGCCTTAAACTAAATTTACTCTTGTTAGGAATGATTTTAAATTTTGGATAGTTACATTTGGCATGTGATCACATGTTGTGATTGATATATATATATATATATATATATATATATATATATATATATATATATATATAATGTTTTGTTTTTAAAACTCAAGTTCACATTTTATTTTTTAAACCATGTACATACATGTGTATATTTTCGATCTAGTTGAACTACATTTGGCATGTAATCACATGTTGTGATATAACCTTTCAAGTTAAATTACGATATAATGTTTTCTTTTTCAAATTCAAGTTGTCCTTTTATTTGTTATTTATATAAAATGAATCTCTAGATGGAAATCTCAAATTACATTTTCACAACATTTTGGATGGTTGAACTACATTTGGCATGTGATTTTGATATAATGTTTTTTTTTAAATTCAAGTTGTCATTTTATAAAAATTTTAAAGATATAAAATGAATCTCTGTAGAAATACAGAATTACAAACCATATTTTGGATAGTTGAACTACATTTGGCATGTGATCACATGTTGTGATATAATGTTTTGTTTTTAAAACAATTTTGGGATGGTTGAACTACATTTGGCATGAAGTAATGTTGTGATATATAATTTTTGTTGTTAAAACTCAAGTTTTGGATGGTTGAACTACATTTGATATGTGATTGTGATATAATGTTTTGTTTTTATTGGATATTTGAACTACATTTGGCATGTGAAGTAATGTTGTGATCTATAATTTTTTGTTTTTAAAACTCAATTTTTGGATTGTTGAACTACATTTGGCATGTGAAGTAATGTTGTGTTATGATTTGTTTTGTTTTTAAAACTCAAGTTTTGGATTGTTGAACTACATTTGGCATGTGATTGCACGATATAAAGTTTAGTTTTTATTGGATAGTTGAACTACATTTGGCATGTGATTATGATATAATGTTTTGTTTTTAAAAATCAAGATGTCGTTTTCCAAACAAAAAAAAGTTCACATGAATATATGTACATAGAAATGATTCAAGTACATGTTTGAATATATATGTTAAAATGATTAAAGTACAATACATATCGATATATATATATATATCGTAAGATTCTAGGTCTTCTTAGATGTTTCAAACAATCATAAAACTTTAAAATTGCATTCTATAACATATATATCCACTATGTGCAACATTTTTCATCAATTCACATAGAAAAGCCTATTTCAGTTAATTTCATTCTAGAACATATATATCAACTACGTGCAACATTTTTCATCAATGCAGATAGAAAAGCTACTTTCAGTTAATTGCATTCTATAACATATATATCTAGTACGGGAAACATTTTTCATCGGCGCACATAGAAAAGCTACTTTCAGTTAATTAAATTCTAGAACATATATATCCAGTACGTGCAATATTTTTCATCAATGCACATAGAAAATCTACTTTCTGTTAATTGCATTCTAGAACACATATATCCACTACGTGCAACATTTTTCATCAATGCACATAGAAAATATACTTTTGGTTAATTGCATTATAGAACATATATATTCAGTACGTGAAACATTTTCATCAATGCACATAGAAAAACTACTTTCAGTTAATTGCATTCTAAAACATATATATCTAGTAGGTGCAACATTTTTCATCAATGCACATAGAAAAGCTACTTTTAGTTAATTGCATTCTAGAACATATATATCCAGTACGTACAAAATTTTCATCAATGCACATAGAAAAGCTACTTTTAGTTTATAGTAAACTAGAAATTACAAAACACGTACCACACATTTTGTAATGTTCCAAATTTTTCTTCAATAAATTGGAACATTAAATTTTGTCTAAACTCATTTAGGAGATGAATAATTGGGTAAGGAGGCCTAAAGATGATAAAAACATAAATAAAATCCCTCTAGTATGAAAAGGGATCAGCCATGGAACCATATTTCACACCCTCATGTGTGAAAGGAGATATTTGCAAAGAGGTTTGACCAAGTCAACTAGCGCAGGGTAGGAGTTGGAAAGCACTACATGATAACGTAGGAGGGAAGCTTCTAGAGGAAGGGCCCATGAGGAGTCTCCAATTGCTATATAAATGGAGGGGAGGAGAGCTATTGAAATTCATGCATATTTTTATGATATTGAGTTGGTCATTTCGACTTTTTGAGCACATTGGTTGTTTAACTAGTTTGCAGCACTTTTTAGTGCACCGAGTGTCTCTGTTCGGAGATCTCACCCTCAGCCCCAGGGGACTTCGAGTGCCTGCTCGGGTGAGGTTGTCCCATCATTATTTTGGTTCGAGACCGAAGCATCATCCTCTAGGACAACATTATTGCTGCAGCAGCATAATACTGTGTTGTAGGGTGTTGCCGTGGAGACTCCACAACACCTCTTCCATTGCTTGTTTTTCAGAGGGGGAGTCTTGCTTGCCTTTAGAGGATCAGTTTGGAAGCTTGAGAGCTTATTTGCAGATCTTGGCATTAGGCCAACACTTATTCTTTCCCCTACTGAGCATTTTTCTCCAATAGCTGTGTTATTTTCACAGTGCATTTGGTGCGAGGTTTTCCAGATTGATTGGAGGGTAGCATCTCAAGTGTAAGGATCAGCCTTCCACTTTGGAGATCCATTGGAGGAGGTTTACTTCAGATATTTTCATATTATTCAGCCTTCTCTACATATTTATAGTTCCATAGTTTCCGTTGCTACCCAGCTACTCCGGCATTTTCATGTATTGCTGAAATTCCCAAGGGGAATGTAATAAAGAGCCCTATGGGCATTTTGTTTCATTATAGGTCTATGTTTTCATGTATTTATCAGTTGAATGTCTTTAATATAATAAAAATAAGCTTCATCCTCCTGGAAATAACGCTGAAGGGTTTCTGAGTCATTCTCTTATCTTGCAGCACCTCAATCTTGAGGGATTTTTTTATGTAAAAATGTTGTTTAACCTTTCTTAACGCCTATGAAATGTTCCTAAATGAATTATCTGATTTTTCATACTATTTTACATCTTATACCTTTAGAGAATATTCTGCCCTTGCTTCAGTAAATTTCTGCATACTCAAAGTCATGGGAAATCGCGGTTTTTCTTGACTAGTCGGGAAGAGGGAACTGTTTAACTTAGTAAAACGGCTTTTTTTTTTCTGAAATTTGACATGCTTATCCCTATTAACCTAATCGAAGATATGCCAGAACCTTGACCCTTAATTTTATGTATATTTTCTTATACACGCATTTTAGGGCCAAAATCCTCACTTTTCCCCACCTTTTTGCCCATAAAAGCTGAGTAAAGGTTGCTGTAGTATTTGGAGTGGGTTTTTGAGTGTTTTTAAACATTTTTTTATGATATCTGAAACAAATATTCCTGAATAATGCATTTTTTAGGCATGATTTTCTGAGAAATCCATTTTTGGGATATTACACATTTTTCATTCAAGAATGAATATTATAATTTCCTTTTAATAGACATGAAATTCTGAAACAAAATTGTGAAAATTCAAATTTTCATTATATCAAATATGCTAGATACACAAATATGTACATTTTACAATAATGATATTATGACAAATTGTACCAGACAATGTATGAAATCGTTTAGACCAGATAATCTACACATGTGAATGTCTACACATGTATAAATTACTAGTTGTGCATGTACCAAAATAATGTACATGCGCAAACACTTGCACAGATAACATAACAAGGCAGTTCAATTTTTAGTTGAGTTCTCGAAGTTCTAAAACATGAATCCAAAGAGAAGAAATTGTTGGGCAGTTCAATCAAAAAATTTCCAATGGAATGCCATCTTCAATGATGCGGACGTACTGGTGTAGGATTGGTTACTGAAAGCGTAATGGGGTAATGTGTACTGTTCCTTGCTGAGAGCCCTTCATTGCCACTAGTCATTGCTTGAAGGCCGTTGCCCGAAGGAAGGTCATTGACAGTCGCCGGGGGCATAGTAAGCTGATAGGTCAAATTGTAAGGAAATAGGTCCAGAAGTTCTTTGTTTATAGCCCATTGTAATAAAATAATGACTGAACTAAGTGGGTGAAAATAACAGTGGGGTAGACAGACAAAGAAAGAGATCTGTCTTGTGATCTGGTTGAAGCATAAGAGACAGGAGCAAAGCAAGTAGTCAAGGTATAAGCAGTAAGGGCAGGGTTGCGGAACAAGTTGTTGTTGACTCAGTTTACCTAGTAGCAGTTTCAGATTCATATCTAGTCCCCGTGGACCCATCTTTCTCAGTCTCATTAGTGTTGATGATCAGATTTTGACATTTTCCATTTCTTAATTTCCATTTTTTTCTTTGATTGAACCTCTATCAACTTTATGTGTGCTGCATACACCAAGTAACTATATTGACAACTTATGACGTCATGTTCATAGTCTTGAAAGTAAACAAAATAACATTTCAATATAATATACCCTCTCTCATATGGAAACCCTTGATCATTATAGTTTTCTAATAATTTCATCCTTCGTTCAATGCAACGCATCAAATAATACTTCACATTTTCATCGTTGATAGTAGGTGCAATTACATCAAAAACATCTCCCGCACAATAAAACAAACTTATGTATTTAAATTTAGATCATAATTAACATGAAAAATTAACTTTAAAATAATTTTATTATCTATTTCTAGATCTCTATCAATTGAAAGAAATTCAAATGTTACCTTCTCTAACAAGATCAGAAACTTGATCACCATCAGATGATATTGTAGTCTCCTCTGATTGCATTTCTTCAAACATTGCAACAAACATTTTCCCCTTTGTATTTAGCTCTGTGCGTTTCCAATATTTTACATACATTGTTTTTTCACAAACATCATTAGATTCTGTGTTGTCTATGCAAACATGAAAAAAACAAGAATATTTTCTTTTAACCAATGCAAACACATTTGTGGACAACTTTGTTTTAATTGAATGCAATTTTCGAGTCCCTTTTATTGTTTCAATTTTATTTCCAATTGATCTATCTACATCTTCGACCCCAATATGCCAACAAAACCTATATGGAAAATTCAAATAATAATGTTAATATGATATCAAAATACCATCAAAGATAATCAGTGTGATAGATGTACACTGTTTAAAATAGGATATCCAATAACAATTAAATTGAATGTACCTTCGCACTTCCCTTGTGTTGAGATTTTCTGTTCTAAATAAAATAGGAAAAATCTCAGTAGGTGACAAAAATTAGGAATTAGTTCCTAGATTAGCTCCAGTTTGTTGGGAGGGAGTTAATGCATCCTAAATTTGTGTTGAGAGGATTTATGAGGCAGTTTGATTCTCTTTGCTATATAACAGGTATCCATACGGATTGTTTGTAATGGAGTGAGGGTGTGTGAATTATGTAATCTCCTGTTTTGATTAATAAAGACTGCCGATGCCTGTTGTGTGGACGTAGCCCAGGAGGTTTGGGTGAACCACGTTAATGCCTGTGTCTTTATGTGCTTGGTTTAATTGCTGTGTGTTAATTGTTTAATGTTTTTCCGCTGATATCTCCAACAATTGGTATCAGAGCATGTTGGAGGTTGAGCGCTGACTGTGTTTGAATTGAGTGCTGCGTGGAGCGCTGAGCCTGCGTTAGTGACTGCAGAGGTGCGTTGAACTAGACGTTAAGACTGCGTGGAATTGACATCTAGACTGCGTGCGTGGCCAGTGTTAACATAAAGTGGCCATGCTGTTCACATTCTGAGATCACGTCCAATTGATGGAGAACTGGCAGCGTGCAGTGCCCGGGTAGATTGTGAACGGATTGCTGTAGGCGGGTTCATAAAACAATCGTTGCTGGTGCGTGAACTGGCTAGTTTCTGCAGCGATAGATTTGTGCTGTGGATGTCCTGTGCGCAGAGGCCGTTGACCGATAGCCCAGATTTGGTTCATTCAAATCGATTTTCTTTGTTTTGCACACGTTGGCTTCTAACGTTCTTGCATGCTGGTGCCGGCGGCATGGAGGTGCTGGTATGCGTGGTAAATCCATATGAAAATTTGTTTATGCAGCATACGGTTGGGATAAATCGTTTTTTTTTTTTTAAAGTTCCATTCAAATCGTTTTTGAAAAATTGCAATGTTTAAATAACAAATCGATTTTGTTTAAAAGGTGTTACAATCGATATGTAAAATCGACTTTGGAGTTTTTTGTAAAAGGTCAAATATATATATCGATTTTTTAAAGTACAATTGATTTATATATTTAAAATTTTTGGTTTAAAGCGAGTTATATATATATCGATTTGTATTGTATTGAAAATCGATATTTTTTTTTTAAATCGATTTGAATTACCATTGCATATGGTATGAAAGGAAAGTTTTTTTTTGTAAGGTGAAGTTTTTTTTTAAAAACATCGATTTATATAAATCGATTTGAGGGCTTTGTATGAAGTGAAAGGCATTTTTTTAAAGGCAAAGGTCAAGGATAAATTTTTTTTAAAAGGCAGTGAGAGGCACTTAAAGGAAGGCAAGGGCAATTTTTTTTTTTTTTTTTAAAGGCATTTTTTAATTAAAAGGGCATTCTTTGTTTGAAAATTGGTTCTGGAGATTACTGTGTTTTTTGCTGAAACAAGATGGCAAAAACTCAAAATGCCTGGTTTGAAATTGATAAGTTCAATGGCAAGAACAATTTCGAGATCTGGAAGCTTAAGATGCACGATATGCTGGTTCAACAAGGCGTGGCGAAAGCGCTGTTGGGGAGGAGCAAAAGGCCTTCTTCCATGACGGAGGATGAATGGGATGAGTTGGATAACAGAGCTCTGAGCACAATTCGGTTATGTCTGGCAGATGACGTTCTGTTCAACATTGTGTCAGAGAAGACCGCTGCAGGCTTGTGGATCAAGCTTGAGAAGCTCTACATGACGAAATCCTTGAAAAATCGGATTCTCCTGAAGCGGCAGCTATACAGTTTGCGGATGAAGGAAGGTACATCAGTTACTGACCATCTGAATGTTTTCAATACTCTATTGGTACAATTACAAAGTCTAGATGTAAAATTTGATTCAGAGGATAAGGCAATAACTCTATTGTGCACATTGCCTGAATCGTGGGATCACTTTGTTACTTCCATAAGCTTCAGTAATGCAGTTGTCCTTGAGTTTGACGATGTGGTTGGAGCCATGTTGTCTGAGGAGACGAGGAAGAAGTCGAATGCTGACACCTCTACATCAGAGGCAATGATGGCTAGAGGTCGTTCTAGAGAAAGACGCTCTGGTAAGCGCAGCGATTCACGTTCAAAGTCGAAAGGGAAGAAGAGCAAAGTGAAGTGCTGGTTTTGTGGCAAATCGAGGCACTTGAAGAAAGACTGCTGGAAGAGACAGCAAACAGAGAAGAAAGGAGATTATTCGACAGAGAAGAAGGAGGCAAATGCGACAGATACAGGTTCGACATCTGGTTCAGGTATGAGTGACGAAGTGTTGTCTGTTAATATGTCAAATCATGGTCAACATTGGTTGTTAGATTCCGGTGCATCAAACCACATGTGTATTCATAGAGAATGGTTTAAGACGTATAGATCAGTTAATGATGGAGTCGTGTACATGGGTAATGATGTCACATCTAATATTGTTGGGATAGGAAGCATACAACTGCAAATTTTTGATGGCACAACTAGAATATTAACAGATGTGAGACATGTTCCAGACTTAAGGAAAAATCTAATTTCACTGGGAGCACTTGACACGAATGGATATAAAACTGTAATTCAAGGTGGAGTTATGAAAATCTATAAAGGTATTTTACTAGTAATGAAAGCTAAGAAAGAAGGAAATCTGTTTCAGTTAGAAGGAAGAACAGGGTCAGTTCATGTGTCTACGGTGTCTGAACATGACAGTAGTTCCATTCGCCTATGGCATCAAAGGTTGGGTCATATGAGCAAAAGAGGGTTAAAGATTTTGGCTGATCGCAAGTTACTTCCTAATCTAAGGTCTGGAAAGTTAGATTTCTGTAAGCATTGCTTGTTTGGAAAACAAAGTAAACAAAAATTTAAAACAGGCAAACATACTAGTAAAGGGATACTTGATTATATTCATTCAGATGTTTGGGGTCTAGCCCCTACAGCGTCATATGGTGGCTCGTCATATTTTGTGTCGTTCATTGATGACTTTTCTAGGAAGGTGTGGGTCTACATGTTGAAAAGGAAGTCTGATGTTTTTTCAGTTTTCAAAGAGTTTAGAGCATTGGTAGAAAACAGCACTGGTAGAACAATAAAGTGTTTAAGAACTGAAAATGGTGGTGAGTTTACTTCCAATGAGTTTGACAGCTATTGCAAGGATGCAGGGATCGAGAGACATAAGACCACGGTTTATACTCCTCAGCAAAATGGAGTTGCTGAACGCATGAACAGGACTCTTCTAGAGAGAGCAAGGAGTATGCTGAGTAACGCCGGGTTGCAGAAGGAGTTGTGGACGGAAGCTGTGGCAACAACTTGTTATGTGATAAACCGATCTCCATCGACGGCAATAGACTGCAAGATTCCGCAAGAGGTATGGAAAGGACACCCTTGTGATTATTCTAAACTCAGAGTGTTTGGTTGTGATGCATATGCTCTAGTGCCTAAACATCGGCGAACTAAGTTAGATCCAAAGTCTAAAAGGTATATCTTTGTTGGGTATGGTGTTGGAACAAAGGGATATAGATTGTGGGATCCTACTACCCGCAAAATCATCATCAACAGAGATGTAAAGTTTGATGAATCCTCTCTTGTATAGTTAGATGTAGATAGAAAATTGAAACAGGATGATGTATTTGATTTTCAGCACATTCAGTTTGACAACACTTCTAATGATAGTCATGATGACCATAGTTCAGATACTAGTCATGAACAGGGTTCAGAATCAGAACATGAACAGGGTTCAGGTTTAGATCATGAACAAGTCTCAGATACTGATCGGCAAGAAGTTCCTACAGATGGTAGTCAACCAGAAACATCCTTAAGGAGGTCGACAAGAATCAAACGGCCACCGAGAAGGTATGATGATTATGTTACTTCAGTTGCTTTGACCGCTAATGACAATGAACCTCTGTGCTATTAGGAAGCAATAGAAGGTTCGAATAGTGACAAGTGGAAAGCAGCCATGAAGGACGAAATGATGGCCTTGAGTAAGAACGGCACATGGGATCTGGTTGAGCTTCCGAAAGACAGGAAAACTGTGGGGTGTAAATGGGTTTTCAAGGTGAAACGGGGAGTGAATGATACGGAGGACAGGTACAAAGCGCGACTGGTTGCAAAAGGGTTTTCTCAGAAAGCAGGCATTGACTTTCATGAGATTTTTTCACCAGTTGTTAAAATTGTTTCAATTAGAATTGTGTTAGCTTTAGTTGCTTTGTTTGATTTAGAGTTACAGCAACTAGATGTTAAGACTGCATTTCTACATGGAGATTTAGATGAGGAAATTTATATGGAACAACCGGAAGGGTTTGTTCAGCATCGCAATAAGAAATTTGTCTGCAGGCTCAAGAAGTCATTGTATGGTCTGAAGCAGTCGCCTCGACAGTGGTACAAGAAATTTGATTCTTTCATGTTGAGTCAGAAATATATAAGAAGTGAATATGATCGTTGTGTTTACTTTAAGCAGTTAAGTAATGGCATGTTCATTATCTTAGTGTTGTATGTTGACGATATGCTTTTAGCAAGCAAAAGCATTGATGAAATCAACAGGTTGAAGACTCAGATGGCAAGGACATTTGATATGAAAGATCTAGGAGCAGCAAGACAGATTTTGGGCATGGAGATTTTCAGAGACAGGAGTAATGGTAAGCTGTGGCTATCACAACAGAAGTATGTTGAGAAGATACTTTTGAGATTTGGTATGAATAATGTGAAGCCTGTGTCAGTCCCTTTCGCTTCCCATTTTAAGCTTTCTTCCAGTTTATGTCCTAATACAGATGAAGAAAAGGATTATATGTCTCGAATTCCATATGCCAATGTAGTAGGATGTTTGTACTCGACCAGATATTTCACATGCAGTTGGGGTTGTCAGCAGGTATATGGCAAATCGGGTAAAGAACACTGGTCAGCAGTGAAATGGGTGCTTCGGTATTTGAGAGGCACAAGTAGTTATTGTATCACTTACAATAAGAGTAGTGAATTTGTTTGCGGGTATGTTGATTCTGATTTTGCAGGTGATTTGGATAAGAGAAGGTCAACTTCAGGGTACGTCTTTACTCTTGCAGGTGGAGCTATCAGCTGGATGTCAAAGCTACAGAACATTGTTGCTTTATCCACTACTGAAGCAGAATACATTGTTGCTTCTCATGCTTGCAAAGAGGCGGTTTGGTTGAAAGGTTTGCTTGGTGAATTTGGTAGGTTGCAGGACAACATCAGGTTACTATGTGATAGTCAAAGTGCAATACATTTGGCTAAGAATCCGGCCTATCATAGTAAATCAAAGCATATTCCAATTAAGTACCATTTTGTAAGACAGGTTATTACTGAAAGGGGAGTCTCTCTTGAAAATGTGCATACAAAGGAGAATTGTGCAGACATGTTCACGAAACCAGTTTTGTTGGAGAAGCTGCGTTGGTGTTTGGCTTCTCTTGGCTTGCAGAAGAGATAAAATAATAATAACAGGGCATCAGGCTAATTGTTGTCAAGGTGGAGATTGTTGAGATTTTCTGTTTCAAATAAAATAGGAAAAATCTCAGTAGGTGACAAAAATTAGGAATTAGTTCCTAGATTAGCTCCAGTTTGTTGGGAGGGAGTTAATGCATCCTAAATTTGTGTTGAGAGGATTTATGAGGCAGTTTGATTCTCTCTGCTATATAACAGGTATCCATACGGATTGTTTGCAATGGAGTGAGGGTGTGTGAATTATGTAATCTCCTGTTTTGAATAATAAAGACTGCCGATGCCTGTTGTGTGGACGTAGCCCAGGAGGTTTGGGTGAACCACGTTAATGCCTGTGTCTTTATGTGCTTGGTTTAATTGCTGTGTGTTAATTGTTTAATGTTTTTCCGCTGATATCTCCAACACCTTGATCAGTTAGTCTCATGGCTTAGTGCAACGATGCACCATTGAACAACTTCTTTAGCATCCATAAGTTATTTTGCAGAGGGGTCCATTTGATATCTTCAAAGTGCTTGTCTTATGCATGCCCCTGCACTGTCATGTTCTCCTTTTCCATGACCAGTTTCAAAGAAATTCCAATAATGTTTCATGTGGGTTTTCATATGAAGACAACACAACCAAAAGAATGATCGTGAAGATTTTAATTGACCTGCGCATCCATCTGATCATATCCAATGTTCATTGAATTTTATTCCACGAATTTTCAAGGAGCTATAAATTTTTCCAAAACATTGTTATACAAAATATGTATCATGTGTACGATCGTCACTGATATAAAATTGATATTCTTTAATAACATGTCATTTTTCACTGGTGCTTTCTATATGATCAACATTTTGTTCAGCATGTCTATATAGAATATGGACGAGCATGGAGACTTGGTCAGAATGATAATATTCACTCTGAATTTCTTTTTGTGGAACAAGTGTGTAGTTTTCTGCAAAATCAACTAATGACAAAATGGTCCCTGGTGGAAAAACTTCATTGGATTTTTTGAATTGCAAGTCCTGCCATCGAGGTCTATGGGAATGCTTGGTGTATTTATAAATTTCTCAAAAAATCTATCAAAAAAATTTCCTCTTCTTATAAATCAATTATTTTAGCACTTTTAGTACTACTTGAACCTTGAATCGATTTATGGATATATTCATATCTCTTCCATTTCACTTTCATGTTGGACAATGATTGATCATTTATATTAATATGATATTTGTTTTGAAATTTATTCAAATTTCCACAATCATCACATTTTTTACCACCAACATTTCTTTTCGTAAAATAATTCATGGCTCTCTTCCACATATAATTTGAGATATGAAATCACGGATAGTAGAAGGAGGAGGTGAATCTTTCCAAAATGTATTACCAAAATTAAGGAATGTGTCATAATATAACTGAAATTCCACATGATAACGACAACAACAACTGTCATGTACGGTGATAGGTTTTACATACCATGGTTTTTGTTGCAAAAAAGCACTGATTGAGACATCAATTTCACGATTCTCTTCTTTGAACTTGTTGAACAACTCTATTTGAGTGGTGTCCAAGAAATGTTTTAGATGTGTTTTGTACTGATTTCATGCTATTCTTCTTCACATCACATCCCTTGCATTTGGCGAAACACATGAATTTTTCATCCAATATTCATATATTGTTTTTTAAACATTTTCTCCAAGTCTATCTTTGTATGGTTGCCTAAAAATAGCTCTCCAACAAGCGAGTTCATCATTTACATCTATTTGCAAATGAAATTTCTGATTTTTATGCAAATATTTTAGTGAGGTTCCTAATGCTCGTGCCATAGATTTTACCAAGCGATTATCTTTAGTACTTGATGAAACCATTACCATATGTATTGCTCTACATGCAACTCAAACATTTTCTCTACGTTCCTCAGGATCTCTTGTTCGATCATATTTTCTCTTACAATTACTTCAATTTCCCATGATAATTGAGTATGAAGTTCAAAACATTTCCTTCACAAATTTAGACAAAAACTCAATTAAAAAAACATCACAAAAGATTTAATTTAAAAAAAACCTCATTTCAAAATTTTTTTTTTAGGCTTTGGTAGGAGGGTTAAAAATTCATACCAAATTTTGCTTTTTGTACTAGATAATCAATCAAAAAAATTATGTTTTTAGGCTTTGGTGAGAGGGTTTCAAATTATATGAAAAAAATTCTAAGAATGTATTCAATATTATATGAGTTTATGTTTTTGGATGTATATTGGTCTAAAGTATATTAATTATCATAAAGTAACATCAAATTTACATTGGTTAGATATTGTGTAGCCTTTATCATGTTATTAATATTAAAAACAAACAAATGGAAATTTTAAATTAAATTGTCTAATAATAATTCAATTTTTTTGTAGTTAAATTAAAAATAAATATAAACATATATTTAATTAAAATAATAGTAATAATAGTCTAATTTATTTATCTTATAAGTTGTAGATGGTGAAGTTAAATCTCCACAACATTAAAGATCAAAGGAGATACTTACAACATTGTCAAGTTAAATCTCCGCAAAGAATGAGAAGGAAAGTAAAATTATGAGCTGCCATGTTGCTGCAAGATCAATAGACATACACAAATCTTGGTGGGTATAAGCAACACAAAATTTTAAATGCAACTCAAGGGTCGTAGTTGCAAGCATATTCAAACTGACAACAACAATAACCTAAATATGGCAATATACAAGATGGATGATGTGATTAATCCTTAAAACAGTCTCCTACAAAATTTTAAAAAAAGTGTGAAATATAGCACTATACTTAATCACAACAAAAACCCTAGTGTTCCCTTGGCAGCTCAGGCTGTGGATTCTGCGCCGGAGATAACAAACGACAGACATAACTGTTGATCAAGTTCAGCTCTTGCCATATCGCAGAAGCCTGCCCCTTAAAATCAATGTCAGGATAACACGAAGAGAAGCATGAATTCAACATTGTTAAGGAAGGAAAATCCACCAAAGCATTTACATCTACATTGGTAAACCTCGAAGAATAAACATAAGCGATAACTTGCAGAGCTTCCTTGAGCGCGGCTTCGAACATGAAGATGGGGCAGGTGGCCAAGAACTCCACCACATTAGCAATACCCTTTGAGTTCTCCAACCATACCCACAAACACAGCGGCGGCATACTGGACTTCTTCAGAGAATTCGACAAGATCCGAAGGGCCTCTCCGTATTTTGTAGGCGTTTCACAACTCGGTTCGCTGGGCCTTACCGTCCAAGATAAACCACGAAGTGATAACACGATGCGCAGATAAACCTTGTGAAGGTAGCGAACATTGATGGGATCCATTGACAATGAACTGCAGAGGTGAATTTTTTGTTTCGTTCAAGGATAAAATTGCATAAGAGTTTATTAAATTTATAGTGGTGTGACTCGGAAATAACTCGCTACAAGTTACGTTTTTCACGGTGTTCACGTTGGATTTTGGTACTTCAAACACTTTCCATTATACGTAAGGTAGGTTTTTGCACAAATAGGTTTGAGGTCAAATTCTTAGTGGTCGGCTTTTAATTTTAAGTAATCAATAATAAAATTGAGTAAAACAAAGACTGGCATTTTTGGAAATGTTGGTACAATTTCGAAACCCTCTATCCCTCTATTTTTTATAATCCATAATGACTATTAAAACTGGTTAAGAACAGCATATAAGTCTCCATATATCTTTAGATTTCTTACATCAATTATGGAAGCGTAGAAAGTGGCAGTGCGAGTTATTAACATAATGAATATAATATAGATAATAACAGAACCACTCAAAAGCTGACCACTTTGGAACTAGTCCACAATGGTTGTGAATAATATTTAGAGTAGTATACAAGCTATATGAGAATATTTATATTTATAATTTTAATATAATGAAAATATTTATATTTTTATTGTTCTTATTTTAAAAATGGTTTGTCATTGGGTTTAGGGTTTATGATAAAGTAATTTTGAAATATTAAGATAGAAGACCTTTTTTTTCAAGAAAATTTATTTAGATGGAAGACTTTTTTTTTAAGCAAATTTATTTTAGAAGTTATTATTCTGGGAGGATGTAAAATATATGAGGTTATAAAATTAACACTAGAGGGATCGCACATTATCAAAAAATCACATATGCTACCAATAATGATATTTAGGTTATATCGCTCCAAAGCATATGATAAAGTTTAATTGTTGTACCTTTTCCCACTCCTAGTTCATAAAGGGTTCTCACTTCCTCTTGTTAAGTGGATTATGGTATGTGTAACTATTGTTGGCCTTGAAATATTGATTAATGGGTCAACATCAAAGCTCTTTAAGTTGTCATGGGAACTTAAGCAGTGTCTCTCACTGGCATCATACCTTTTTCTTTTGGTAGCATAGATATTTAGAGCCATTAGTGAAGCTATGAATCAATGGGGTGAGAATAATAATATTTAAGGCTCCCTCACTCTTATTACTTGTATATGATGTTTTATTATTTTGTTTCTGATCATGAAGGGAGGGTTGATGTTTCAAGAACATTTTACAATTTTATAATAAGGTTACAATTATGGAAATAAATGGGAATAAGTCTAATGTTTATATAGTTGGTTTGGAAGATATCTAGGATGGCTACATTGGAGGATGTTTCCCTTTTCTCAACTTAAACATGTCAAAAGCTAAAAAATATATAAGCTTCACTCTTAAGCCTAATTTCTATGGAAAGGTAGATTGGTATTAGCTACTATCTAAATTTTCACAATCTGAAATGTCTCAAAATATAAATTATAGAAAGCATATCCAGATAACTCATTTGAAGCATACTTCAATACTAGTCATAAACCATAACTCATGTTTTTTAATTTTTGTGTGATTATTTCATAGTAATGTATATATTTTTTGGAATGTAACCCAATTAAAAAGGGATAATATAACCTAATTAGGAAGGGCTTCCAATCTAGTCTACACTACATTTCATCTCTTTTAGTTCACATAATATATTATATTTATTGTTTATATTTGATTGATTTTATATGCTCATTAGTTTAGAATTTTAATTGTTGCTACAATTTCATTGATAAGTGTGTTTAGCATATACAACAATAGTTTACTCACTGATTGGTATTGAATTAATTTCTTAAGAATATTGCTACAAGAACACTCTAGTCTCTTGAACTAAATGAAGGGTTGGTCACCTTGTAGTAGATATCAATTGAATTTTTGAATATATTTATGTGGTGTATTTTTTTATCCATTTCCATTTAAGTTATCTAGATTAGTCCTCTTTTATTTGCAATGATTCTTGGAAAGACAAATTTTCTAAATAAATCCAATAGATAACTTGGTGGCAACATGATCTTAGTATCTTGATCAACACTCAAGTACATGATCTTTTCTAAATAGGATTAACCAAATTTGTTATTGATGAAGTGCCATGAGTGATGGAATTTTTCTTTGTCTTAGAAGCATATTAGAATGTAAGGTGGGGAACTATAATCCTACACATACAGTTCATGAAATCTAACAAGTTTATGGAACTTCAAATTGATAATTTTATGTTACAATATTTAGACATATAATTGTCTAATGAAGGAAAACTTTGTTTTTGGAATTTTATCATCATGAGCTCATTCTATTTCATGACTAAACATGGAATCCCAATCCATCAGATGAGATATTCAATTAATAACTTTCACAACATACATGAGAAGCTAGACCTAGTGGGCTTGTGCACAAAAATAGTAATAGAAATTGTATGAAATATTAATCTTTAAATTCAAGCATAATGCAACAAGACAATGTTTATTTATGGGACACATTGGAAACATGTATTTTCACCCAAAATGCAGCATATACATTCACCCAAAATTTCCAATTCTATTCTTGAAATTCAATGAGAGGTCATTTTCATAGTGTACCCTCAAGATCAACAACACATTCAAATGGAGGCACTCTTACATTGTAAAATAAAATGGCTATTTTTGGAAAATGCATTGAACTATAACCTTTTGGTTATCCAAATTCTCTCAGTGATATGGACATAGTATATAAATATGTACCATGCATGGAAACATGTTGTGAGATATGTATGGGGCTTCATTTCCATTTTCCTTTAATTTGGTATCCTACACTAGTATATCAATTTATCTACAAATGGGATGCACACAATGATAAGAATATTTATAACCACTTCCTAAAGAACCATGGGTACTACACAAGGGAAGAACTTGGAAATACATTTTATATTATAAGTAATATTTATTCATGATTAATAAATTTGACTTAGATTGAGTATTTCAATTTCATAAGGATGTGCAATGCCTTTAGTTGGCGGAAGATGATAATATCCTAGTTTTCCATATTTAAATTCTTTTTCCTCGTTCTTATACATTCATTTTTTCCGTTATATACCCTTATACTCAATATATCCATTTCTTATTGATATCTTTCAACTAAGGTACTTTTGATGTGGCATTTTTTTCAAAATTATTAATGCATTTAAGGGAATTTGTATGCTTTGCAGAGTGAGATTTCTACACTACACTTTATATCATACAAGTCTTTCATTATATTATGGAGCTAGTTCATATGTATCTATTACACCTTTGCTACATACCTACACGTTATGATTACTACATATCTTATCCTACAAAATAATGAGTTGGTACTACAAATACATGTTCTAACCACCTTAAAGGATACTTGCTAATTGTCGCTATTATTATTGCTATAGGAACATTATTTTAGGATGTTGAACACCTATTCGCTACAAAATAAAAAGGTTTGTTAATTTAATAAGTTCAATGGGAGCTATGATACTATTCCACTTAACAATTGGAAGATAATAGGTGGTTTCAAGGTAGTGTCAACACTTATATCAACCATAAAATTGTTCATTGTAGATACTCTACTTCATTATAAGTTATCTCTATATTCCATACCAATTATGAGAAATTCACTCTAGTTGCACCTTTCTATTGTATTTTTTTTTTATATATTATGGTTTTGTAAATGCTCGAGGAATATTTGATTCTAAAGAAGTTGTCATTACAAGTTGTTAAGATAACATGCTTATATAAGTTATTCCTCTCTCTAATTAAACAAAGATTATCGTACAAAAACAAAAATGAGATATTGATATTTCTTTTCGTAATTTTTGTTTCATTTTGTCTTCAGCAATTCATTTATGAATATATGTGAGTTTTTTTTATTAGTGCAAGTGATCATTAATTGTTGAATTCTCTTTAGCACACAACTATGTCGAGATAAGGCTCACTCTTAGAGAGGCATGTTTTGCAATGGTTAGTTTAGTTTCTTTTAATTTTGTTTATTTTAATTTCCTTTCATATATAGCCATAGGTTGTTGTTAGTTACTACAATTTATCTCCAAATTGCTACAAATCATGTGTTTTAATTTCAATGTTATAATTTCTCACTCTAGAGAGGTATGTTTTGCAATTGTAGTTTAGTTTTTTTTAATGCTGTTTATTTTAATTTCTTTGCACAAATAACCATAGGTTGGTGTTAGTTAGTTAGTACAATTTATTTCCAAATTGCTACAAATCATGTTTTTTAATTTCCATGCTATATTCTATGTGATTTAGTTATATATTGTTACATATGTAATTTCTAAAACTTAACTAATAAATTCATAGCTATATAATATTGAATGTGTTAATATGATCCATCATATAGGATAAGTAATTTATTATCAAAATATAGTTTACTATTTCAGGTTATCTATGTTGAACTTTCTAATTTCTTATAGTCTAGATTAGTTTCATTTCATTATGAGTAGAATTTTATTTCTAGGTAATGCACAAATCACAAATTAGGAATTAGTCCCAAGCACTTCTAGTCTCTTGCATATATTTTTCACATCACCTCATAAGCATTCCAATATTAATTTTACAAGTAAATGGACAAGTAGGTTACATACATGTTCCAATATTGAGTTGACAAGTAAATGTACAAGTAGGTTACATACATGTTTATCAATATATGTTGATAAATATGTGCAACCCTATAATTATTTCTCTTCACTAAATACCCACTCCTTCTTCCCCTTATTTCTCTCAAAAAATTTCTTAAATCCATAAAATAATCAAAGTGAAAATTCTCTATATTCACCTCTTTGATATTAACATATCTTCACAACCCTTAATACTTAGTTATTTTATGAATGGTGAAATGTGGAACTCCATTCACTTATCAATCTTCCAAATTCTAGTTTGTGCAACTTCCCAAAGCTTATTCATTCCTTCTACTTTGCAAATTTGCAACACTCACGATAAACTTCTACTCACTCCACATTCCTATATTCCAAAACATCCATATTGAACTCTCCATATTTCAAATTTCACCTTTCAAACTACGTCACTTTTACAACCCCAACATGGTATAAAACACTATTTTCATAAAGGAAATAATTTTTTACAATTAGCATATACATTGTATCAACAATAAGATATTGTCATTAAAAGCCACTATGAATGTACTCATATTTCACATGAATGTGGAAGGTCATATTAATAACTCTATTTTTCATGAATATGTGTCATCACATCAAGTAAAAGCCACTTCAAGGACACTCAAACACTTCTAAGAGCCTTGTAAGAAGTTATTATAGCATAGTCACCACCGAGTGTTATTGAAAATTGTTATAAACAAACATAATGAATACAATAAAGTAATGATTTTTGTGGAGATGATATTAACACTCTTCATAAAGAGAAATTAAAATTTAATTGTTCGATCACTAAAGAATGGTACTCGAAATTACCACAGGAGGAAAAGGATTCTAACGTGACTTGGACTACTAGAATTGCCAAAGTCAGTTTCATGCATAAAGTTTGTTATTTCAAGGAAATAGTAACTTGAGAATTTTAACAAAAGAAAAATATTAAAACCGATGTTCCATTAACTCCAGTCGCTTTTTATGAGGATGTTGCAACTACCAAATTCAAATAAAACTTTGAATATGCCTAAATCTTATTCCTTTCTTGATACAAAAGGTATAGGACTTAATCTTGTGAGGATATTTCCCATTCAATCATCCACTAGTTCTTTTAATCTTGCTAAAATTGAGGTTGATTAGTTAGAAAACCCATACCAAGAACTTGCATGGTTATTTGCATGAGTTGTTGGACAAGACTAAAAAAACTACATACCATGATATGTTTTCTATGTTATACATTACTATGTTAATGAAGGGTTATTATTATTATTATTATTATTGGGACTATAAATATCTTATCAATTATGGAATTATCATGAAATAAAAATTGTTCTACATGACTTCCTATTTGGTTTAGGTTGTTATTTTTTGTAATGTATGTAATGAGTTATTGCAAGCATGGAACCTATATTTTACGATGGGACCTATCCAATTTTGGTACCCATTTATATCGAATGGAAAATCCCAATTATTTTTCTACCAAATTTAGAATGATTTTATTTTTAAGTTGAGAAAAGAAAATTTTGGTTTTACTACACAAAGTTTCTCTTAGGATGGAAAATATTTTCTTCAAGGAAAAGGAGTATTGAATACCATGAAAAATTTTCCTAGTTCAAACTCTTTGGATTCAAAAGGAAACATTTAACCTTCCATTTTATTTTATTAATAATTTCTTCTTATTGGAATTATGCAAATAATATAAACCCAATGAAAATTTATTTTACAAGAAAATAAAAAGGCAATTTATTTCACTTATTTTCTATCATGATCCTTACATGTGTATACCATCAAATGAAAATTATCCACTTGTATTCCAATCTCTACCAAGAAAAATTGAATGATTTATTACTGGCATATCCATAACTTGGATGTTATAGGTTGTCTAAATTTCAGCATGAGCACATACTACCGATACGTATGCTTGTTTGTTGGGAATTATTATATAAGCCACCATTTTCTTGTGTTTCTCTTCAAAACATTGTAGGCCTAAATACTCCATAATCACCTTAGGAATGACATTAGGTCCTAACCTTCCATAAACCAAACAGTGATGAGTGATTTTATGACATACTTTCATAGACACATAAGAAGGATTTTTAACAAAATTTTTGGAATTATTTACAAACAATATTTTATCTTTGGGAGGATCCACTTCAGGATGGTTCCCAACAAAATTAATAGGGGTCATGCATGTTCCTTGGGTGGGCATGCCCACCCACGACAATGCCTTGGGTGGGCACGACCACCCACGACATAACAGGTGTTCCTCATAGCATGCTCATTATTCTCCGAGCAGGCACACCCACAATCGTGTGCACCCGGCATTGGAAATTCCCACCAACGAAACATCGAGTGTGCCTCGCACCATGCCTAATGTGTCGCTCGCAAACATTCCCATGGTCGGGTGCACCCGCCCAAGACAGAATGGCCCCATGGCCGATAGGGGGTGCACTTTCCCAAGGCACAATTACCCCCTTGTAATCAAGGAAATAATTCTCATAATCGACACCTTGCCTTCTAGGGGGTCAGTGGGCATGCTCACCCGGGCACAGTGCCCCCTACCTATCATGGGGTCGCTATGCCCTGGCGCGCCCAACGTCCCCCTTGCAGGAAGGGGTCCAATTCTAAGAATCACCCCCCTGCCTACCATTGGGTCGTTTTGCCTTGTGTCGGCATGCCCAATGCTAGATGCACCTACCCATGGCACATGAACGCTTTTGATTTGGTTGAGCATAATTAGTCGTGGACATGTCCGCCCACGGTATAGCGCATGTAACACCCCTGAGTTAGTGTCATGCGAACGAGTGGTGGCGGACGCCCCTTGGCATGACGAGTGCCCAACTCGGGCATGTGCGACAATGATGTGTGATGGGTGCACCCATAATGGCAAGCAGAGTCATGCATTTTCGATGAAAGCGGTGAGTGTGGGTGTCACGCGGGCGTGCTACCATAGTGGGAAGGCGAGTCGAAGGCATCGAGTTAATTCATGTTGGTTAGCATGTTCGTTGATATGAGCACACCTTGTAGCGATTTCGAGAGCTAGGTGCGTCATGCACGGGCAACCAAAATAACCTCGGTGATCTGAGCGATGAGATTGACTGGCGAGTGGAAAAGATGCGTGCGATAGAAGAATGTGTGATCGACGATTATAGGAGCATGGCCAAGTTGTGTTTATGACTAGGCTAATGTGTTATCATCGTTATAAGGGTCGACACATAGTTTATGTTTGTAATCCAACATGATGGAGAGTGGGCCGACTCATGTAGATTCATGACTCAGTCGAACGGGACCACATAATTGACACATATATTGGTGTTTAAGTGGAGGTTCTAAGGCATCATCAAAAATTCAATCAAAAAACGAATGGAGTTTAGAGCAACACCAGAATATACAGTGAATGGGTCAAAGTGAAGTATTGGAGAGAAGGAGACTGGGGTAGAAAACTCATTCAGAGGCTCGGGTGGAGTTGGGTCGCTAGTCATGCAGACCATGCACCCACACTAAGGGCAGTAGAAATGCGGACATGGTAGAGCTCGGGCCAAGTCGGGTTGCGACAAGGCGGATGTGCATAGTTCAGCGAGCGGAGTTAGGTGACCCGCTAGGTAGAAGCAATGCATTTATATTTTAGTGCAATAGGTCAGGAAGGCGTGACATGTGTAGCACATGACCCAGTTGAATCGAATTGCACGGCTATAGGATGACTTGGGAAAAACGTGTGCAGAGTGTGACCCTAGTGACACTAACTGAATGACTTTGTTAGAGACTTAAGAATTTGTATTTTGAAGGTAAATTTTGGGTTTCCAGCAGACTTAGCTGTAGTTGAGAGGAATTTAAGTGAAATTATAATTTTTCCACAAAAAAAACCTAAAACATATATTAAAGCATTACTTAAAATAAAATGAGGAGAATTATAATATCCAATAATCTTATGGTTTTTTTAAGTAATAATAGAAAAACACAAAAACATATATAAGCACTAATAAATTTTTTTTGAGATGAAGTATAATATCCAATAAGATTCTAGATAATCACTAATTTTCTATTAATTAAATAAATTAACACATAAAAAAAACAAAACCTTAAGCTAGCTTTTGAATGTAGATTAAAAATAAAATCATTATAACAACTAAAACTAACTCCTGAATATTAATAGAAAATATCATATGATATATATATATATATATTTGCTTCGTGGGTGAATTTAGGATGTACAGAGAAGTGACACTAGCAAGCAATGGCCTTGGGCTCTATTGCGTAGAACAGGATATAAACTAGTATATACTTGCAGATAATTTCTACAGCGAGGGTTGTTCCTTTGGTGTATCCCGGGGACACTGAATTTTCTCCTCCTCCCCTGATGGAGTAGTAACTCTTATGCAATATTTTCACAATTCCCACTTCACATAGTGCACCCACATTGTGCCACCATATACAATAACTATCAACTCTCTATTGAGAGTCAATTTTAGAGAAACAAAAAACTCAAAAGTTACTACAAGGTTTATGTGTCCAAGTGCATTATCAAATTTAATAATGAGTAAGGAGATTATATGACCATAACATGAGACTAAATTTTAAGAAAATAATGAATGAGGAGATTATATGACCATAACATGGGACTATATATTAAGCAAGAAGAAATGGGACCCTGAGATTCCTTATGTGCAATATACTAGAACTAATATCATACATTTGAAAAGAAAAGCAATGCTGAAGATTCCCACCCCACCACATGGATTCCTCATTCCTGATTACACTCGAAACTATCAAAAAAAAAAAAAAAAAAAATTTGCTACGAATTCGACAATGATGGCCATGTAGAATGGCTAGTCCTTGAATTCACTTAAGTCTATGCAAGGTTCCATGATAACCTTTCCTTATCCATGCTTCAAAAAACCATAATATATTATAATTTCCTTCTCACACAGATAAAATGTCACTATGCACACTGTATTCTATTATAATAAAATATAGTTACATATATACATGAGGAATTGTCTCAAGATAGGGAAGCTATCTTGGACGCACAATAAGTTGGTTGAGAGAATATCTCAACCTTGCACCAAAATAGGAACTTAGTTTTAGCTAACCTATGGAATAGGAATAGACTCTATACATAGATAGTCACAACTGAAGACAAGTAGGAATTACATATTCCAACACTCCCCCTTAATTACTACTTGTCTCAATATCCATCTGCAAAATCTACAACTGGTCCTACTTGGAAATTACACTGGTTATGTTTGGTAATTACACTTTGTGTTTTGTTCATTCTATTGTTTATGTCCATATAAAGTAACAACCATCTACCGAAATGCATGGGTTCCCAACCGTTGCAACCGCCAGTCTACTAGGAAGTCCTTCACATACATGGTTCATCCAACCTCTCGATGAACTCCCCATATATAAAAAATTTCACCTCATGGAGTCTAAAACCAATATGGCCCACCCAAGTGTATCCATCCTGCATGACACACTCTTCCAGGCTATTAAAACTCTCTAACAGAGGGAACACATAACAAAGGGGTGTGCATGCGTCTCTCGGTCTTACAGCACGTGCAGACAGTAAATGACATGTAGATTTTCTCTAATTAAAAATTGTGACTGATACTCTACCATGGTCATGAGTCTGTTCTACAAACATAAACAAACTTTGACTACATCATTCATATGCTAGAACACACCACTACTTTGGCTTTGTACTTTGAGTCTTTGGCATCTTCATTTTTTACTTTGGCATGCTAGTCTGCAAAGTCTAGTGTGGTCAAACATAAGAAAAATATATGTCGACGTCCATATAAAGGAGCAACCATCCAACAGAATACATGGGTACTAAATGCTGCAACCGCTAGTCTTGTAGTATGTCCTTTGCATACATGGTTTTGTCAACCATTATCACTGCATACATGTACCTGTATCTACAGATCCCCCTCCAACGTGGGTTTTATCGGATGACCCATAACCATGTTAAAAAAAAATGTTTAAATGGATTAATATAAATCCCACTGGTCATCTCTACGAAAGGGAGTCTAAACCAGAAGATTCTGGCTTCTTCAGAATGCTCTTCCTTCATCGGTGAAATCTCACTAGCAGTAGATCTATCTTAGATCTCTTCGGAAAACTTTTACTGGATCCCTTCTTCGGCGACCTTTCACCGGATTTCTTCATCGGTGACCTTGCACCGGATTTCTTCATCGGCGACCTTGCACCGGATCTCTTCATCAGTGGGCGAACACTGGCACAAATTTTTTTCTAGTCCACTTTACTATTACAAATGGTTTCTGGATGACCACAAACCTGTAATTACAAAGTGGTTTTGGTATACACATGCCTTTACAAGGCTTACATATTCCAACTCTTGGAGTTACCAGGTACATACAATGACCACTACAAAACCATCCTATACTTGCTTACCATTCAACTGTGTGACTCATTATACAACATGCTATTGAGTCTATTCCAAGAAAATCACACAAAACAAACTTTCACTTTCGTTGTCCATCATCCTTTAAATGTTTAGACTACTCCTTTACATCATATTTTGAAATGTTCACATCTTGGGCATATTTTTCTTTGTCAATTAAGTCTTGGAACTCCATGCTTAACCTGTCATTTGTTAGAGTCTCAAACTCTAATAAAGTAACTTTACCTACATTGAGTTAGCTAGGCTCAATAAGGTTCAATAATTTTAAACATGATTCGAAGAAACAAAATAAAAAAAATAAACTTTTCAGATTAACAAGAACATCAAGTTTCTCTCTCTCTTGCCCAAATATGACTATTTCCCGAACATACCAGCAACCATTTTTTCTCCAACGATACCTCTAAGGGGTTCACTGATGAAGAAATGGATCGAAGACTTTTCAACTGGTCTTAATGCAGTGCATTCCAACATAGATGATCTAGATATAGGCACTCACAGCCACGTGAAGAGAAACAATAACAAATTGTCCCTCTCAAAGCAAGATTCCAAGGTCTGATCCTCCGTCGTCCATAAATTCACTATTAACATGCATGAAATTCAACGATTTTACACACAAAAGTTCTCATTTCAGTATCCAATTCCCCTGGCATCGCAACGTAATGCCACTTCCCCTGTTCACAATATCAAGGCTGGGTAACTACTTCTAAGCATGCCTCCTCATGCTCGTTGACAGGATGCAACAAAGAAGACCCATTGTTGAGCTAATCTTCTCGCAATTGAACATGCAGATATGTTTCCATCACACTGGGCACACACAAACTCGATCCTCCTCCAATCTCTAATGTAGCTCCAAGCACTATCCTTTGATGCCATTTTCACTATCATGTCTTCATCACATTTAGTAGTAAATCATTCCTCTAAGTAAATTTTCTATTGTTGGAATGGAAAATTCCAACATAGACTCAAACTCCTGACAATATTTGGCCAAACTAAATGTCACAATAAATAAATTAATTCTTTCAACCAGATTTACATTATTCACATGAAAACTCTTAAAGAAATATCAAACATTGGCAACATGACGTCATGGGAGCACTAAGATCTATTAATAAAAATTCATAAATCTGAAATGCATAAATCTGCTTCCGTTCTTCTCTCTTCCATATTATTTTGAACATCCAACCTGTTGTGATCGTACCTTCTATAATGGACTTAATCCCCTTGTTTTTATGCATATTATACCAAAGGCAGAAATCTTTCCAAGGCTTTGGGAAGAGAATCTGACCTCAAGTGCCAACCATCTGATACAAAAATAGCCGACTATCATTATCCACCTTTAATTTGTTCCCATGCTTACCACCAAAAAATCGTTGGCGCTGAAGAGAGGCCGCATAGATGGAAGGATTGGAATTCGCTGGATTATGATAGTAATTTTCTATCAGAGCCCTCAAATACCTGTAAAACAATGGGGACAACACCATATCATCCTCTACAATGAAGGAAAACTCATCCTCCGAAGATGGCCACCAAGCCTCCAGCCACCTAGCTCAACAGTCTCGTTTCTGCTCTAAATTTGCAGCTCCACCCAATTGACGACCATGGGTGAGACAGATCATTGTTGTATTGTTTCATTTATCATGCAGGGGTGAGACAGATCCATGTGAATTTAAAGTCATACATTGATCATGGATGCAGAGAAATAAAGCACCGTGAAGCCTCTAGTGATTTCCAGAAGAGACATTTATCCATTGATGCTCATTGCAAGGATGGCAAGGTCAGCCCAGTCCACGCAGGCTTAGGCTCTTGGATGGAAGCTGACCTCAAGTTCCAATGATCTGATACAAAAATAGCTGAGTATCATTATCCACCTTTAATTTTTTCCCATGTTTACCACCAACAAATTGCGGGCGCTAAAGAGAGGCCACATAGATGGAAGGATTGGAATTCGCTGGATTATGATAGTAATTTTCTATCAGAGCCCTCAAATACCTGTAAAAAAATGGGGAAAACCCCATATCATCCTCTACAATGAAGGCAAAATCATCCTCCAAAGATGGCTACCAAGCCTCCAGCCACCTAGCTCGACAGTCCCGTTGCCGCTTTAAATTCGCAGCTCCACCAAATTGGAAACCATGGGTGAGATAGATCATAGTTGTATTGTTTCATTTATCATGCATGGGTGAGACAGATCCAACACCAGTTGGTGTTTAAGATCCACGTCAATTTAAAGTCATACATTGAGCGTGGATGCAAAGAAATAAAGCATTGTGAAGCCTCTAGCGATTGCCAAAAGAGACGTTTGTCCATTGATGCTCATTTTGTTAATTAAAACTTGGATGGAAATGTTGCAAGGATGGAAATCTCATCCCATTCCACACAGGCTCAGGCTCTTGGATGGCAGCGATCTCAGGTAGCGGCATCACCCTTCACCAGAGCACAGCGGCCACAGTGGCCAGCACGGCTCCACACTCACTGCACCACAGCAACGCCAAATCACGGTGGGCGCCAAATCACAGAGTTGCTTGTAGCATTCCTTTAAGTCAGCAGCACGTATTCCCCTCTTCCTCTCGACTGTATCAGCGCAAGACTACAGTGGCCAGATCTTTCCATCCACGCTAGCATCTTTCAGATCTCCTACGCAGAGGGCAGCGTTACTTTCCCCACAAATGCATACTCCATGCAACAGCGAGCTCTCTCCGGCAAATGTAAAAATTGAGATACACTCTATCTTTACTCCTTATCACTCCACAAAAAAACATTGCCTCTGCTCAGCATACAACCAGCGTTGCACGAATATGACCTCACACTGCGCCCTTACCTCAACAAGCCACGCTCGACCCTGCTATCACTGACATCAAGGAGCCCCAATATGAATGTCTCTAAAACAAGCATAATATGTATCCATATTAACAAATATGTTAATCCTGGAGAAGTTCTCGTTGATGAACTGATTGTGAAAGATGATAGATTTTTCAGAGTATTTCTAGAGCACAGATGCGAGATCGTGAAGCGGCTTCAAGAGATGTAATTCGTATGTGGCATCACTGGGGATGGAGTTAACGATGCCTCAACTTTGAAGGAGGAAGAAATCAGAATTGTGGTGACTGATGCCACTGATGTCGCAAGAAGTGCATCTGACTGGAGAAGATAATGAGTGCAATATCTGCATTTCACAGGATTGCCAACTCATGTTTGTTTTTTTATAGAAGACCACTTCGTCACTTTGAAAAGGGTAACTTTTTCTTCAAGCACGTGTTTTTTTTCCAACAACCACAATAATCATATCACTACCGCACTCTGTGCATACTTCTTCAATCGTTGTACATCACCAGCACTTGCAGTGTGATGAACAGTGAGCTCATCATCATCCTCATCCCCATTATCCTCTTCAGATTCATCTGCACCAGTTAATGAATAAGAGGTATCTCATATCCATAGTCTAACCAACAATCTCAGTCACAAAGGCATCGATCAAAGGAGAAATCTCGGCCACCACCATCGCAAGTCGGAAAAATCACTACGCTAGCGATCATGTTTCTGCGTCTTCGACCACCACCAGCCACAGGCAAAGGAAAGCACTGCTCGAAGAGATCACTAGCGTCCCAAGCTCAGACCATGTTGAACTAACATAGTATGAGCCATAGAAAACGCAGTGCTTTGCAAAATTTTCTCGAGTTATTCGATGAAACGTTGGATAAATTGTCTGAGAAGCTATCCAATTTAAAGAACACAAGTTGCTTTTCAGTGCCAGAGAAGGTCAGTGAGTTGGAGACTCTACTAAGCGCTACCTTAACGAACCAGTACACTTGCCTTGATATCTCTTCGGGTACCAATATCACACAGAATTTGCAGGGACGGCTTATAAATATCTCTCACCCGGTTAGCAATTCGCTGGCTATACTCAAATATATTGCAGCAATGAATTCGATTCACAATCGCCACCTGTTATCTGATAATGAAGGCTCTAGGTTCATGGTCATGGAATCGGAAAACTTTTGTTTATGGATGTCGGAGCGAGAGAGAAAGCTTCTGTAGAGTTCTCCCAATGCCATGGTTGTCAACGACAGGACTAGAAATTACAGGGGTATTTCTCATGGGCAGCAGATCGAGAAACACAACAAACACCGGTAATATGGCCCCTACAAACCAATGCCACTTACACATTTTACGATGAGTGCACCACTGCTCCAATACACCTCTGTGTTGGAATATTGAAAATTCTAGAACAACAATGGAGAGAGTAATACTCTCCTCTTTAACACAGAGAAAGAAAAAAATTTCTTGACAGGAGACAAAGTTTTCACACTCAAAAAAATAAACTTCTATTCCTTTAAAAAAACTATTACAATGTCTTCCTCAACAGAGGGATAACAAAAATGTGACTACTTCAAACACAGTGCACAAAACTTCACTGTCTCACAAAACAAAACACTTTGTCTCTGTAATAACACTGTTGTGTTTTTTCTTTCACCCGCACTACTGTGCATAATACAAAAAAAACATAACAATGAAAAAACATTTCACGGGCTCTCAGGCCTTTTTCTTTTATATATGCTGCGCATATGAAAATAAAACATTACAGACTATATAAAAATTTAAACTAAAGTCTTGTGGGGCCTATTACAAAATCGTGCATGTATCATATTAAAACAAAACATTATTAAACCTTTGTAAATCTCCGACCCACCGGACTTGAAAACTTATGAGCCAAACTTTATGACACCAATCAGGTCCATGTTTTAACAAAACAAATGACCAAATAAAAGTTTCGATTGCGATTTGAAAACCAGATGCAATGACGCATAAAAATCTGCCATAATAAAACCATCGGGTCTGTGTTATAACAAAACACACGACCAAAAGAAAAAAGTTTCGATTGCCGATTGAACCACGGATGCGATGGGAAAATGTTAAATCTGCTACATAAACTCCAATCGGGTCCGCACATATCAAATGTCAATCGGGCCAAATAAAATTGCGATCTCCGATTGGGATCGGACCCGAGACCAACCATAAACTGTGGCACATAATACATATCGGGTCCGCCATTTGATTAGTGCAATCGGGGCATAAACAAAAATTCCCCCGATTCAAACTTTGCGATTATATATGAACATGCTGCGTGGTCTGTGGGACCAACGGACCTTGGCTACGGTGGAGGGCGATTGTAATACAAGTTTGATTGCGATATGTGTTATCGCATCAGGCTTTAAAACAAAGGTTGTGTATTAAATGAGTTCGTTCCGCTTGTGGAACTCACCACATCAACAAGACACTGCTCCTCCTGTGGGGACCACGGGGTTTAAAACTAAAACGCCCGCGTACACAGAAAAAATATCTTTGTGTATAAAAAAATATAAGGTACTCTGTTTTGCCAAAAACAGAGACTGTCCCTGAACATAATAAAAACAATGTCTGTCAAAAAACGGACTGCGCCGATTCAACAAAATCTGAAGCTGACTATTCAGCAATTTTAGAAAGCGGCTGGGAGTACATAAACCTAGAGAAAAAATAGAAAGCGGCTCTGCACAACCACTGTTGAAAGTAACATTTCAACACTCCCCCTTACTTTCAACTGTTGGGTTATCAATTATACCCAGGCATTTTCTCAAAAATTCGAAACTCTTCTGTCCCAATGGCTTGGTCAAAATGTCTGCAAACTGCTCCTGAGTTCTGCAGTGTTCCAAAATAATTTCACCATTGTTTACCAATTCTTTGATGTAATGAAATTTTGTGTCAATGTGTTTCATCCTCTTGTGAAACACATAATTCTTATATAATGCAATAGCTGAGCTATTGTCACAAAAAAATCACTGTTCCTTTTGTCTTCTCTTGGCACAAACTCCTTAACATCCTCCTCATCCAAATTTCTTGACACACTGCTGCTGTAGCTGCCACATATTCTGCCTCTGCTGTATACAATGCTACAATAGGCTGCTTTTTAGAATCCCATGAAATGGTTCCTGAACCCATGTGAAAAACATAACCGGAAGTGCTCTTCCGATCATCTACACTTCCAGCCCAATCACTGTCAGTGTATCCAACTAAATTTGAACATTCTGAAGCAGTATATAAAATACCAAACCTTTTAGTACCTTTAACATACCTCAGAATTCTCTTCGCTGCTTGCCAATGTGCATCCTTTGGCTTCTCCATGAATCTGGAAATTAAACTAACAGCATGCATTATGTCTGGCCTAGTTGCAGTCAAATACATGAGGCTGCCAACTATGCTCTTGTATAAGCTAGGATCAAAATCCTTGTTGATGTCCTCTCTGTTGAGTTTTAATCCCATCACTGTGGGAGTGATTGTTGCTTTGCTTTCCTGCATATTAAATCTTTCAAGCACTTCATTAAAATATTTTTCCTGTGAGATAAAAATCCCATTTTCATCTTGTTCTACTTCTATTCCTAAGAAGTATCTCAACAAACCCATGTCAGTCATTTCAAATTCTTCTTTCATGACTGTTTTAAAATTTTCAATAAGGTAATCATCATTACTTATGAAAATAACATCATCAACATATAAGACTACAATCAACATTTTACCATCCTTTTCTTTGATGTAGAGGGTGGGTTCTCCCTCACACTTTTCAAATCCATTTTCCAGTAGATATGAGTCTATTCTATTGTACCAAGCTCTTGGTGCTTGCTTCAGCCCATAAAGAGCTTTCTTCAACTTGCACACTTTGTGCTCTTGGCCTTTATTTTCATAGCCGAGAGGTTGTTAATGTAAACCTCTTCCATTAACACTCCATTTAGGAATGCTGACTTCACGTCCATTTGGTAAACTTTCCACTTGTTTTGTGCTACTATGGACAACACTGCTCTCACGGTTTCCATTCTTGCAACTGGTGCGAAAGTTTCCTCATAGTCTATCCCATGCTTCTGTTTATACCATTTGATGACAAGTCTTGCCTTGTGTCTCTCTATTATGCCTTCAACATTACTCTTGGTCTTGTAGACCCATTTGACTCCAATGACATCTTTACCTTTTTGGAGTTCAACCAAATCCCAAGTTTTGTTTCTTTCTATGGCATTAATCTCATCATCCATAGCTTCTATCCATTTATTATCCTTAACAGCTTCTTCGAAATGAACAGGATCATCAACATGACAATATAAAGCAAACAAAGAATTGATGCCTTCATTTTCTGCCTCTTGTGCATAAATGTCATTCAAATTTCTGAACTTCTTACCTCTTTCATTTGGTGTACAAATGCCTGAGGAAGCACTTGAATTTCCTCCTTGTGGTGTGCTTGGAGAAGAACTTTCATTTCTCCTCAAGGGTGTGCTTTGCTGCTCTTGTGTTGGTGTTGCTGTTTGGGGATGTATTTTAGTCAATTCATCATCATTTTCATTATGAGATAAACAGTGTTTAACATTCACTGTTTTCTCTATGCTTCCATCCCAAGCTTCCTCGTCAATAAACTGAACATATCTGCTCACGATAAAATTCCTTGTGGATGGGTTATACAACCTATAAGCCTTGGATTCCTCACTGTATCCAATGAAAATACATTTCTCCCCCTTGCTGTCCAACTTCTTCCTTAGCTAATCTGGAATGTGTGCATAAGCCACACATCCAAAAAACTTCATGTGTGTGACACCTTGCTTTGTGCCACTCCATGCCTCTTCCGGCACTTTGTTCATCACTACTTTTGTAGGGAATCTATTCAAAATGTACGCTGCACAATGTACAGCTTTAGCCCAATAATCATTAGGCAAATGCTTTGCCTTTAACATACTCATCACCCTGTCCATTATGGTTCTATTCTTCGTTTCGGCTACTCCATTTTGCTGCGGAGTATATCTTGTTGTAAACTGCTTATGAATACCATTTTCTCTACAAAAATGTAGAAAATCTCTAGAGATATACTCACCTCCTCTATCAGTCCTTAGGAATTTGATGTGCAGCCCACTTTGGTTCTCAACAAGTGCTTTGAAATTGCAGAACCTTTCAAACACTTCACTTTTGTTTTTCAAAAATTAAACCCAAGTTTTTCTTGTAAAATCATCTATGAATGTTAACATGTAGTGGCTGCTAGCAAGCGATGGAGTTTCCATCGGTCCACACAAATCTGAGTGGACAATCTCTAAGGGTGCCTTTGCCCTTATGCTTTTCCCGGAAGGAAAACTTTCTCTGTGTTGTTTCCCCAAGATACAACCTTCACAAAGGCTGTTCGGCTTCTCTATCAATGGTAAACCTCTTACCATTTCTTTTTTGTTTAACAATTTAAGACCTCCAAAGTTGAGATGTCCAAATCTCAAGTGCCACAACCAATTTTCATCTTTTGGTTCGCTTTGGATAGCCTCTTTTGCCACTGCTGCTATCTTTTCTTAATTTTTCAGATTTGCTCTCATTATAAGAGGGAACATCCTATTCCTTGTCATCTTTACTTCAGCAATACATTGTTTGATGGGTGGTTTGTCCATGATGGTACAAACATCATCCTCAAAAAATACATTATACCCCTTTTGAACAAGTTGTCCAATACTTAAGAGGTTACACTTCCTTCCTGGAACATAATACACATCTTCTATGGATTTCTTTGCACCTTTCCTTGTTAAAACATTTACATTTCCTTTTCCCATAACATAAACTTTTCTATCAGTTCCTAGTGTGACTTGTGACTTCACACTCTCATCTAGCATAGAAAACATTGCTATGTTTCATGTCATATGGTTACTGCAACCGGAGTCTAGAAACCATAAATCCTCACTTTTTTCTTCATCCATATTACAAGCTAAAAACAAATTATCTTGGCTAATATTTTCTCTAGTGAAATTTTCACTAGTTCTACTTCCCATATCATGCTGCTTCTTTCTACATTCATTAGCATAATGACCATATTTTTTACAATAGTGACATTGGACATTTGACTTATCATACCTCTGTCCTTGAGCATTCTGCTGACCACTTTGCTGGCTGCTGCCTTGGCCTTGATGCTGATTTGGATTGCTGCCCCTTCCTTGAGCATTTGCTAGACTTTTCCTTCCACCTCTGTTTTGGCTTCTTCCTCTTCCTCTTTTGTTTCCTTTGCCTTGCCCTCTTCCTCTTCCGAAGGACATCTGGGTCTTAAAGGCATGTTCCAGAGATGAGTTTTCACTCCTACCCAATCTCTGCTCATGAGTCATCAGTGATGCATGTAGCTCATCCACTGTGAACTTTGTGAGATCCTTAGTCTCCTCTATGGTGGTGACAATCACATTGAATCTTGAGGGTTGACTCCTCAAGAGTTTTTTCACAATCCTCTTGTCTTCAAGAGTCTCTCCATGAGATCTTATTTGTGTGACCATTCCAATCGCATGAGTGAAGAATGAGTCAATAGTATCTGACTCTTTCATACAGAGAGTCTCAAATTCTCTCCTCAGCAACTGAAGTTTTGCTATCTTCACTTTTTCCATGCCTTGATAGGCTGTCTTGAGAATTTCCCATTCTTCTCTGGATCTCTTAGCTGCTGCTATCCTTGGAAACACACTCTCATGCACTGCTTGATACAATAAGAAGAGAGCCTTGGAGTCTTTCTTCGTATTGCTTTTCAGTAACTCTTTCTCTGCCTGAGTTAAATCTTCAAACTCTTCTTCATTTACTGGCTCTTCAAAGCCATCCTCAACAAATTCCCATAAGTCTTGGGAGACAAATAAATCTCTCATAGTTATTGACCAGTAGTCATAATTTTTCCCATTAAATAGTGGGAGGTGGATATTTCCCATACCCATACCAGTGCTGGCTCCAACCATTCTGCACTCTTAACTATGATTAAAAAACACTTGACTGTGTATTTAAAATTGCTCACTGTTCTGCAACAGTAACACAATAAACTGTATAGAGAAATACCTTTGGATTCTTTTTGGCTGAGTATTCACACTACTGGAGAGGCTGCTGCAACAAAGAACTCCTTCCTTTAGCTTCTTTGATCTTCAAAGAGCCTGGAATAGCTCTGATACCATGTTGGAATATTGAAAATTCCAGAAAAACAATGGAGAGAGTAATACTCTCCTCTTTAACACAGATAAATAAAAAAATTTCTTGACAGGAGACAGAGTTTTCACACTCAAAAAAACAAACTTCTATTCCTTTAAAAAAACTATTACAATGTCTTCCTCAATAAAGGGATAACAAAAATGTGACTGCTTCAAACACAATGCATAAAACTTCACTGTCTCACAAAACAAAATACTTTGTCTCTGTAATAACACTGCTGTGTTTTTTCTTTCACTCGCACTGCTGTGCATAATACAAGAAAAAAACGTAACAATGAAAAATCATTTCACAGGCTCTCAGGCCTTTTGCTTTTATATATGTCACGCATATGAAAATAAAACATTAAAGACTATATAAAACTTTAAACTAAAGTCTTGTGGGGCCTATTACAAAATCACACATGTATCATATTAAAACAAAACATTATTAAACCTTTGTAAATCTCCGACCCGCCGGACTTGAAAACTTATGAGCCAAACTTTATGACACCAATTGGGTCCATGTTTTAACAAAAAAAATGACCAAATAAAAGTTCTGATTGCGATTTGAAAACCGGATGCGATGACGCATAAAATTCTGCCATAATAAAACCATCGGGTCCGTGTTATAAAAAAACACATGACCAAAAGAAAAAAGTTCCGATTGTCGATTGAACCACGGATGCGATGGGAAAATGTTAAATCCGCTGGATAAACTCCAATCGGGTCCGCACATATCAAATGTAAATCGGGCCAAATAAAATTGTGATCTCCGATTGGGATCGGACCCGAGACCAACCATAAACTGTGGCACATAATACATATCGGGTCCGCCATTTGATTAGTGCAATCGGGGCATAAAAAAAAATGCCCCCGATTCAAACTTTGCGATTATATATGAACATGCCGCGTGGTCTGTGGGACCAGCGAACCTCGGCTACGGTGGAGGGCGATTGTAATACAAGTTTGATTGCGATGTGTGTTATCGCATCAGGCTTTAAAACAAAGGCTGTGTATTAAATGAGTTCGTTCCGCTTGTGGAATTCACCACATCAACAAGACACTGCTCCTCCTGTGGGGACCACGGGGTTTAAAACTAAAACGCCCGCGTACACAGAAAAAAATATCTGTGTGTATAAAAAAAATATATGGTACTCTGTTTTTCCAAAAACAGAGGCTGTCCATGAACATAATAAAAACACTGTCTGTCAAAAAACAGACTGCGCCGATTCAACAAAATATGAAGCTGACTATTCAACAATTTTAGAAAGCGGCTGGGAGTACATAAACCTGGAGAAAAAATAGAAAGCAACTCTGCACAGCCACTGTTCAAAGTAACATTTCAACACTCTGCCCAAACCAATGGAAAACTAAAAAACTAAAACACAATATACTTTTATTTCCCTCATCCCATAAGGGGTCGAGGTTCAGGCCCATATGGGCTCCGATACCAAGATAAAATGTCACTATGCACACTATATTCTATTAATCAAATAAAGTTACATATATACATGAGGAATTGTCTCAAGATAGGGAAGCTATCTTGGACGCACAATAAGTTGGTTCAGAGAATATCTCAACCTCACACCAAACTAGGAACTTAGTTTTAGCTAACCTATGGAATAGGAATAGACTCTATACATAGATAGTCACAACTGAAGACAACTAGGAATTACATATTCCAAAACACACCTACTTAACTAGTGCATGGAGAAGCCATTGGAATGATCCTTATTTATAGCACAAATTATCCCAAAAAAACATCTTACATTCTCTAATAATTATCATCCCCAACAAAGCTCAAATCACATAGAAAAATGCTCATTTAATCAGTTAGTAAAGTGAGAGGACAGTCTGATAAGTCATAAAAATAATTGGGAACTTTGTTTTTCGTAGAAGTATTGCATGAATAAATTGAAATAACATGCAATTATAAACGTGAAGCCTTTAAAACAAAAAACAAAAAAATCTGCATGTAACGTGTAGAAAAATAAAAGGTATTCATGATCTCGTAACAAAGATAGAATATCTCCCTATACCCTTGCAATACAATATAACAGAGGAGTAACATATTACTATAAAGCTACAAGAAAACCATTTTTGTCCCTTCAAATTTTTCCTCATTTTATTTTCGATTAATTTGACTTTATTCTCCTTTTATATTTTATTTATTTGATCTTTCCCTCTTGAAGTTTGTTCTAACTATGCCTTATCTTGTGTGACATCTTTAAAGTAATGTTTTTCAAAAATCTTCAAAAAGCAACCCTTATATTAGAAAAAGGGAAAAAGAAATAGTTATATTAAAGGAGGTAAAGAAAAATGTGATCAATTAAATATGGCCTTTTTTTTATATTTATCTTAAATCATATTCCAACCCTATATATATATATATATATATATATATATATATATATATATATATATATATATATATATATATATATATATATATAATAGGTCAAAATTTTCTATTATATTTGTCAAAGTTATGGGCCACCTCTTCACCCATAGTTGGATTTCCTTGTCTATACCAAAAGTCTAATATTTCACCACCTAACAATGAGCACCACCTTTGTAGGCGACCACCTCCAACTAGGATCCACTCTAGACCTTACTGACTTAAAGGCCCCATAAACCCCCCTTGACTATATATATTATGTTGTTGGGCTAGTTGATGGTAAACAAGTGGTGAAGGTAACTACCATTGTTAGGATTAAACAAGATGCTTGTTGATGATGATAATGACTTCCACCATGTATAACAACCTAACTTTGGATAATCTAACCTTATTGAAAATGACAACACATTAATTCTTTTGTTTTAGAAATTTGTTTCTATGTTCATAAATATTGGGGTGAAGTTTTCCTCAATCTTTCTGCTTTAGATGGGTATTCTTAATGGCTTCATTATTCTATGAAATGGATACCTCATTTATTAGAAATGGTCTAGCAACTGCTTAGTAACTTTGTGCTAACCCTCGTGTTGATTAAATTTGGAAGCAATATTAATAAACCTCTCATTTCTCATGTTAGTGTATTTTGACTATACATAATGTTCCTAGTCACAACCATACTCCTAATGGAGGAAATACCAACATTTATGAAGGGGATGAGATATGGCGTATTTTTTTTTAATATCAAGATTATAAGTTTTAAAACAGTTCTTATTTTTAAAATTCCTCTAGATATGCTACAACTCTACATTTCACATCCATATAAGATAACTAGAGCATTCTCGGTGTGAAAGAGGAGTTTCACTTTATGGTGAAAGAAAACATTTGATCATTTACAATTTTATCAAAACTAAAATAGGCCTTCCATTATTATTTATTCATTTTCTCATTGTTATATTTCCGCTTAGAATTCAGTTTAAGCTTGAATAATTTCTAGATATTTATATGAATAACTTCCTCTAAGTTGTTGTCATAAATTTTTTTTGTGTAACTCATCTTTTTTATTTGATTATATAGCATTTTTTTTGTTAGATTTTATTCTCATGCACAAGCTAGAAATTATTTTTTTGAGAATTCCTAGTTGATTAGAGATGAGGGGGAGGGGTTGCTATACAAATACAATTAAATTTAAGGTAGATATTCTAACACGAAGGGTTGATGTAGTGTCTCTATTATCTCATTAAATAACTAAGAATTTTCCAAGATTTTTATTATTATACATGTCTACCAATAAATATTGATGAGATAAAGGTTGGGATGGTTATAATTTAAAAGATCATTTACAATATCTTTATGTATGGAATTATCAATGTAGAGGAACTTAATTTATTAAAGTATCTTAGAGTTGTCTTCATCACAATATTCATTGCTACTCTAGCATTGACAAATTATAAATAAGTGCTACATAATAACTTAGTCCCTACCACCTAAGTTAGAAATTATGTTATGAGAAAGATTGCATATAATATGGTTGTGACAAAATTAACTTAGAATCATTTCATGTGTCAAGAATAATTCGGGAGGGAAAATGAGCTTGAGCTGTAAATGATAGAAATTTGGAATAAGTTTTAAATTATTTACTCACTAAAATTCCATATAAGATGGTTTTATCGAAATTAACATAAATTTTTTTTAACAAGTTCTCAAGCTTTAGGTGTAAATTGTAGTAATTTTGCACAGTTAGGGGAAATAGATATCCTAAAATAATTGAAATATGAAAAGGGTACATGCTAAAATTATATGCAGGTAGAATGTAAAAGACTAGAAGCTTTTGGTCAAGTGAGACATTCAATATTGAAAATTGGTGAGAAATAACTATGAAAGGAGAAAGAAATATGCACCAAACTTATGTCTAAAGAAACAATATCAACATCAAATGTACACTTCACAGCATTTTTCCACTTTTTTCCATAATAGATTCTATTGTCTAAGGCTAAAAAAAAAAAAAAAATTATTTATAATCCCCTTCCTTCTCAAAGACATAGCCAAGTTTTGTAGAATATCATGTTGAGTAAAAGAAAGCTTGTGGATGATATCATAAGAGTTCACCATGGTATCTCTTAATAGTGAATTAAATTTGTTATATTAGCTAAAATAATTATTTAATCAATGCTCTACAAAAGATCCACTTCTTTCCTATCAAATAATGTAAATTGTTATGTGAGTGACTAGCTTTATTGATAGATCTAGCTTTATGTCAGTGACTAGTTGTATTAATATATCTATTTCATAGATCTAATTGAATTTATCATTTTCTAAAGAAAAAGAAAAAAAACACTGAATATAAAGAGAGCAAGTTGCTATAAATGATTTCTCTTTATATTCTAACTTTTAATAACATTTTGTTTACTATTTTTTATATTGAATGAGATTATATATCTCACTACTTATCAAATTTAGAGTAATTATTTACTAATGGTTGCACGACTTGAGGAGAAACCAGAAAATGCCCAGAGGGATAGGAACATAGTAGAATGGAACATCCAGAATTTAGTTGCTCTTCAACAGGTGGATGATTAGAAGGGTTTGTTGTGGAGTTTGTTGTATATGTGTATCAGTCATTTTCAAACGGTCTTACAAATATTCCTAACCACATTTACAACATGTGCTGCAATCGTTAAAAGTGATATCATGGTGAAAAGTTCATAGTTCTTAATAAATATGACCTTTACGCACGTCTTAAGTAGCATATTTAATAAGAAACGCTTCTTATTGTTTGCTTTACTGACTGAATTTCTGCTTTATAATAGTCCTTAATACATATGACGTCAAGAAGCATAATTATAAGAAAAACGCTTCGTATTGTTTGTTCTTAGTGTTTGAAATTGTCCGTTAGAAAGGTTAAATATTTGGGGGTTAATCCATCCAAATTACATTGATCTAAACTATATTAATTATCATAAAAGATATCAAAAAAGATACCAAAATTACATTGGTAGGAGCATTAGATCCACCTAATATTCGAAGTAGGTCTATTCATTTATATCTCAATATTTTTGCACCTTTATTATGTTAATTAACTTTATCATGTTAATTAATATTAAAAACAAATAAATTGATAATTTTAAATTACATTGTATAATAATTTAAATTTAGAATATTTAAAATTTATAAATTTAATATTTTTAATAGTTAAAACTAAAACTAAATATAAACATAAAAATTTAAAACCCAGCAATATTCATAATCAGCACAAAAAACCTAGTGCTTCCCTGACCGCTCACGCTGTGGATTCTGCATACATAACTGTTGATCGAGTTCAGCTCTTGCCATATCACAGAAGCCTGCCCCTTAAAATCAATGTCAGGATAACACGAAGAGAAGGGTGAATTCAACATTGTTAAGGAGGCAAATCCACCATAACATTGGGAAACCTCGAAGAATAAACGTAAGCAATAACTTGCAGAGGTTCCTTGAGGGCCGCTTGGAACATGAAGGGGAAAATCTTATCAATAAGCAGTGTCTCTCAAGGTTGGTTTTGGAAATTGAGTTGATAATTTAATTGAACTAATGAGCTTATTTTCACTAATTATTATATTGAATATTTTATATTTCCAATATTTCTTGTAAATTAGATTAAGAATCTAAAAATTCCCTTTTAAGACAATATTTGAGAAGGTCGAATTAGTTAGACTGGATTTTTAAATTAATTGTTTTAATAGATAACAAAAGATGGAAGTTAATGGTCTCAAAGGTTGGTATATATTTGGATGTACAAGTAAAGCTCATTTAGAAGTCCATAGTTGATGGCACTTGTGCATATTTCAATTCCCATTTTTACTACATAATCAATCAAAAAAAATTATGTTTTTAGGCTTTGGTAGGAGGGTTTCAAATTGTATGAAAAAATTCTAAGAATGTATTCAATATTATATGAGTTTATGTTTTTGGTTGTATATTGGTCTAAAGTATATTAATTATCATAAAGTAACATCAAAATTACATTGGTTAGAGCAGTGGATCCACCTTTTTATATTCAAAGTAGATCTATTCATTTATATCTCAATATTATTGCGTAGCTTTTATCATGTTAATTAATATTAAAAACAAACAAATAGAAAATTTTAAATTAAATTGTCTAATAATAATTTAATTTTTTATAGTTAAATTAAAAATAAATATAAACATATATTTAATTAAAATAATAATATTAATAGTCTAATTTATTTATCTTATGAGTTGTAGATGGTGACATGGTGCTATGTTAAGATACTCTTGGTTGAAAAGGTCACAGTTCAAAACTATGTCAGAAAAAATCTAGTCATATTAAGGGATGGTTTAGCTCAAACTAGGTGCATGAGAACTTAGCAAAAATCTAGTCATACTAAGGGATGGTTTGGCTCAGGCTGGATCACTTGATTTTGACAACTTAGGTATGATTAGTTGATGATTTAGATTCCCTAGGTGGAGCTTATTCAGGCCACAAGTTAGGCTTGCCAATAATCTTATAACAAGAAAAAGCATTAAGTGAGACAATGGACCTATTTCTATGAAGTGATTTGAATGCTCAAGTATACAAAAGCATATATACTTTACTCACTCTAGATTTCAACCTTTGACCTTTTAGTAAGAAACTCATGCTCTAAACCATTAATAAAACCATTCAATTTGTATTGATATCCACTTCCACTTTAAAATCTAAACCATTAATAGAACCATTCAATTTGTATAGATATCCACTTCCACTTTAAATTTACTATTCTCCTCACATTATAAATATTTTCAAACAATCTTAGACCTCATCACTTTTTTTTCCATAATTTGGCAATACAATTTCTAGTCAGATTGTGATTTGTTTTTATTTAAAATACAGTTTTGAATTGAATACAGAAATAAATTCAACTCTCTAAAAAAACTCCTAAACAAACTATTTCATTGGTTAATTAGGCTACACTCTTATTATTCTCTAAGTATCAAATATCAAAAGAATAACATTATAAAACTCTTCCTATTCTCCTAACATTGTAAAGCTCTTACTATTCTCACTACATTAAAGATAAAAAAAGATACTTACAAAATTGTAAAGTTAAATCTCCACAACATTAAAGATCAAAGGAGATACTTACAACATTGTAAAGTTAAATCTCCACAAAGAATGAGAAGGAAAGCAAAATTATGAGCTGCCATGTTGCTGCAAGATCAATAGACATACACAAATCTTGGTGGGTATAAGCAACCCAAAATTTTAAATGCAACTCAAGTGTCGTAGTTGCAAGCATATTCAAACTACTAACAACAATTGTTGAAATATTAAAGTCACCTGCCAGCCTTGGGCAGGAAGAAGAAAGTACAAAGGCAGCAGAAGCTTTGAGTGCACAACACTCTGTATTTAAGAAGAATGGGAAATCTGTAAGGATGAATTTAAATTTTGATGGGCCGCAGCCACAGATTGTAGGAGAATTTAATTCGGTGATGGGCAGAGCCATTTGTAGGTGGAATGAAGATTTTCCCGTAGATCTGAACTACGGAGGATAATTTTTTATTAATACAGTCATTTCGGGTGTTTAAATCCCTCAACAACCAAGTATGGAGAAAATTGAATTAAACAACGGAAAGTACTTGAAGTTTCTGAAAAGGAGGACAAGTGGTCCCTACCACTTAAGCGCAAATCACAGATTGCAGTTTTGAAGTATTAGTGTCTTGTTAATGAGAAGAGTCGCGATGCGATGCGATCACAATCACAATCGAAAGTCGCAACAACAAAAGTTGAGTGTCTTGTTGATATGGAAGTTTGCGATGTGCGATCGTCGCGCCATCGCAACATCACACATCGCATATTACATAGATCGCCCTCCGCCCATGCCAGAGTTCCGTTGATTGTTTGCGAGGTGATCATCGCGCCATAGCACAATCGCAGATCGCAACATCCATTGTGTTATCCGCATTTGAACCGTCGTTGAAAGCCGATGCGATCGCGCCATCGCGCCATCGCGCAATCGCGCAATCGCACATCGCATTATCGCCAAGTCTCATTTTTTTTTTTGTTCCGCCGATCCGCCGATCGCGATGGCCGACTGCGATGTGGTCCCCACTCGTACATCGCGCCTATGTTAAAGTTTCATGTTCGGGAGTAAATTTCCTTTGTAATTTGTTTTATTTTGTTTTATGTCTTTTTGTTCCCACCACGCCATATAAAGAGAAAAAGGCCCGAGAGCCTGTGACGCATTATTGCAATGTTATATTTTTGTTTTGTTTTGCACAGCAGTGCGTGAAGAAGAAGAAAACACAGCAGCATTGATCTTATGAGACAGAGAGCGTTTTGAGAGAGACAAAGATTTGTTTTGTGGAGCACTGCGTCTGTAGAAGTCTTACTCATATTTTGTGAATCCCTCTGTACTGAGGAAGACATTTTGTAATAGTTTTTAGTTCTATTTAATGAAATAGAAGAAATCATATTCATGCCATCTCTGTCTGCAAGAAAAACTTGATTTTAATTTCTCTGTGTTAGAAGAGGAGAGTTTTACTCTCTCCATTTCTGTTGTTTTGGAATTATCAATATTCCAACATGGTATCATAGCTAGTTCAGGCTCTTTGAAGGTTTCAAAGAAGCTGAAGAAGAAGAAGACTTGTTGAAGAATTTTCTCCAGCAGTGTGAAAGCCCAACATAAGTCAAAAGGTTCAAGTATTTCTCAAAGATAACAGAGCTGTTGTTTTGTTTTAAAAGAGTTTGTTCTTTCAGAAAAAGGAAAGACAATTTGTTTAAGTTCAGTGTTCAGTTTAAAAGCAATGGCTGGACCAAGCACTGGTATGAGCATTGGAAATGTTCATCTTCCACAATTTAATGGAAATAGTTATGATTATTGGGCCATTACCATGAGAGCCTTGTTTGTCTCACAAGACTTATGGGAATTTGTAGAAGATGGTTTTGTTGAACTAGCTGATGAGCAGGCTTTTAATGCCTTAACTCAAGCAGAGAAGGACTTATTGAAGAGCAATAGGAAGAAAGATGCTAAATCTCTCTTCTTATTGTATCAAGAAGTAAATGAGAGTGTGTTTCCAAGGATAACGGCAGCTAAGAGATCCAAGGATGCATGGGAAACTCTGAAAATATCCTATCAAGGTATGGAGAAAGTTAAAACAGCAAAACTTCAATTGCTGAGGAGAGATTTTGAAACTCTTTGCATGAAAGAGTCAGATAATGTAGACACATTTTTTACACATGTGATTGGGATTGTAAATCAGATAAGATCCCATGGAGAAACTCTTAAAGAAAGAAGGATTGTGGAGAAACTCTTGAGATGCTTACCCTCAAAGTTTGATGTTATTGTTACCACCATAAAAGAGACCAAAGATCTCTCAAGGCTCACGGTAGATGAACTTCATGCCTCACTGATAACTCATGAACAGAGATTGAGCAGAGATGAACACTCATCTCTTGAGCATGCCTTCAAGACCCAGATGCCTTCAGGAAGAGGAAGAGGTCAAGGAAAATGAAGAGGAAGAGGTCAAGGCAAAGGAAGAGGAAGAGGAAAAAGCCAAAACAGAGGTGGAAGGAACAACCCTTCACATTCACATGGAAGGAGCAACAGTCAAAATCAGAGCCATGGCCAATGCAACAGCCAGCAAGGTGGATATCAACACCAACATGCTCATGGACAAAGGTCTGACAAATCCAATGTCCAATTTCATTATTGCAAGAAATATGGGCACTATGCCAATGAATGTAGAAAGAAGCAAAATGACATGAAAAATAAGAAAAATGCTAATGTAGCAAAAGAAGAAAAGAACCCAAGTAATGTGATGTTAGCTTGTAATGTAGCACAAGATAGAAAAGATGATGTTTTGTTCTTAGATTCAGGATGTAGTAATCATATGACTGGAAATAGAGCAATGTTTTCCAATCTAGATGAAGAGATTAAATCAGAAGTGACCACAGGGACTGATACTAAGATCTATGTCAAAGGAAAAGGCAAAGTTAGTATTCGAGCAAGAAATGGGGAACATAAATTTGTTCCGGATGTGTATTATGTTCCAGGTTTGAAGTGTAATATTTTGAGCGTTGGGCAGCTCATAAACAAAGGTTACAATGTAATATTTAAGGATGATGTGTGCACAATTAAATATATACCTCCAAGCAACAAAATCATTGCTGAAATTCAAATGACCAGCAATAGAATGTTTACTCTCAAGCTCAACACTGACTTGAAGGGAAAAGGAAAGAGCATAGCAGCTGTAACACAAGAAGCCTTCCAGAAGGAAGAGAACGATGAAAATTGGTTATGGCACCTGAGATTTGGACATCTCAATTTCGGAGGATTAAATTTTCTGCACAGAAAAGGAATGGTAAGAGGTTTACCATTGATTAAGAAGCCTGACAGCCTATGTGAAGGCTACATCTTGGGAAAGAAACACAGAGAAAATTTTCCATCAGGGAAAAGCATAAGGGTGAAATCACCCTTAGAAATCATCCACTCAGATTTGTGTGGGCCGATGCAAACAACATCAGTTTCAGGCAGCAATTACATGCTGACCTTCATAGATGATTTCACAAGAAAAATGTGGGTTTATTTCCTAAAATATAAGAGTGAAGTCTTTCAGAAATTTTTCCACTTTAAAGATCTTGTAGAAAAACAGAGTGGGCGGTATATTAAAGTTCTCAGAACTAATAGAGGAGGAGAATATATCTCAAAGGAATTTCTGCGTTTTTGTAGAAATAGCGGCATACACAAATAGTTTACCACAAGGTACACACCGCAACAAAATGGAGTTGCTGAAAGGAAGAATCGAACCATAATGGAAATGGTGAGAAGTATGCTAAAGGAAAAACACTTGCCGAATGAGTATTGGGCGGTAATGACGTGCGTAGCCATATTCTAAATAGATGCCCTACAAAAGCTGTGATGAAAAAAGTTCCAGAAGAAGCGTGGAGTGGCAGAAAACAGGGAGTCACCCACATGAGATTTTTTGGATGTGTGGCATATGCACACATTCTTGACAAGTTGAGGAAGAAGTTGGATAGTAAGGGGGAGAAGTGAATTTTCCTTGGATATTGTGAAGATTCCAAGGATACAAATTGTATAACCCATCCACAAAGAAGTTTGTAATAAGCAGAGATGTGCAATTTATTGAAGAGGAAGCATGGGATGGAAGCATTGAGAAAACAGTCAATGTTAAAAGTTGTTTATCACATTATGAAGATGAGGGAGATGTGGTTGAAATTAACAACTCATTGATAGCACAACCTCCACCAACACAAGGACAGCAAGGGACACCTCAAGCAGCAGCAAGAACACCCTTGATAGTTAGAACACCCTTGAAAAAGAAGTGGGAATGCATCTCGTGCATCTCCAAGCACACCACATGGAGCAGAATTTAGTGCTTCATCACGACTACACAAAGTGAAAGTGGAACAAAATTTAGAAGTATTAAAGAAATCTATGACCAGGGAGCAGAAAATGAAGGTATGAGTTCCCTATTTTATTTGTATTTTCAAGTTGATGATCCTATTCGTTTTGAAGATGTTATTAAAGATAGAAAATGGATAGAAGCTATGGATGATGAAATTAATTCCATAGAGAAGAACAAAACATGGGAGTTCGGTGATCTCCCAGAAGGTAAAGAAGTCATTGAAGTTAAATGGGTCTATAAGACCAAGAGCAATGATGAAGGTAAAATAGAAAGACACAAGGCCAGACTTGTTGTCAAGGGATATAAGCAGAAGCATGGGATTGATTATGAAGAAACTTTTGCACCAGTTGCAAGAATGGAAACAGTAAGAGCAGTGTTGTCCATAGCAGCACAAAACAAATGGAAAGTATACCAGATGGATGTAAAATCTACATTTTTAAATGGATTTTTAATGGAATATGTATATGTGGAACAACCTCTTGGATATGAGAAGAAAGGCCAAGAGCATAAATTCTGCAAATTGAAGAAAGCTCTTTATGGGCTGAAGCAAGCACCAAGAGCATGGTACAGTAGGATAGACTCCTATCTACTGGAAAATGGATTTGAAAAGTGTGAGGGAAAACTAACCCTTTACATCAAAGAAAAGGATGGTAAAATGCTCATTGTTGTTTTATATGTTGATGATTTAACTTTTACAGGTAATGATGATTGCCTTGTTGAAAATTTTAAAACAGTCATGAAAGAAGAATTTGAAATGACTGACATGGGCTTGTTGAGATACTTCTTAGGAATAGAAGTAAAACAAAATGAGAAAGGGATTTTTATCTCTCAAGAAAAGTATGTGAATCACGTTTTAGAAAGATTTAATATGCAGGAGTGCAAACCTGCAATTACTCCCACAGTAATGGGATTGAAGTTGAGTAAAGATGACAACAGCAAGGATTTTGATCCAAGTTTGTATAAAAGCATAGTTGGCAGCCTCATGTATTTGACTGCAACTAGGCCGGATATTATGCACGTTATCAGTCTAATTTCCAAATTTATGGAGAAGCCAAAAGAAGCACATTAGCAGGCAACAAAGAGTATTTTGAGGTATGTTAAAGGAACTAAAAGATTTGGTATATTGTATACTGATTCAGAAAATTTAGAATTAGTTGGATACACTAAGAGTGATTGGGCTGGACGTGTAGATGATCGGAAGAGCACTTCTGGTTATGTTTTTCATATGGGTTCAGGAGCCATTTCATGGGCTTCTAAGAAACAGCCTATTGTAGCATTATCTACAGTAGAGGCAGAATATGTGGTAGCTACAGCAGCAGCGTGTCAAGCAATTTGGATGAGAAGAATGTTGAGAAGTTTAAGTCAAGAACAGGTAAAAGGGACAGTGATTTATTGTGACAATAGCTCAGCTATTGCATTGTCAAAGAATTCAATATTTCATAAGAGAACAAAACACATAGATACAAAATTTCATTATATCAGAGAATTGGTGAGCAATGGAGAAATTGTTTTACAGCATTGTAAAACAGAGGAGCAATATGCAGATATTTTAACAAAGCCATTGGGACAAAAGACATTTGAAATTTTAAGGAAATGCTTGGGTATGATTGATAACCCAACAGCTGACTTTAAAGGGGAGTGTTGAAAATATTGAAGTCACCTGCTAGCCTTGGGCAGCAAGAAGAAAGTACAAAGGCAGCAGAAGCTTTGAGTGCACAACACTCTGTATTTAAGAAGAATTGAAAAATCCGTAAGGATGAATTTAATATTTGATGGGCCACAGCCACAAATGACAGAGGAGAAATTGATTATGGTGATGAGGAGAGCCATTTTACAGAAGAACGAAGATTTCCCGTAGATATGAACTACGGAGGAGCAGTTTTTATTAATACAGTCATTTCAGGCATTTAAAGCCCTCAACAACCAAATATGAATGAAAATTGAATTAAACGGCGGAAAGTACTTGAAGTTTAAAGCGAGAAAGGAGGACAAGTGGTCCCTACCACTTAAGCGCAAATCGCAGATTGCAGTTTTGAAGTATTAGTGTCTTGTTGATGAGAAGAGTCGTGATGCGATGTGAACACAATCGCAATCACAAGTCGCAACAACAGAAGTTGAGTGTCTTGTTGATATGGAAGTTTGCGATGTGCAATCGTTGCGCCATCGCAACATCGCACATCGCATATTACATATATCGCCCTCCGCCCATGCCAGAGTTCCGTTGATTGTTTGCGATGCGATCGTCGCGCCATCGCACGATCGCAGATCGCAACATCCATTGTGTTATCCACATTTGAACCGCCGTTGAAAGCTGATGCGATCGCGCCATCGCGCCATCGCGCAATTGCAATATCGCACATCGCATTATCGCCAAGTCACATTTTTTTTGTTTGATCTGTCGATCCGCCGATCGCCTATGGCCGACTGTGATGTGGTCCCCACTCATACGTCGCGCATTTTATTTCTTTTAAGTTCCGCAAAGGTTTTCCTTTGTTTTTTTGTTATTTCTTTGTTTATGTCTTTTTTATTCCCACCGTACCATATAAAGTAAAAAAGACCCGAGAGCCTGTGTATCAATTGTATTGTATTGTGTTGTTCTGATTTTCACAGCAGTGCGTGAGAAAAGAAGAAAACACAGCAATGTTGGTTTTCAAAGAGATAGAGTGTGTTGTTTGAAGAACTGAGATTTGTTTTGAGAAGCACTGCATCTGTAGCAGTCGATCAGATTTTGTAAATTCCTCTGTGTGAGGAAGAAATTTGTAATAGTTTTAGTTCTATTTAATGAAATATAAGAAAGAATTTTCATGCCATCTCTGTCCGCAAGCAATTTTTTGTTTTAATTTCTCTGTGTTTAGAGTAGAGGAGTTTACTCTCTACATTTCTATTGTTTGGAATTTTCAATATTCCAACATGGTATCAGAGCTAGTTTAGGCTCTTCGAAGCTTTTCAAAGAAGCTGAAGAAGAAGAAGACTTGTTGCAGTGTTTTCTCCAGCAGTGTGAAAGCTGACATGAGTCGAAAGGTTCAATTATTCTCCAAGATAACATATGTATGTTGTTTTGTTTTAAAGAGTTTGTTCTTTCATAAAAAATGAAAGACGGTTTTTTAATTTCGGTGTTCGGTTTAAAGCAATGGGCTGGACCCAGAAACCTTTAAAGTATGAGTATTGGAAATACTAAGCTTCCACAATTTAATGGAAAGAATTATGATTATTGGGCCATTACCATGAGAGCCCTTTTTGTCTCACAAGACTTACGAGAATTTGTAGAAGATGGTTTTGTTGAACCAGCTGATGAGCAGGCTTTTAATGCCTTAACTCAAGCAGAGAAGGATTTATTGAAAATTAATAGGAAGAAGGACTCTAAAGCCCTCTTCTATTTGTATCAAGTAGTAAATGAGAGTGTGTTTCCAAGGATAACAGTATCTAAGAGATCCAAGGATGCATGGGAAACTCTGAAAGTAGCCTATCAAGGTATGGAGAAAGTTCAGACAGAAAAAATTCAATTGCTGAGGAGAGATTTTGAAACTCTTTGCATGAAAGAGTCAGATAATGTAGACACATTTTTTACACATGTGATTGGGATTGTAAATCAGATAAGATCCCATGGAGAAACTCTTGAAGAAATAAGGATAGTGGAGAAACTTTTGAGGAGCTTACCCACAAAGTTTGATGTTATTGTTACCACCATAGAAGAGACCAAAGATCTCTCAAAGTTCACAGTGGATGAACTTCATGCCTCATTAATAACTCATGAACAGAGATTGAGCAGAGATGAACATTCATCTCTTGGGCACGCCTTCAAGACCCAGATGCCTTCAGGAAGAGGAAGAGGTCAAGGAAAAGAAAGAGGAAGAGGAAAAAGCCAAAACAGAGATGGAAGGAACAACCCTTCAAATTCACATGGAAGGAGAAATAGTCAAAATCAGAACCATGGCCAATGCAACAGCCAGCAAGGTGGACATCAACACCAACATGCTCATGGAAAAATGTATGACAAATCCAATGTCCAATGTCATTATTGCAAGAAATATGGGCACTATGCCAATGAATGTAGAAATAAGCAAAATGACATGAAAATTTGGCAGAATGCTAATGTAGAAAAATAAGAAAGAAACCCAAGTAATGTGTTGTTAGCAGGTAATGTAGCACAATATAAAGAAGACGATGTTTGGTTCTTAGATTCAGGATTTAGTAATCATATGACTAGAAACAGAGCAATGTTTTCCAATCTAGATGAAGAAGTAAAATCCAAAGTAACCACATGGGCTGATACTAAGATCTCTGTCAAAGGAAAAGGCAGAGTTAGTATTCAAGCAAGAAATCATGAGAAAAAAATTGTTCCTGATGTATATTATGTTCCAGGTTTGAAGTGTAATCATTTGAGCATTGGGCAGCTCATAAATAAAGGTTGCAATGTAATTTTCAAAGATGATGTGTGCACAATAAAAGATATACCTCCAAGCAAGAAAATCATTGCTGAAATTCAAATGACCAACAATAGAATGTTTCCGCTCAAGCTCAACACTGACTTGAAGGGAAAAGAAAAGAGCATAGTAGATGTAACACAAGAAGCCTTCCAGAAGGAAGCAAAAGATGAGAATTGGTTATGGCACCTAAGATTTGGACATCTCAATTTCATAGGATTAAATTTGCTACACAGAAAAGGAATGGTAAGAGGCTTACCATTGATGGAGAAGCTTGACAGCCTATGTGAAGGATGCATCTTGGGAAAGCAACACAGAGAAAATTTTCCATCAGGGAAAAGCATAAGGGCGAAAGCACCCTTAGAAATCATCCACTGAAATTTGTGTGGGCCGATGCAAACAGCATCACCTTCAGGCAGCAACTACATGCTGACCTTCATAGATGATTTCACAAGAAAAGTCTAGGTTTATTTCCTAAAATATAAGAGTGAAGTCTTTCAAAAAAATTTCCACTTTAAAGCTCTTGTAGAGAAACAGAGTGGGCAGTACATTAAATTTCTCAGAACTGATAGAGGAGGAGAATATATATCAAATGAATTTCTACATTTCTGCAGATAGAATGACATACACAAGAATTTTACCACAAGGTACACACCGCAACAAAATGGAGTTGCTGAAAGAAAGAATTGAACCATAATGGAAATGGTGAGAAGCATGCTAAAGGAAAAACACTTGCCGAATGAGTATTGGGAAGAAGCAGCAAATTGTGTTGTGTATATTTTGAATAGATGCCCTACAAAAGTTGTGATGAAGAAAGTTCCAGAAGAAGCGTGGAGTGGCAGAAAACAAGGAGTCACCCACATGAGAGTTTTTGGATGTGTGGCATATGCACACATTCCAGACAAATTGAGGAAGAATTTGGATAGTAAGGGGGAGAAGTGCATTTTCCTTGGATATTGTGAAGATTCCAAAGGATACAGATTGTATAACCCATCCACAAAGAAGTTTGTAATAAGCAGAGATGTGCAATTTATTGAAAAGGAAGCATGGGATGGAAGCATTGAGAAAATAGTCAATGTTAAAAGTTGTTTATCTCATGATGAAGATGAGGAAGATGTAGTTGAAATTAACAATTCATCCATTGCACAACCTCCACCAACACAAGGACAGCAAGGGACACCTCAAGCAGTAGCGAGAACACCCTCGAGAAGAAGTGGGAATGCATCTCCAAGAACACCACATGGAGCAGAATTGAGTGCTTCATCAAACACGTCTACACCAAGTGAAAGTGGAACAAAGTTCAGAAGTATTAGAGAAATCTATGAGCAGGGAGCGGCAAATGAAGATGAATTCCTTATTTGCTTTATATTGTCAATTTGATGATCATATTCATTTTGAAGATGCAATTAAATATAGAAAATGGATAGAAGCTATGGATGATGAAATTAATGCCATAGAGAAGAACAAAACATGGGAGTTGGTTGACCTCCCAGAAGGTAATGAAGTCATTGGAGTTAAATGGGTCTATAAGACCAAGAGCAATGCTGAAGGAAAAATAGAGAGACACAAGGCCAGACTTGTTGTCAAGGGATATAAGCAGAAGCATGGGATTGACTATGAAGAAAATTTTGCACCAGTTGCAAGAATGGAGACAGTAAGGGCAGTGCTGTCCATAGCAGCACAAAACAAATGGAAAGTATACTAGATGGATGTAAAATCTGCATTTTTAAACGGAGTTTTAATGGAAGAGGTATATGTGGAACAACCTCTTGGATATGAGAAGAAAGGGCAAGAGCATAAATTCTGCAGATTGAAGAAAGCTCTTTATGGGCTGAAGCAAGAACCAAAAGCATGGTACAGTAGGATAGACTCCTATCTACTGGAAAATGAATTTGAAAAGTGTGACGGAGAACCCACCCTGTACATCAAAGAAAAGGATGGTAAAATTCTCATTGTTGTTTTATATGTTGATGATTTAATATTTACAGGTAATGATGATTACCTTGTTGAAAATTTTAAAACAGTCATGAAAGATGAATTTGAAATGACTGACATGGGCTTGTTGAGATACTTCTTAGGAACAGAAGTAGATCAAAGCGAAAAAGGGATTTTTATTTCTCAAGAAAAGTATGTGAATCAAGTTTTAGAAAGATTTAATATGCAGGAGTGCAAAGCTACAATTACTCCCACAGAAATGGGATTGAAGTTGAGTAAAGATGATAGCAGCAAGGATTTTGATCCAAGTTTGTATAAAAGCATAGTTGGCAGCCTCATTTATTTGACTACAACTAGGCCAGATATTATGCATGTTGTTAGTTTAATTTCCAGATTTATGGAGAAGCCAAAAGAAGCACATTGGCAAGAAGCAAAGAGAATTCTGAGGTATGTTAAAGGAACTAAAAGATTTGGTATTTTATATACTACTTCAGAAAATTCAGAATTAGTTGGATACACTGACAGTGATTGGGCTGGAAGTGTAGATGATCGAAAGAGCACTTCCGGTTATGTTTTTCATATGGGTTCAGGAGCCATTTCATGGGCTTCTAAGAAACAACCTATTGTAGCATTATCTACAGCAGAGGCAGAATATGTGGCAGCTACAGCAGCAGCATGTCAAGCAATTTGGATGAGAAGAATGTTGAGAAGTTTATGCCAAGAACAGGTAAAAGGGACAGTGATTTATTGTGAGAATAGCTCAGCTATTGCATTGTCAAAGAATTCAGTATTTCATAAGAGAACAAAACACATAGATACAAAATTTCATTATATCAGAGAATTGGTGAACAATGGTGAAATTGTTTTACAACATTGTAAAACAGAGGAGCAATATGCAGATATTTTAACAAAGCCATTGGGGCAAAAGACATTTGAATTTTTAAGAAATTTTTTGGGTATGATGGATAACCCAACAACTGACTTTAAGGGGGAGTGTTGAAATATTAAAGTCACCTGCCAGCCTTGGGCAGGAAGAAGAAGTACAAAGGCAGCAGAAGCTTTGAGTGCACAACACTCTGTATTTAAGAAGAATGGGAAATCTGTAAGGATGAATTTAAATTTTGATGGGCCGCAGCCACAAATTGTAGAAGAAGTTAATTCAGTGATGGGCAGAGCCGTTTGCAGGTGGAATGAAAATTTTCCCGTAGATCTGAACTACGGAGGAGCAGTTTTTATTAATATAGTCATTTCGGGCGTTTAAAGCCCTCAACAACCAAGTATGGAGAAAATTGAATTAAACAGCTGAAAGTACTTGAAGTTTCTAAAAAGGAGGACGAGTCGTCACTACCACTTAAGCGCAAATCGCAAATTGCAGTTTTCAAGTATTAGTGTCTTGTTGATGAGAAGAGTCGCGATGCGATGCGATCACAATCGCAATCACAAGTCGCAACAACAGAAGTTGAGTGTCTTGTTGATATGGAAGTTTGCGATGTGCGATCGTCGCGCCATCGCAACATCGCACATCGTATATTACATAGATTTCCCTTTGCCCATGCCAGAGTTCCGTTGACTGTTTGCGATGCGATCGTCGCGCCATCGCACGATCGCAGATCGCAAAATCCATTGTGTTATCTGCATTTGAACCGATGTTGAAAGCCGATGCGATCGCGCCATCGCGCCATCGCGCAATCGCAATATCGCACATCGCATTATCGCCAAGTCGCATTTTTTTTGTTGTTCTGCCGATCCGCCGATCGCGATGGCCGACTGCGATGTGGTCCCCACTCGTACGTCGTGCCTATGTTAAAGTTTCATGTTCGGGAGTGAATTTCCTTTGTAATTTGTTTTATTTTTTTTATGTCTTTTTGTTCCCGCCGCGCCATATAAAGAGAAAAAGGCCCGAGAGCCTGTGACGCATTATATTGCAATGTTTTATTTTTGTTTTGTTTTGCACAACAATGCGTGAAGAAGAAGAAAACACAACAGTGTTGATCTTATGAGACAGAGAGCTTTTTGAGAGAGACAGAGATTTATTTTGTGGAGCACTGCGTCTATAGTAGTCTTACTCATATTTTGTGAATCCCTCTATACTGAGGTAGACATTTTTAAAAAGTTTTTACTTCTGTTTAATGAAATAGAAGAAAGCATATTCATGCCATCTCTGTGTGCAAGCAAAACTTGATTTTAATTTCTCTGTGTTAGAAGAGGAGAGTTTTACTCTCTCCATTTCTGTTGTTTTGGAATTATCAATATTACAACAACAATAACCTACATATGGAAATATACAAGATGGATGATGTGATTAATCCTTAAAACAGTCTCCTACAATAGTTTAAAATCTTAAAAAAAAAATGTAAATCTAACCCAAAAAAATGTGAAATCTACCACTATACTTAATCACAACAAAAACCCTAGTGTTTCCTTGGCAGCTCAGGATGTGGATTCTGCACCGGAGATAACAAACGACAGACATAATTGTTGATCGAGTTCAGCTCTTGCCATATCACAGAAACCTGCCCCTCAAAATCAATGTCAGGATAACATGAAGAGAAGCATGAATTCAACATTGTTAAGAAAGGAAAATCCACCAAAGCATTTACATCTACATTGGTAAACCTCGGAGAATAAACATAAGCGATAACTTGCAAAGCTTCCTTGAGCGTGGCTTGGAACATGAAGATTGGGCACGTGGCCAAGAACTCCACCACATTAGAAATACCCTTTGAGTTCTCCAACCATGCCCACAAACACAGCGGCGGCATACTGGACTTCTTCAGAGAATTCGACAAGATCCGAAGGGCCTCTCTGTATTTTGTAGGCGTTTCACAACTCGGTTCGCTGGGCCTTACCGTCCAAGATAAACCACGAAGTGATAACACGATGTGCAGATAAACCTTGCGAAGGTAGCGAACATTGATGGGATCCATTGACAACGAACTGCAGAGGTGAATTTTTTGTTTCGTTCAAGGATAAAATTGCATAATAGTTTATTAAATTTATAGTGGTGTGACACGGAAATAACTCGCTACAAGTTACATTTTTCACGGTTTTCACGTTGGATTTTGGTACTTCAAACACTTCATTATACGTAAGGTAGGTTTTTGCACAAATAGGTTTGAAGTCAGATTCTTAATGGTCGGCTTTTAATTTAAGTAATCAATAATAAAATTGAGTGAAACAAAGACTCGCATTTTTGGAAATGTTGGTACAATTTTGAAACCCTCTATCCCTCTATTTTTTATAATCCATAATGACTATTAAAACTGGTTTAGAACAGCATATAAATCTCCATATATATCTTTAGGTTTCTTACATCAATTATGGAAGCGTAGGAAACCCACAAGGTGGCGGCTTGTTGGTGATTGAGTGTTCTGTTAAGGCACTCGTTTGTAAAGGTCACCGGTTCAAACCCCGTGGGTGCCCGTCAGGCGTAAGCCTGTGAAACTTGCTGTGTATTGTCAGCGGGGGATGATGCCAGCCAGGATGGTTTTCATTGGCAACAGCGCGATGTGATCTTGTGTGGCAGATTTGATTGTATGGTTCTAGTTACCGGTTTCCCTCCTGATATTAAAAAAATAAAAAATAAAAAATAAATAAATAAATAAATTATGGAAGCGTAGAAAGTGGTCGTGCGAGTTATTAACATAATGAATATAATATAGATAATAACACAACCACTCAAAACCTGACCACTTTGAAACTAGTTCACAATGGTTGTGAATAATATTTAGAGTAGTATACAAGCTAGATGAAAATATTTATATTTTATAATTTCAATCTAATGAAAATATTTATATTTTATAATTCTACTTTTTATTGTTCTTATTTCAAAATGGTTTGGTATTGGGTTTAGGGTTTATTACAAAGTTATTTTTAAATATTAAGACAAAAGACTTTTTTTTTCAAAAAAAATTATTAAGATGGAAAACTTTTTCTTAAGCAAATTTATTTGATAATTTCTTATTATGGAAGGATGCAAGATATATGAGGTTATAAAATTAACATAAGAGGTATTGCACATTATCAGAAAATCACATATACTACTAATAATGATATTTAGGTTATATCTCTCCAAAGCCTATGATAAAGTTTAATTGTTGTACCTTTTCCCATTCCTAATTAATAAAGGGTTCTCACTTCCTCTTGTTAAGTGGATTATGGTATGTGTAACTATTGTTGGCCTTGAAATATTGATTAATGGATCAACATCAAAGCTCTTTATGTTGTCAAGGGAACTTAAGAAGTATCTCTCACTGGCATCATACCTTTTTCTTTTGGTAGCATAGAGATTTAGAGACATTAGTGAAACTAGGAGAATGAGGAGAATCAATGGGGTGAGAATAAGAATATCTAAGGAACTCTCACTTTTACTATTTCTATATGATGTTTTACTATTTTGTTTTGGATCATGAAGGGAGGGATGATGTTTCAAGAACATTTTACAACTTTATAATAAGGCTACAAGTATGGAAATAAATGGGAATAATTCTAATGTTTATATGGTTTGTTTGGAACGGATATAGGATTCGGGTATCTAAGGATGTTTCCCCTCTCTTCACATAGACATGTCAAAAGCGAAAAAATATATAAGCTCAACTCTTAAGCCTAATTGCTATGGAAAGGTAGATTAGTATTAACTACTATATAATTTTTCACAATATGAAATGTCCCAAAATATAAACTATAGTGAACATATCCAAATAACACATTTCAAGCATATTTCAATATTAGTCATAAAACATAACTTCCACATCGTATATCTCCAAAATCATATGGAATAAATATTTGAAATTTTAGCCCAATGTTGCACTAAATCTCTCCTTAATATAATGCTCAAAAGTTTACCATTTAAATTATTCCATAAAAAAAAGTTATAGCAAAAATTCCAAGATGGCTTGTTCACTCCACAAATTACATTTTTTTATCACACACAGTTTCCTTCCAATGTATTCTCCTTTTATATATTATCATAACTCTTCATGAAAATACATTTTCATTCAAAGAGTGATGTCGATTCATTAATCAAACAATCAATTCGCCTTTTTATTTCACTTTTTCAAATACTATGAGAATATACCATGGTAAATACCATGGGCGCCCTAAATTATAGGTTTGAAACCACAAATTTTTCTTCTTCTTTTTTACAAGAAACCACTTTTAATATACTTGGATACCTATATATAACATCAATGATATAAGCCCTTTGACATCAATAACAACAATTTGTTCAACAAATAACAATATAGGAGAGTATTAAGCCCTAGTTTTGATGCATTTTTCACTATCATGGATTCCCTTTTTGACCTATTACTCTCCATATTACCTCCTTATTATCTTTTTTTTCAATATCCTTCATTCTTCCCAAGGAATTCACTGCAAAAAACTTTATGATGTAACAAGCTTTCAAATTTACATTATTTTCCTTATTTTTTATGAATCAATTGCGTTAGATTTTTTTCATTTGCTAATGAAAGTTATAAAATTTTAGGATCCTGTAACTGTGGTGCAGATATGATAACAAATTATCAATAGGAATACTCATGCTTATCTATTAGGAAATCACCACATGGGTTTTGATTGCAAAAAACTTTACGATGTAACAAGCTTTCAAATTTACATGATTTTCCTTATTTTTGATGAATCAATTGCGTTAGATTTTTTTCATTTGCTAATGAAAGTTATAAAATTTTAGGATCTTGTATCCGTGGTGAAGATATGATAACCAATTATCAATTGGAATACTCATGCTTATCTATCAGGAAATCACCACATGGGTTTTGTTCCTAGATATTATGAGATGGTTTTGTGTTGATCAAATTGGTTCTAGAATAAATAATGACCAAACCTCCTCTCAGTGAAATCTCTAGGTCAATTATATATATATATATATATATATATATATATATATATATATATATCTCTGTGTGTGTGTGTGTGTGTGTGTGTGTGTGTGTGAGTGAAAAATTAGTGATGATCAAGCTCAATGAGTGGATGAATGGAATATTTTCATGCATTATTGAAGACTTTAACCCTATACAAAAATTACCTACAAACGAATTCTTAAAAAAAATAAAATATATAAGGTGAGAATATAAAATATATATGGATATTTTACTCTTGGAGCCCAAAACCGAGGAAACATGATTTATTTTTGCATTATGATCTTTTAAATGTTATAATACATTAAATACATGTCAAATCATTCATAAACTCTCAATCCATTAACCCTGGATTAGAGCATAAATATTGTAGTGACATTAGCTAGATCAAAAAAATACCATGAGAAAAATCATCATGCATAAAACCATGCGAAAAACTATGTAAAACCATGGGTGGGTCCAACATCATCGTTCGATCAACCCAACCATCCTTAGGTATTCCCAAAGAAATATTGGGGCACTTCCTAAAACCCTGTGCATGGGGGCGATACCTAAGAGGTGGGTTTGTTGCAGCCCTTGCGCCCAGCGCAATGTAACAATTCCTAGGGATAGTCGTGCAAAAAATATAACACATACCCAACATTCATGTCATGAAAATATCAACTCAAAATGATAAAGATTCCATCCTTCACAATGAAAAGCTAATTTTAGTAGAGGGGATCTACTTTATGTTATTTTGTAACAGCTCTCGTAAAATTCAATAAAAAAAAATATAAGACCAAGGTCATGGGACACGTATTCCAATATGAATGGTGGGAAAAAAATCCTAGCGGGTCTTCACTTAGTTTATTATGGCTAAATTAAATTGGCAAAGGCTTTGGAAAGGAAGAGTAGCATTTATTGGCATTTATTTATGAAAATGATAGAAAATAGGATAAAAGGAAGGTGAAAGGTCACATTGCATGTGAGGAGTAAGATGAAGGAAAATAAAGAAAATAGAGGTTTTTATTAATAAAAGGCTTATGAGGATTAGTTCACATACTTTTTCACTTCAATTTTGGAGCTCACATTATATTCTCTCTCTTTCTCATACTCTTGGACACTTAAGTTTTTCTTGGAGCACTCTTGGAGGAGTGTTTCATACGTAGGATTTGGAGCAAGAAGGAAAAGGAAGAGCACGAAATCACAAGAGGACATTAGGATCAATAGCTACAACGGTTTTTTCTTGTAGATACAGATTTTCATGTATGATTTACTCTCTATTTTTGTCATGCATGGCATATGCATGTGATTTCTTGGGTATCATCTATCATTGAAATTGAGGATTTCTTGGATTGAAAGAGTTTTTTTCCTAGCCTTACAATTTCTTGGATAGCCACGGTGTTGTGGGTTTGTTTTTTTTATGGTTTTTTCTCATGTTCCTTATGGTTGTCGGTAGCGTTATTAGCTCCTGAAATCCTTAGTTGGAAAAACAGTTTGGAAGCCCTCTAACATATTGGGTTGAGTTACTATTCATGGAAGCCTTGGTTGGGAAAACGCTCTCAAAGCCCTTGGTGGGTTGAGTTACTAGTCCTTGAAGCCCTGGTTGGAAAAATGCTCTTGAAATCCGACAACATTTGTGGGTTGAATTACTAGTCATGAAAGCCCTGGTTGGAACAAATGCTTCAGAGCCTTATACAACTTAAGTAGTGACCGATGTGGTGATGGTTAGTGATTTCTGACCATGTGGTGGAATCATTGGTTGAGAGTTGAGGTGGTTTGGCCTTCGGAAGCCCTGCTTTGGTTTTGTTTGTTTTTTTCCATGATATCCCACATTCATGCTTGGAATCTGGCATGAGGATGACTAACTAAAAGAAATATCTATTTCAACCTAATCTATGGTCAGGTTGTACATGGAAGTCCCTGACCTAGTTGCAATTTACACATATTATTAAGAGCTCTTTCCCTCTTGTATTTTATGGGTAAATATACTTGCTCATTTGTGGTTTTTATGGTTGTTATATCCTTGTTATTTATGTTGGTTATGAGTATATTTTATGACACACTTGGTGTATGGCTCTCATCATGTTTTAATTATCGAATGAATGAAAAATTAATATATAACCTAGTATATGATAATGAAGTTATTGTGATAAGTAATCAATTCTTCTTTACAAATATTAGATGATTATGAGACCCTTATGCTCATATATGTTGTTATGACCTATATATTACTGATTTCTGACATGTGTTACGAAATTTCTATCATCAAATTTTTTCATTAGTAACCTTGTTTCAATGTTATTTATCATTTCTAGGAGTTTCATGAAGTTCTGGTTAGTGGCCTAAGACCTGGCCCCAAAAAACTGGCTTAGAATACAGGGTTGCTAGTACAAAACTACCTGGAAATTTCTAGATTCATTGTCATGCCTTGTTGTGGGAGTGACTCGAAGGACTCAGTTGCATGCATATCTTGTCATGGGAGTAGTTGAGGGTCCACAACAGTGAAATTTTAAGTTGTCTCAAGGATTGATCACCTGGAAGGGTTGTTACCCCAATGGAATGGTTATCACATGTTTACCCAGTGGAATGATTAACTTGGGTAAATGTGGGAAGAGGGTGGTTACATAGTGGTATAAGAGCATGGTTGCACTCTCTTTGTGTAATATCTGATACCACACATTGGTATCACTGCGGATTTCTCTCTCTTTGGGTGATGTCTTGTTTTTATTCTCCTTGTGTGATATCTGATACCATAGAGTGGTATCAAAGCATGGTTCACCCCTTGGAATGGATAGGAAGTGTGTTGTTCATGAATACATGTAGTTGGGATATGTGTTCCTTGTGCTTTTGGTATATGTGCTTGTGGTTTATGTATGGTACTAGTCATGGTTGGAGTTGTTTTGTGATAAGAAATTTGATGGTGTTGTTGTTGGATGTGGTCATCGTGAGTGAATGTCAGTCATGCATTGGTTATGCATGTTAGTGTTTATATTTTGTTATGCATGCATTTTCATGGTTAATGTGGTTGTCCATGAGTTCATTGTTGTAGTTTATGTCATCATGATGTTACTAGTATGTTATGATGTTGATGTCTTGGTTGAGATCTAGTAGGAGAAGCAGATCATCGAAGTGATGTTGCAGAACTAGACTTTGGGGTAAGAGAATATCGCCATAATTTTTTTTATGTTGGGTATGCGGGTATGTTGGTTAATGATTGTGATATGCATTAGGGTTATGTACATGTTTGTTAGCCTATGGTTTTTTCAGTTACAGGTATGATAGATTTTAGTTAATCAGTGTGATCACATGTACATGCATCGGTTAGTCATGAAGGTCAGTAACTTATTATTATATGCATTGTGGTCATATGCATGAGGATTATGGTTATTGAATTTAAGATATGTACGTTATATGTATCAGGCTAATCTGTATTGGCCTATTGAGATGGTTAGGTTTATGATATTCAGGTATGAGTCAACCTATTTGTGATATTGTGTTGTACTAATCTAGATTGACTTTACATATGTGATTGTTATGCACAAATGACAATTTGTTATGAGTTTACGATGTGAAATTGTTAGCTAGCTACTATCATGGATATCATGACAAATTTATTTTTGATTTGATGTGCTATGAAGTTACATCGTGCTAATCTAGATTGATTTTGCAGACAAGATATCCTCCCGTGAGATACATTAAGGTATGAGTTTTCTTATGTTATGTACTTGGTGCTTGAATGTTTTATTATTTCTCCTATCTAGTGTTTGAGTGTTTGGTGTCTATTATGTCATATATCTATTTTTTGAATGTTTGTTTAATTACATGATATGAGTATGTGTCTTTAATATTGCATGAAGAAATGATATTGTTTAGGATGGTTGTACTAACACATATGTGTTGATTTGGCTGATATATACTTGAGTGTAAGTAGGTGATAGTTGTAGAATTATGTATTATGACTAATGAATGTGAGTTGATTGTTGATTATGACATGGTTTTTAGACTTGGTAACGATTGATTTCGAATTAATATATATGTTGTCTTGATCTTTGGAACATGTGATCGACATGTGTGAGAAGTTGCACATAAACATGCTTGGTATTAGGATGACAATGTAACATTTGATTGTTTTATATAACAAACAATTGGTTGATGTGATAGCATGTAATAAGACTCAATTGTAGAAAGGTAAAATGTAAAAGGAAGTAATTGGGTAAGAATTCCTTTCGCAATGTTTAGAACACACAATTCCAAACGAATGAGTGCTTTGCATACAGGAATTATTCTTAACCTTGATTTTGTTTGACATTACGTGGATATATTATATATTCATGAACATGTATTTGACAGGTATATTAGTTGGTCTCTAGTTATATCTAGGTCTTTCATTGGAATTGGAGTCCCTTGAGGGATGTCATGGATGTGTTCAGTTACAAGTAAAATGTGCTTGGCACAACAAGGTAAGGTAACTGGTATATTGTACATTTATTTATGCACTGACAGTTATGTGTTATGGCAGTATGACACAGGGAATTACATGGCAAGATATTGTCGTGACTTATTGAAGAAGGCACATGTTTATATTTCCTTGGGAACCATGGGGATTGAGTCGTGGTGTTTGTTTCTAGTCTTGTGATTTCGGTCTTTTGTGACTTGTGTGTGCTTGATTTGAAGTTTTTTTTATTCCTAGTGTATGGCCATACCACTTTATTTGTAGCATCGTATTGTTATTGGTATTTCATGGTTTTTCTTTGTGGTTGCTTCTTGTTCTTTCCTTTTATGTTTTGAGAGTCTTTGTAATTGGTTTGCGAAAGAGAAAGTTAATGGAGCTCATGGAGAGTTGAATGAATCCTGACAGGTAATGAAAGACTCGAATGATGCTCAATGCAAGTATAAGGGCATCTGAAGGCAAGAACATGACAGTCGATTGAGTTTGTTGGGTCCATTGGTATAAATGGATGATGGCAAAACAATCAATAGAAGGTAGTAGTAAAGGTAAAGTAAATGGTCTTAAGGTAACATATTCCTTGGCTAAGTTGGGAACTATTGTTCTCAATGTTGTGCATGTTGTGCATGGATACAGGAAGTTCTCTTAACCTTAACCTTATGATATCTGGTAATTATGTTGTAATCATGATTATGCTTATGTATATATATGCATACATGTATGTACGTATATTGTTGACTAAGATCATGTTTTTTTTATGTTAATGATTAAATGTATATATACGTATGTATGACATTGTTTGAAAGGGTCATCATGTATCATGGTTGTTTTATGTTGATGTTATATGTATATATGTATTTACATATGTTGTTCTCTAACAGGGTCATCAAGAATCATTCTTGTGGAGGAATGATTGCTTATGAAGGTGAATGGCATGAAGAGATTCATGGTTTATGAGGAATCAAGTGGGAAGAGTAACCATGCTAGACATATAAGGTCAATATCATGTGCATATGAATTGATATTATATGCTTGTACTATGCCTATGTTCATTTTATGGAGGGATACATCGATGGGGTGAAAGAAGTGTCATTTGCAACATGTTGGAACATGCATGAATAGTGGAAAGACACTAGAAGTAAGGTTTCTTGGTAGATTTAGTGTGTGTTCTATGGATGTGAAGTATTATTTTTGTATATATGTTGTACATGTTGCACCTGTGATGTTGTGTGCACGTGGTGTTTTGCATATATGGTGTTATGTACATGTTGTTTATGCAACACTATGTATATATGGTGTTGTGTACATGTTGTTTATGCATTTTTTTGTACATATGGTGCTTTTTACATGTTGGATATGCGGTGTTATGTGCATTTGGAGCTTTATGCTTGTTGAATACGCGGTGTTGTGTACATATGGTTTGGTGTGCATGTTGTACATATGGTGCTATATACATGTGGTGTTGTGTGTATGATTTTACATGTGATGTTGTATGCATTCGGTGTCATGTACATGTTTTACATGGGGTGTTGTATGTGGGTGGTGTTGTGTACATGTCGTTCATGTGGTGTTGTGTTGTGTACATGTTGTGCAGGTGGTGTTGTGTACAATTTGTACTGTGTACATGTTGTACATGTGGTATTGTTGTACATGTGCTATTTTGTGCATGTCATACATGTTGTGTTGTGCACATGTGGTATTGTAAGCATGTTGTACATGTTATTTTGTGTATGTGTGGTATTGTGTATGTGCATTGTGTGGTCTAGGTATCGTAACATGTGTATTTGTTGTGTCGTACATTGGGTATATGTGTATGTATTGTGTTGTACATTGTGCGTAGGTGTATGTGTTGTTTCGTAGAACGGATGCAGGTATATGTGTTGTGTTGTGTGTCAGTTGTAGGAATAGGTGTTCACTACATGGAAAAGACCCTCTAACGGAGGTTATAAAGGAGGTTTTTAGTAATATAAAATTGGCCAAAATTGTCAAAATAAAAAATTGTTACAACATTCCTTTTCGGTAACAGAGTTTTTGGCAGAGCTTCTAACGAAACTTCAACACAACTAAAAAAAACTTGGTAGTCAAAGGTTGTTACATATGTTTTTCTCATCGGTGCATGAATCAGGTGTGAACGCACCAGTGCACTTTACCATGAATGCACCGATATTCTAAACATACCAAGCACCGCAATGGAAAACAAATTTCGGATGCCCTAGGGTATTTAGCAATGGTCCGATGTGTGTCAGCCAGTAAGTCACATTGGGCCATTAAGGTGTAAAACTGCACCAGGCTGTCTAGGTTCTAAAACACACCTAGTCGTTAAATTATAGAAATGCACCAGCACGTTAAAGGAAAACCGCACTGGTGCAAGGAACGCCTATCAGACTACTCAGGTGGGAGTCATCGATAAAGCACACCGTGTGTTATAATTAGTACTAGTATTTGTGTAGTTCCCATAGGTCGTAGAAATGCACCGGTCCGCAGTATCATAAAAACACACCAATGTGCAGTAAATAACATGCACTGATGTTAATTTTCTATTTCTTAGAAACATTGACCTGTGACAGTGCAATTATTGTGATTTTTTTAAATTCATTATTCATAAAAAGTTGACACATATCTTATAGCAGTGTTCATATCAATTAAATTTTTATTAGTGCATTTGAATGTGATGTTTCAATTAATTTGTTATATCATATCATCATATTCCGCATCTCTTCATTATAATATTTAATCATCCATATATTTAATCAGTGGTGTAACATTTCACAATGACAATTGAGAACACAAAAGAATAAAATAAAAGGTATTTTATTATATATATGAATAAGACACTCTTTTTCATACAAAATGGGACACTTATTGGTATCCCTATATCTTTTAATTGGGACATTATGTCCACTACATTAATCAAAATTTCTGATTTCACAGAGAAATATTTCAAAAAATACAACGCCTTGTTTTGATATCCAAACATATCGATCATCATTCTTCGTTGGAACTGTTGTCACTGCTCGAGCTACTTCCATGACTTGGGTTATTTTGAGGAATTTTTTGTTCACTGTGTTGATTGTTTTCTTCTTCTTCAAGTTCCATGTACAAACATAAAAATAAAGTGTAATGAATGTATATACATTGGTGAGAATAATGAAAATTTCAATATTAAATAATATACATCAATGTAAATCAAAAAGAAATGTACCATAGCACTACAAGAAAAAAGGACATTGGTGAGGGGCGAAAATGGTCACCATAAGCTCATTGGTGAGGGTCAAAAGAGCCTTCGTCACAAAAAATTGAACGTCACCAAAGGTGGCGTCACTAAAAGTATAGGTGTTGTGGTGACATTCAAGGTCCGTCACCAATGATGATTTATAGTGATGGATAGTGATCGTCACCATTTCATATGAGCAATGGTGATGGAAAATAGCCTCCATCACCAAAAAAATGAACGTCACCAATGGTGCCATCGCCGAAAGTACGTGTTGTGGTGACATTCAAGGTCTGTCACGAATATTGATTATAATAATGGATAGTGACCGTCACCATTTCATATGAACAACAATGATTTTTTATGATAGACCTTTCATGGCCATCACTATCGGTGCATATATATGGCGTCGTTCATTGACAGTCACCATAAACTCATTGGTGACATCAAGGTCCGTCACGAATAATGAATATAATGATAAACAATGTCCCTCAACATTTCATATCAACAACAAAGATTTATGGTGATGAAACTTCAATGGTCGTCACTATTGATGCATATATATGGTGGCATTTGTTGACCATCACCATTTCATTTTTTGGTGAGGGTCGAAAAATGTCACCATAAGTTCAATTGTGATGGTCAAAAGAGCATTCGTCACCAAAAATTGATCGTCGTCATTCCCTATGAATATCAGGGCACGATGGAATCGAACCACCAACCTCCTGCTTGTAAAGCAGGTGCTCTTCCATTAAGCTAGCACCCTTTAAAGAATTAAAATTTAAACTAGAATTGCCCCTAAAGGTGCAAAGATACACCAAAGGAATAGAAAATCTAGGAAGATCAAAAGTTGCTAGAAATAATATGTTCAATATACATAAGAAAAAGACAATAAGAATAAATTTTGATATAATCTAACAAAGCATGTACTACATAGGAGAATAACTCGAAAGCACAACTATAAATTTGAATCACAACGTAACAATATAAAAGAACATGCAATAGGAAAGGAACAAATCCATAGTTTGAGAAATATGAACAATCCATGGCCCTGTTCTTATATATTGATATAGATAACGAAATAGACATCTAGATTTATGAAATTCAGTATCACACAAGAATGTATTGAACAAATATCAATATGTAAAATAGTATTTTTTGCATTTGGATTTACCTTACAGAACCTTAGGAAAAGGTTTCCACACAAACAACCAATAAACATAACAACATGGACCTCAGGAGCACTAGAGAAGTATTCAAAGAAAATGATGAAAAGCGTATCTAGATATAACTGAGAACCATATTAACTAAACCACACATTTATAATTGTGACTATTACACTTGCAAAAAAAGATTAGAATAAATTATGAACTATTCCACCAAAAAACAGTGAATTTTTCCACTAAAATAAAGTTTCAAATTAATCACTAGCATGACGCTAACTTCTTTGCAAAAATAGGGAAGTTTCAAGACAATGTATAATAGCTTGCATGGCAATCATGCTGATAAAACCTTCCAAGGAATAAGACCATAGCAGTCAACAAGAGTGCCATCATACTTAATAATATCAAAGAGTGGTCAATAGAAAAAGTGAATTGATGGACTTTCATAACTTGCATTGGTTCCTTATCCTTCATCCAACCCTAAAATTTTAGACCGAGGTTAACATTTTGAAGGAAAATTAAGAAAAGTCACATGATCTTGTGAAATAATATTTTATCACTACCATTAACTATAATGCAACAGTTTTTCACAAATAAAGCATCCTTGTCTAAAGTGAAGTAGTCAATGATGTTTAAGGCTAATTGTGGGCTTAGAATTGTTTTTCCATTTTTTTTTGAATTGTTAGAATTACCGTACTTAGTAGCAGAGGCATTCCCACCATGGATTGGGACATCCACAATAACCACTTATGTAACTGGAATTTTTGACTATAATCATTTTAAACTTCTCCTTCCTTTTGCTCAGCCACTGAAATATGTGTTGAGAACTCTTTTCTTAATACATCCCTCATTAGAATGGGCAGACCATTAGTGATAATAAAAATATTCTTGTGACATTTCCACTATCATTACAATTGATTTTGGGCTAAAATTTAGACTTATGGGTATCTTTGTAATGCCTTGTAAACAAATGAAGATGACAAGGGGAAGGAGCAGAAGAAGAGGGATTAGAAAACATCCACAAAGAGGAGCTTGAATTGTTGTCAATGATGCTCCATCTTTAGGGATCTCTTATGTAACTTTCTTTCAATATTCAAGGAAAGACAAAAAGCCTTGCTCCAATGAACTAAGTGCATGCAAATTCCATCCTGTTTTGAATATGAAACAAGAGACACTTGATAAAATTGAAACATTAATCCCCGACGATGAATTTTTCAATATACTAATGAACAACCAATACCAGTAATTGTTAGATAGGTATCCATTGCTAAGTAGCTCCTTCCTATGAGGTTAGAAACATTGTCTAATAACTAGTTTGTACAAGCCATCAAAATCACCCAACATGCACCACAATGCACACAACATGTTGAGTTTTGGGAGAAAGAATCCTAAACTAGAATGCACCCTTTTGCGAGAGTAATGACATTTTGGAGAAAAAAAATGCCTATGATAAGTGATATACCTGTTGGAGGTATAGATATGCTTCCAACATATCAGGAAGTTGGTCCAAACCCCAAGAGATATCTAGGGAACAACCCCAAACCCGAGTAGCTCTAAGGCTATGGCAGAAAAATTGAGAAGCAATGTGAAGGCAAAAGTCTTGCAATCATACTAAACTCATAGGATAAATATGAACTAAGAGTGACAAAGTTCTGGACACTTCCTTAGCCTAAAGAGGCTAGAAGCTCATGCAACACTAGAAGGTTATTTATTGGGCAAAGAGAATGCTATGTGCATCTTGCAGATGCAAACTTCTCTTGCACATGATGGGAAAACGGGCTTGCAAAAATATGCCCTGTGTTCAGCATCAACACACACAACATTCTCTTTTTCCCAATGCACTAACCTTCTAGTTGTGGCCAAATAGCACTTGGGTCACAGTGGCAAGGCCTTCAGTAGCAGACACTTACCAAATCTTCCACAATTTGCACTATTGTACCAGAACTAGATCTTGGACCTGTGCTAAGATGTGAGGTGTTTCCACTGCAAGACATCAAGCAGCGTGTTTAGCATTCAAAGCTGACAAACTTGAGAAACACCTTGACCAGGGAGAAACGGTCAGAAAGAAATGAAAAAATAATAATAATAACAACTCTAGAAGATTATAAATAGGAAACCTTGCTATCACTGCACTGGAGGTGTGGGCCTTCACTTTTTTATTTTTCATTATAATTTGCACAAAATCCCTCCAATCCCAGCCTGTCACATTTTTTCATTTAGCAACAGTTAAAGCCTTTTTCATTTGGTCACGTATGAATCCCAATGGACAACTGGTATTATATATGCCATAAATAACAATTAGGAAACCAAAACAAGTAAATTCAATGTTTCAATTGTAACTTCTTATTAGGAAATTTTAGTTACAGTAACAACAATGGTATGCCAATTGCATAAGCCATGTGTATCTCCTGTGGAAAGGATGATTGTAATCCTCGTGTGAGCCAAAATCTCAATAAATAGCAACATAAAGAACTAATATGGAGCGGAATTGTTGTAGAAACTATTTTATAAATGGGAAAGGTAGTGAATTATGGAATAGCATATCATGTGTACTACCTATTTAGTTGCTTACCCTGCAATATCTACTATCATTTTCAGCTTCTTTATTATTTGGGTACACTACTCATTTTATCTAGAATTACAATGAGATAGTTGTCCGATAGTTGGTCATATTACAGTAGGAACGTCATCAATATACAAAATCTAGTTTTTGATTGAAAATGAGAGCAGGGCATAAGGAAAATCATTGAAACAAGGTAAAACTATGATTGACAACTTCTTATTGGAATGTATATTATTTGGAGATAAATACAAACTATGATTATTTTTGGTAATGCTATGGATGTTGGAGAATAGACATTCAAGAAAGTTTGTCAATGTAAAACATCTACAATGTAGTTGAAGATCCTTTTTCACCTTGGTTTCTATTTTCTGCAATGGCTTGTAGTGGTAGCATGATGTGTGCATTAGATATTTGCTTCCAATGTTCTAGTGAACCTGGTATTTTCAAGAGGGTCATAACCTGTTAGGAAAGAACTTATTTTTTCATAAGAGGCATTCTTAGAAAAAATTGGTCAAGAGGCAAATCTACAGGACAAAATTATAATATATATTGTGACTTATCCAAAGCTTGAAACTTATTCACTGGTTGATACTTCACTAATCAGTCAATAATGCAGCAGCCTTCAGAAACCAAAACACAGTGGTGACTTGCAGGTCATGTTTGCATAATGCTAGTACAAGCTTAGTCTATTCAGAGGCCTACCATATGCAACATAAGATATTTGCAGAGAAGTTTTCCATGTGCACTATTGGAATTGTAGGACAAATGAAATAGTTATTTTATATATCTTCAACGATTTTGAATTAGGAAAGAAGCCCTTAAAATGTACATCCATCATAAGACTAGGCCGAGTTCAATCAAGTCAAGTGTGTTGCTGCTTGCAAACACTTGTTATTCATTTTGCTCGTCTTAGGCCTTAGCAAACTAACATAGTAAATGTATAAGAGTTCCCAAAATAAGTCTCTAAGTGAGATGGAATACATGTGAGAAAAGTCAAGCTGACCTATCCATGTTCACCCATTATTGGGCTTCTTTAGGATTAATAGTTGAGGAAATTTTTTCAGCATTGTGGTACTAAGAAAGTATGCCAAATTGTAAGATTAAATAACATTGCAACACCATGAGAGTCATCTAGAATTGCTGAACTAATGCTGAACAATTTAGCATATTAGTAGGAGACAACTTAGAAACTTCTTAGTATCATGTTGCATGAAGAATTGACTCGAACCTAAGTTTTTGAGGCAACCGATATACTGCCCAAATCATGTCCTTTAGGAGACAAATTTTTCACATTGAGTGTGTGAGAGAGTGAATGGGTATCATGTTCACATGGATTGATACATTAGTCCACTTTATATTTTCTTATCTTTTCCTAAAGGCTAATATCAGTAAATGCGAACATGAGAGTGGGTGCCCTCACATTTGAAGAGACCAATCTAGAGGGATTGTGTTAAAGACCATTTAAGTTAATCATTCTACCCTCATGCTTAATATAACTAGAAATTTCATATGATTCATGTAATATGCGCCCAAGGTTTTAAAACACTAAAGTTTAAACTCCCAACATGTCCTTTATGAGAGTGGGTGCCCTCATATTTGAAGAGATAAATCTAGAGGGATTGTGTTAAAGACCATGTAGGTTAATCATTCTACCCTCATGCTTAATGAAAATTAATATTTCATATGATTCATGTCATATATCCCAAATTTTGAAAATACTAAAGTTTAAATCCTAGGATCTCATCATTCACTCCAGTTGAAGGAAGAAGAAATTTGAAAAGAAATGTTGATCTCCTATAGTGACTCGTACCTTTCTTATTTCACCTTTGCACTTGAGAATTTGATGGCTTAGGATTTGAACCTCAAATTAAGTGGTATGTTCAACATATAATTGAGGTTGTTTGACCTTCCCATCGCTGCAACGTGGTCTCACTCTTTTTGGAACCTATTGTTGATTCATGACACCTTCTTGCAAGACTGGTGGAACTGTAGTTCAGATCTGTATATCTCTCTTCAAACTCGGACTTTAAGTACCGTACAGTTGAGACCTAATCACTCTTTTTAACTAACTTGCAGTTTGGGATTGTGGCAACTATACCTCAAAGTTGTGGATACGCTAATTGTTTATTTTCAGATGTGTGGTGGCCTAGTTGTAGATTGATTGTTGAATGGTTTTAGAGACTTTCGTTTGAGCCTATTTTATCTATCTTCGTTCTTACACTTATTATTTTCAATATTCCTCTCTAACTTGTGATAACATCAAAATAGTGATTTCCTTTTAGTAATGTTATGGACCTGTGAGTAATGTTTTGGAACTTGAAGAAGCATCCTAGAGAATTTTTTTGCAGACTTATTGAAGAGCCTAGATTTGGCCACAATTTTGGATTGACAATGTACTGCAAACATTAAAGGCCTAATGTATTTCAGAATTTGGAGGCACAAAATTTTAAAGCAATATTGAACCCATTGAAGAAAAATTGTAACAACTAATTCAAGATATCTTGGAGTAGTATACTGGACATAGTTTGGGGAAGGTTTTCACGAAGCCTTTTGAGTATTCTATAAGCATATTTTAGTAGGCTTCTTTATGGAAAATTTTATCTACGTCTTGAAGTGAATTTGGAGTTGTCTTAGCATATCCTCGAGCATGCCTCGAAGAGTTATCTCTAAGTCCATATTACCTTGGAGAATACCTTGGAGCAACTTGTTCAATACATCCAAGATTGTTGAATAGCTATTGAAGACACTTGTAGAAGATGATCTTGGAGGAATTCGTAGAAGTATTGATGCGTTATTAAAGCCTCATGGAGTAATCTTGGAGAAAATGGGTTGGATATCATGAAGAATCAGGTGATGGATTATCGATATCGGGGTGAATAAACCGAGTAGAACAACGAGAAGACTTGTTGATGATAAATGATTCCATGTGTGTGGATTGAGGGGTTTTTCTACAAAAATCTGTAAAACGAGAGAGTTACATAAGGTGTATGGGCACCTTGATTTCAAGAGTGAATTGAAATATCATTGAAGCAGACGTTGGGCTTGCAGGAAAAGTCGACCCGACCGGACCAGACCAGTCTAAAGATTTTGGATTAGTCTGAAGATTTAGGATAAGCTCTGTAATTTAGTGCGAGATAGGACACTGATTCATTGAGAAGAAATATACTAAAGAGAATGTTCGTTGAACAGAAAAAGAGTGCCTTAGCTAATCACTGGGAGAAGAGAGAGATTGCGCAGGTCCAATCTTTAAGAAATTTAAATTTTTTTTAATAAACTAATTGCACTAAGAGTGAGGGAGTAGAAAGAAGGATATATTTCAAGAAATGTTGCTTCAAGGCTATTATCATTTACCGTAGAAAGAATCCTGTAGATTTCAAGAAATGGGAAAACATGAAAGACTTAATTATCTGAATGTATGTGGTATCCTGATGAAACTAAAGTCTGAGATTGGATTCTCTTACATGTTGTAAACCTGGGTGGGTGACATTTGGAATCTCATCAATCAGAGAGTGGGTGTTACCAGTTCAAATTAAATAAATATTGTGCTCTCGACGAGGCCAAATGGCCACATGGGACACAATTTTCTCAAATGGTCTTGGTGTACCTCCCACAAGATCCTCCTGCAATGTTGATTCCCAAGAGAACCTGTTACTGTTGCACAAAGAGAACTTGGATGATGGCATTGGCAACAGATAGTGATGCTTGCTGTGATATGCATTACATGATTGTAGAGTGTTCACTGCATGGAATTTATGCATAATACCCTAGATGTGATATATCGGTTTCCAAAGAGGTGTCACAAGACAATGCTGGCATTTTTTATAGCATGGTAATACCTGTAAAATTAGACATCTACAAGGGTTATGTAAAGAAGCCATACCTAATAGTATATAAATATTTATGCAAACTATACAAGGATACTACCATGCTGTTTTCTGAACTGTATAATATTGGAATTGATTGTAATCTTAAACCAGTTAGGGCTGGTGCATATGCTTTTGATCATACGAAAACATTTGAAACAGATGAAATAGGAGACACTGCATAGTTTTCATTCAGCACCAATCATTTCTTCACTGACTACACGAAGTGATGGCATTACTATTATACCACTTTGTTGGTGATAAATTGTAACAAATAGTTGGTTCATTTTTATTCCCTTTTTCCCTTCATGCATAATCGAATAATTTTCCAGAATGAACATGGTGAGAGTGATTTTAAGCTGTTTTGTAAAATGCAACGAGAAAATATGACATTGGATGAATCCACTTTTGCCAGTGCAGTTGGTGGATGTGCCATCCTAGGGGTAGCTATAGAGAAGGGCAAGGAGCTCCATGCCAGTATCATTAAAACTGGATTTGAGTCAGCTTTCTGTGTGAGAAGTTCACTTGTTACCATGTATGCTAAATGCGGGAGCATAGAGGATGAGAAAGAAGTGTTTGACAGAAAGCCAACATTGGATGTGGTCTTATGGAATGCAATGATTGCAAGTTATGCCCAACATGGTTATGGGGAACAGGCACTCCAAATTTTTGCGCAAATGCAATGTGTAGGTTTGAAGCCAAACTGCATGACCTTTGTCAGTGTGCTTTCTGCATGCAGCCATGTAGGTCTCATGGATGAAGGTTGCCATCTTTTTAATTCCATGATTAGTTGCTACCAGATCACTCCAACGATGGAGAATTATAATTGCATGGTTGATATTAGTGGTTGTGCTGGGCACTTGAATGAGGCAATGGAATTTATAAATAAAATTCCTGTTGAAGCTGGTGCTATGATTTGGCGGACCTTGCTTGGTGCTTGCAGGGTACATGGTAATTTGGAACTAGGAAAATATGCAGCACAACGTATTCTTGAGCTAGAGCCTGAAGACTCTGCAGCAAATGTGCTTCTGTCAAACATCTATATTGCAGCTGGAAAATGGGATGATAGAGATGATGTGAGAAAATTGATGGATGGCAGGAATATTAAAAATGAGGCAGGACATAGTGTCATTAAGGTCAAGAATCAGGTGCATAAGTTTATTGTCTCAGATGTTGACATAACATAAGACGTCACCTGACTCTGTTGTCTCAAATGTTGACATAACATAAGTAATGTGATCAATAGTGAAAGTTGTCTTGACCTGGCTAGCTGAGGTTTCAGATGCTGAGGTTTCTTCTTTTCAGATGCTGAGGTTTCTTTTACTCACAATTATGTGAAAAGCCAAATTTCAAGATACAATGTTAATAGTGAAGAACTCAGCCAAATTGCAAATGGCTTTGTTGCAATGTTTTGCAGTAGACTCATGTAAAAATGGAATTCTTTAATGGAGGAGTCTTTGTTATCTTAAAAGTTGAAATAAAGCAAGAGGTCTGGAAGCTCATCTTAGTTTTCTGCAATAATACTGTTCTTAAGAAAAAACAGTGTGGTTTAAGTGTGAATATGATTGTTTGAGATAGTAACTGAAGATCCTAAGATATCTCAAGAAAGGAATGACGATTGGATTTTTTTTTTTATCAAGTCAACATCTCCAACAATTCCCCTATGGAGGAGTGACTAAGAATTGCACATAAATTCTAAGTTTGGTTTTAGCTAATAGCAAAAAATTGACAAATGTTCCAACATTATCACTATTAAACCTGATGTATCTCAAGAATAAGTGTATTCCACTTGGCTGGAAAGGGTATTCCTCCATTGAGTTGAGATGACATCATCATCTCTTGTATGATGTGTTGAACAAAAGTTTCTTAATTTGCAAAATACGGTGTAGATTGGAACTGTGATTTTTTGGACAGAGTTTGAGGAACCAACAGAAGGAACTTGAATAGTGCTTCCAAAATAAGTTGTGACACCACTTAAGAGAGTACTCTTCCTGGAGTCCATAGAGTTCTAATGAAGAATCCCTACTATGGTGCTTGTAGAGCTAGAATGGGAGGTTAAATTGACTGAATTATTTACATTATTAATTATATTATCTGCAACAAGCTTCATAAGAGTAGGTTTACCTGCACATTTTTCACCACTTAATTTCTGTGAATGATTTTGTTCTTGATTTTAAGCCACCTAATTTTGAAAATTGTTCACGACGAGGAAAATTGTTTAGATTTTCAAGGGGACCAATTTTATTTTCCCTGCTAAAATCAATTAGATACTTCATGTTGTTCACTACCTCTGATATTTGAAGGAATCGAACATATCCTTTTTTATACCCTATATCTTTCACCAAGGGAACCTCCAATGCTTTTTCTAATTGACGAGCAGTCACAAAAAACATGTTACAGTTTGATTGTAATTCCTAGGGAAAAATATTTATTTTACCAATTTTCATTGAAGGTTGATACTTATGTGAAATCGCACCAAATTGCTATACCTGTGGTGTCAACAACCATCGAGGAATGAGATCCTCATGATTTCTTGCACAAAATTTCCATGAAAACATAAGGTTTGAGAAAAAAAAGGCAATTCGGAGTTGACCATCACATACAACACGAAGTTTCTCCAATACACTTTCCTGTATTTCATTTTCATACTCTAACACAATGTGGCATGAAGGACTAGTATATTCACAAGGCATATATTTGTACATGAGTTCTTCCAATGTTCCGCTATCATATTTGATTTTGCAAAGCCTTGGTAAAACCTCCACTGTAGTTTCAAAGCCTCTGCCAGGTTTTGTACCAAATATTTCACAATGCCACACATACTGAGGGAAAAAAACTATATTTTGGCGCTCAATTCCATATAATGAAACACACCAATGTTTTTTTTCTTTCATACCAAGATACTCATACACGAATTTTCTCCATAAAACAATTATTTTGTGACTTGCTAAGGTCGCATAGTCGCACTACAACAAAGTCACATATGTTGGTTGCTTCCCTTAGGCATAAAACATGTGATAATGTGACATGGGTGTAAGTTTGACTTGTTGAAGTGATTTATCCACTGAAGAACTGGATGAATCAACTGGAGTTACTGATGACATTCTTCATGATTTTGAAAATGATTCTTCTAGCAACAACATTTCTCTAATGAACAAAAAAAATGAGTCAATGCAAAGGTTATTAGGCCACATTGCTTCAGATTCTAGTCTTCATAAAATTGTTTCATTTTATTACAGGCTACATAAATTGCAAGAAGAGAGTTCTATGACATCCACTGTTCAAGTGGGCCTTTGCATGGAATATGGAAACACGAAATTTAAGATTGAGTTTCAATTTTAGATGGACCTGGAATTTCAAGCACCATCTATATCTCATAACCAAGATAGTGTAGAAGAAAAAATTGAAATATTTATATATACTTGTAATATAGCGAATTTGAATGGGGTAAACCAAGGGATTTAAATACCATATTTCCTTTGGAATATTGTCCAAGGTTGGAACATCGGAAACCTTAGAACTCGAAATATCTCCACCAGCTACTATGGCTTCGAGCCATTAATGGACGGTGGCCGCTTTAGGGTTTCAAAGCGTCCATGATTCTCAGCTTCTGCAAGAATATAGAAAAAAAAAAGCATCATAGGGAAGAATGGAATCATGTAAAACAACAACAAAAAAGTACAGAAAAAACATTATAAAGAGTACCTGGGCATAATACATTTGTGGATCAAAATCAAAGCCATCATTCTGTTCAGAGATTGGAAATATTGGAGTAGCTGTGGAAGCCGTCATTTTTGCTCAAGTTTGGTCAGAAAATCAAAAAATATTCCTCCTCTGCTTCTGAGAAAATGGGACATGGGAAAGAAGGAATAAGCGATTATAAAGGGCCACTCGGTGATTGGTATTCGGTCCTGCGACTCGATAGATTCTTCCAGAAGAAGGATATTCCCCAATACCAATCTGATGGGAAGTAGGGTGATCAATGCAATTAGCAGAATAGCTTTCTCCTTCAAAGGCGGCTGTCCCTTTCCCATTGTACCATACATGTCGTGCCTCACAAATGCAGCATACTTAGCTTCCATCTCCTTCAGAGCCTCTGGAGTCTGGAGAAACAGTTCCTGATCCTTGAACAGTAAAACTGAGTGAACAAGCGGAGCCAGAAAAAAAATTTGAATAGCTGGATTAAGATAGAGTAGCCACCAAATTAAATTTAAATGATTTAAAATGAGGGTCAATTACAAATTAAATGATTTAAAATTTGATTTATTGCTAAATTTGGTGAACAATTTATTCTAGATACACTTTTAAAATAATAATATCTATGAGAATGGGTAAGAAATAAAAAGTAAAGTACTAGTTTAATCAATGTTTGTTTCACCATTATTTTAAATAAATACTTAAAAAATTAGTTGAAGAGGTAATAGTTGAATATTATAATACCACTTTGTAATCTTATACTCTCATGTTTACTATAAGAGATGGAGAGAATACATTGGTAGATAATTTTGGAGTATCAAAAAATGCGGAAAATGGATGATGAGTTTGGTGGGGACCTAGGAAATTAATAAGCCATTTTTTCTCCTACGAAACTCTTTTTTCTACCCAAAATTCCCCGTATGGATAACGAGCTTCAAGATAAAAATCCCATAGACATGAAGAGTTTCATACGCCTTGTTCAAAAATTAGTAAATGAAACTGTGGATCTAAAAAAAACTCTAGAGAAGATACCTCTATTTAAATAACTTACAAACCATATTGCAGAAAACAATTAATTCTTATCTTATATGTTCTTACAAACAAATATGAGAAGACTCCCAACGTAACTGGTGTGTAACTGTAATTTCAAGAGTTACTTTAACCAATTTTAGAATATTCAGATCATTTAACCAAGTAATAAAAAAAGGATAGGGGGGTAAATTTATGATGGGCACACTAGTGTTTTTTATGGTCCATTTCCTACATTTTTCGTGCTATTTCGGATTAATAGCATTTATTTCAGTTCTTTAGGTTGAATATCATCTCTTTTCCTTAGCTCTTGTGTCTGTCTTGTTTCATTAACATCCAAAAGATCACATTACATAAACAGAGAACCTATATCATGCTTGACAGAATCCCTCCCCGCTCTTTATAGTTGAGCAAACCCTATATTATGATAGACATATTGCAACGTACTTAGCTTGACATATTTTTGCAGTATGCCTACATCTCTTATATGTATTGTCTTCAACATCGAACAATGAATATATATCTTGTCATTTTCCAACATTGAAAAATCAGTTTTCTCCAGGTGAATTTTCATAGGGGTGGAGTTAATGTGACTTATCTAGTCATTGTTGTTCCAACATTGTATCTATTAAGATCAAGTGCATTGATTGTATTGTAAATTAAAGAATGAATTTGTTCACAAGTGACCAAAATATCATCTACTATATCATCTATTTTTTCTATGTTTGGTATACATGGTAATAATGGCATTACCCACAAACACATGATACCCTCATAACCAATACCTAGTTATCTTCAGCCTCGGATACTTAGTGGTTAAGGGCTTCAAGAGTAAAGGGTTAAGTTCCAAGGTATTTAGGGTCAGAGGATTTAGTGGTTAAGGACTTAAGATTTAGGGGATTTAGGTGTTTAAGGGATTATAAGTTAATTAAGGTGTTTAAGGGTGAGGGATAATTAGGGGTTAAGGGTCACAGGTTAAGAGGATAAGGAGTTATGGCTTACAAGGTTCATGGATTATAGCTGGTTAGGGGTTATTTTCTTAATATTTAATGAGTCAAGGGGTTTATGGGTTATGATTTATGAGTGTAGGGGTTAAGGGATTATGGATTGGGGGTTAAGGGGATATGGAATTCAATGGCTATGGGTTAAGGGCTTATGGTTTGTGATCATTAAACTCCTAATCCCTGACTTATGACCACTATTGGGGGTTCCCCTATTGATTTCTCTCGCTACATTCCCTCTAGGTCCCCTAGCCCCTTATATGAAATTAGGTCCTAAGCCCCCTTCTAGTCATTCTCTAATGCTAGGATTATAGATCATAGTAAACCATGCTTGCACCTCTAAATTATACCCATCCATGCAACCCTTATGTCCCCTTGACCTGTCATTTCACATTCCCCAAGGCACAAATCAAATATTTGGATGTATCTTGGATGACTTGTCACATTCCAGGACTAGCTTCATGCATGGCATAGTCAAGGGCCACATTTAAAAAAAAAGAGCATTTTATAAGTATATGTTAGATGGATTAAGGACTATAGGGTTGTTGACAAGGAAAAAATTCCACCTTTGCCAACAAGGGGGAATTAATCACTCGATCGTAGGTCCCAACTAGACCTGCTCTCATTTTGAATGGCCAATCCCAACAGATTTTAACGACTATTATAAGGGTTAGGGGAATAATGAGTTAGCGGTTAAGGGATTAGGGATTAGGGGCTTAGGGGTTCAATGAATAGGATATTAGGGGTTAGAGGTTTAGGGTTTAGGGGTTAGGGGTTAGGGGTTATGAGAATAATGAGTTAGTGGTTAAGGGGTTAGGGATTGGGGGCTTAGGGGTTAGGGGATTTAGGTACATTTAGGGGTTAGGGGAGTAATGATTTAGTGTTTAAGGGATTTGGGATTGGGGTTAGGGAGATAATAAGTTAGTGGTTAAGGGTTTATGGATTGGGGGTTAGGCCAGGTTAGGGGATTTAGGTGCATTTAGGGGTTAGGGGTCGAATAATGAGTTAGTAGTTAATGGATTAGGGATTGGGGGCTTAAGGGGCCTGACCTGAACACGTTTGGGCGGGTGCCCTCAAACGAAATGACACGACACGCCCAACCGAACGAAGGCACAAGGGAGAAAACAGAAAACGGGCCACATGAACGTGCACAAGGCACCCATGCGGTCACAACTTAGCAAATTTGATACGGCCACCCTCAAACGAAACGACCTAACCCGAATGCGTTTGGGCGGGCGCCCTCACACGGCGCAACATGACTAAACGAAGGCATAAGGGAGAAAATGAAAAACGGGCTACAGGAACATGCAAAAGGCACCCGTGAGGTCACAACTTAGCAAATTTGATACGATCACCCTCAAACGAAATGACCCGACCCGACCCGACCACGTTTGGGCAGGCGCCCTCACACGTCGTGCACAATTGAATTAAGGCACAAGGGAGAAAAAAACAAACGGGCCACACAAATGTGCACAAGGCACCCATGCGGTCACAACTTAGCAAATTTGATACGGCCGCCCTCAACCAAACAACCCGACCCGAACACGTTTGGGTGGGTGCCCTCAAACGAAATGGCCCGACCCAACCAGATATTCTAGTATGTAGTATCCCTTTAAAAGTCAACAATTACAATTAAAATCTCTGCTACAAGTGTGGAACAAGATTAAAACTTAACAACGGTGGTAAGTATTGCTCCTAAGAAATTGAGGAATTTTGAAAATCTTGGGGAATTGCATGCTTGAAGACAACTCCACATGGTCTCGAGAAATATGGCCATTCTAAGAGACCAAATCAGACCTTGATAAAAAAATGCATAAAGCATGAGAGAGAATGTTAGTTTAAGCGAAGAATTTTGAGCTGAAGTCATTGCTACAACTAGTTATTTGATTAATATGTCACCAAGTTCAATTTTGGGTGACATGAAACTAGAGGAAGCTAGAGTGGAAAGAAGCCCTCTCTTGCACATATTAGGTTTTTGAAGTGTGAAACATGCATGTATGTGGCTAAAGTGGATAAGACAAAACTTGAAAACCTATCTTAAGAAAAGGATTTTGAGCTGAAGCAGTTGTTGCAAATAATTATTTAATTAATATGTCACCAAGTTCAATTTTGGGTGACATGACACTAGAGGAAGTACAACCCTCTCTTACATGTCTTAGGTTTTTGAAGTGTGAAACATGCATGTATGTGGCTAAGGTGGATAAGATAAAACTTGACAACATATTGGTCAATTTCCTTGACCCTTTATTGGTTATTCAGAAGGAGTATATTCAATGCACCACTGTTAATATCCAGGTAACCCCTAGCAGATCAAGGGCTACAAGTTGTAGTTTTTGTCTGAACATCAACATACCACAACCATGCTTACAACTAGGATATGTTTTTTGAGGAGGAGAAATATCGTCGAGATCAACATCAAGAATCCATTGCAAAAAAAAAGTACAACTTGTGGTGATTCCAAAGCATAAATGAATAGCTACAATAGATGCCAAATGTGAAAATTATGGAGGAAAAAGATGAAATTCATCTTCCTTTTTCATTCGAGCATGAGGAAAATCAATCATCAATGAAAATATAAAATTTTCAAGCTGAGCAAGATCAACCAAATTGGGGGTAGAGTTTGGGAAACCTTCGTAAGTGAATGGGGCCTATGTGATATGGCTACGAGTTATCTACCCCCACACAATCTGATATGCAAACAGTAAACATTGTAGGCATAGGGTTAATTAATCCCACACATAGGGATTACATAGCTTTTCTTCCCATGCCACATGTTCATGAATTGAAATCATTGAGATACACAATGCAGTTTTAGTTGGAGGTTAATCATGTGAATGCAGCTAAATCATTGAGATGGTTTAGGGTTTGGCAAGGTTTCCATCTTATTTAAGGAGGAGGAGGAAAACATGAGAAGGTTTTTGATGATATTATTTTTGAAGGATTTGTCTGCTTAGACACTTATCATTCTCTAGTTGTTTAGCTGAGAATAGTGCTATTTAGCACTAGGGTTTTCCTGATCGGGAATCCCACCTCTTCCTTGAGAGGACTCTTGGAGGAGTCTTGCATTTCTTGACCACTATTAGGCATTTGGCCAAGCTCTTATTCCAACTACAATACAAATCATGTTGAGGGTTTGGTTGTCTTTGTAAGCTGCAGCAAGTGGAGGCTAGATCTATTCAGATCTCAGCCATTCTAGTGCCTCTTTCCAATGGGAAAGCATTCTATCCCCCTGGAAAGAGAGTATTGGATGAGAAGAGATCATTTACAGATCTTGGATTGAGGCCACATCATGTTCTAGAGCCTACAACGTATTCCATCTTCCATAACTGCGTTATTTGCAAGGAGAAAGTTGTAGGGTCTTTTGGCACTTCAAGGAGGAGAGATCTCTAGTGTTGGGAATCTGCCCTTCACTGTGGTGATCCGTGGATTATAGATCTAATCCATGTTCCATTCAGATCTGATCTGAATATTGATGTATTTTCTTCATAATTTCTGAATCATTCTGCAGATCAGCTACATTAGATCTCAGATCTACTCCATGTACTTCACTTTCTGTTGAAAACCCTAAGTGGCATGTAAAGAGGAGACTCTGTAGTGTACAAATCTGATATAGATCTATCTTTTTGCACACAGATCTGCTCTAGATCTGAAGTCTAAACTACATCTCTTTTCAGCTAAAAAAATGACGTTTTCAAGCTTGTACAGTCATATCATATGGTTGCAACCTCTTATTTTGAGCAAATCTTCATGTAAAGTCTATTGATTTTTGTTCTGTAATGAAAGGGCTTCAATATAACTCTGATTTACTATTATAAACAATAATATTGAGCCTCGATATTGGCCTCCTGCATATATTTGGATGAAACACATTATTTTCTTAGCATTTTTGTCACACGTTGCAATCCCTCCTTTGGGGCAATTTTCCAGCTGTACAAGGTGTGGGAGATCTGTTTAACCAAACTAGAAATATTTGTTTCTGATCTCCTCTTGGATTTGGGTCTTAGATTATCAGATCTAAGGGATCCAAGGGTTGATTTCCAGTTTTGTAGCATACATTCCTGAAAAATGCGTTTTTCAGGCATACCTTGCTAGCAGTCCCAATTTTGGGATATTACAACCCAAATTCTCACCAAGGTTTTAGGAACGATCCCCATGCTTCCATGATAGTGAAAATTTAAGTGAAATATTTGCAATGTCTTCAAAATAATGAAATGTGATGCAAAATTTTTTACTTTTATTATCAAATACAATTATATATATATATATATATATATATCATTTAATCTCTCTAAAATTTGGAGGTTGTCTCCACATGCTCTTTCACTACTGGATTACAGAAACTTGGAAGAACACATGTAAAACCTTGTACAAAGGGAAACTTGTTAATGGGATGACAGTGGCAATCAAGAAGCTCAAAGTTGAATTAGAATCATATGCCCAAAGAGGTTTTATGGTAGAGTGAAAGACACTAGGTAAAATCAGGTATCAGAACCTTGTGAAAATTATGGATGTAATTTCCAATTGGGATGTCAAAATCCTTATAATCCAATTCAGTTCCAATGGTAGTTTAGACATGCATTTACACGGGAACTCTTCTTGATGTACAGTTTGAGGTGCACACCAATGATTTTGGAATTGCATGGTTAATCGATCCACAGCTTCATGGCAATGTGCTTTCAACGACGCTGAGAGGCTCCATAGGTTACATGGCACCTGATAGTATATTTACCAGAGAATTTATTGGAAGGACAAATCCCTCCTGAGATTAGGTTAATGAAAAACCTTTCAGTATTTTCTCTCTCAGCTAACTACCTCACAAGATCTGTTCCAGCTTAATGTGGAAATCTGAGTAGCTTTTGTATCTTAACTTGGGCTACAATCATTTAATTGGTACAATTCCTGCAATTTGGAAGGGCATACAAAGTTTGCACTAGTTATCATTGAAACATAACTAGTTGTCAGGGTTTCTTCCAGAATGGATCTGGAATTGCAAGCTCTCTGGACTACACCGAATCCATCAGAGGTAGGCTCGGATGAAACTCTTGGGTTTCTCAAAGGCCTCAGGAGTTTAAATATCTCCATCAATAAGTTGACAGCACACAGACACATCAAATATATGGTCTAGACCAAAAAAAATCGAAAATAGGTCAGAGATTACTGCAAACACAACATGCAATTCAGGAAATCGAAATCAAACAAACTCAATAAATATGCTTCCACGGCATTAAAATATGGTGTTTTGACGAGTTGAATGCAATCAGAAAATAGAAAAAGAAAAATACTTAACTTGGTCATTTCCAGAGGTTCATTTTATAAATACCTGGTGAGAAGGTTGTCGACGAAGGTGAGCAACATCTTGAGATTACTTCCCCTCACAGGCCAATTCGATGTACATCTCCACAACTATGGCATCAACAAGCTACCTCAAATGATGCAAAGGAATAGAGCATCCCTCTTCGAAATCCGTTAGAATGCTCACCACAAGGTTCCCCTTACTTGTGCGCCTGAAGGGTGAATTTTTTTGCAAGCGGAAATAAAACACCATCAAAAAATTAAAAATAGAATCATTTGCTTCAACTATATTTTAACATTCCCTGTCGGCTATTTTTGGCTCGTCATGCAATTGTTGTTTTCTTTAAACCTTAGGCATGCCATACATGCACAAGATCCATCAAAATGTAACAAAAACATAAATTTTCGACTTCTGTAACAAATATCTGTAGACTACCTCAAAAGTATTCAAATTGAATCTTCAACTAATGCCAGAGCGAGGGTGAAGGGTGGAATTTTTTGGAGGCAGGAATCCAAATTAATTAAAAATTAAATAAAAATTAAATGTCAATAATAATATTTTTTTAAAATTATATATAGTATTAAATTAAAAATTCAATATAAATAAATAACATAGTAACATGCATATAAATTATTTAATAGGTAAAATATAAAAACATAATTAAATAGTATTAGAAATCAATTTTGGTATTAAAGTGGGTTAAGTAAGTCATTTATCTATGACTATTTCCATTATAGGTAGTCTTAAGTGACTAATTTCTCATGATTTTTGAATAGTCCAATTAGCACTCATTGCATCGGGTGATGCTACATAACGTAGTTGAATCCAAAAAATGTTTTCTAATATAATGCACTGTGGAAACCCCTAATACTTAAATTAAAAGATTCAAACATAAATTTATGTGGTTTTTTCTTGTTTTAATACAGACTTAAAAAGGTATGATAAAATTCCCTCTCTTAAGGTTTGATAGTTATTATTATTTTTGGTCTAAGCTTCCACCTATCATAATGAGGCTAATTGCCTAGATTTAGCATTATGGTATTTTTCTCGCTCAACCCATTAGGGTTTTGATGAGACTCTTAACTGATTACTCTCATTTACCCATTTTTGTCAAACTTTGATGTTGTCCTCATTCGCACTTTATATGTTTCCCCCACACATCATGTGTTACCTCAGATGTTGACCTTAGGTCTACATTATGGTTTTTAAGGTGTTGCTTTGGTGATGTGCCAAGAGACTCCCATGACTTCAAAACTTATATTTCCCTAGTATGCATCGCAACCAACAGAAGCCCTACATGTGGACAAGCAATATTTCATTATTGGCTCCCATTATCTTTACTATACTAGGGTTTGGGAGAAACCCTAATTTGGCAAGAAAGTGACCCCATTTTTTCTTTTAACCTATGCCTCTAAGAGGATAGTCTCATCGACATTGCATGACACCATGGTGTTTCCATGCGTTAAGGCATGCCAATATGTGCAACGGTGTGAAAATGCGTGTCAGAGACATTCAAGGAAACAAACAGAGAAACAAGTTGAACTACAAAGAGATGAACACATAAGAGGGTTAATAATTCATCAACTTACCTTTTTCATGGGGGCATTCTAGGCACACCAACACTAGGTGCGAATAGGTGCCAAGTTCCAAGTGTTAGTGCATTCTACGTGCCAAATATTCCTCTATTTTTTCTCATCTACTTTCCAATAATTGATCTCAAATAGCTTTAATATTAAACCGTGCCAAAGCATACCAAGTCATCTCATGAATGCATGTCAAACATGCTAAGACTTTCCAAGTGCTAACATGTGCCAAGTGGCAATGTGTGTCAGGGAGTGCTATGCATGTTATGAAATGGTAGGGAATGTCAAAAAGTGCTAAGTAGAGAGTGCCAATGCATTTTGAGGAGTGTTAAGGAGTACTAGGACAACACAAGGGAGCACTAGGTAAAAATACATGGAATTGAATGAATATGAGGGTGTGTCAGGGAGTGGCAATGAGTGATAGTTGTCATGCCAAGGAGGGAGTGAGAAGGTATTCTAAGTGGAATGGCATGTTGAAGAGTGCTAAGGTGTGCTAGAGAGTGCTAATGCATGTTTAGGAGTGTTAAGGAGTAATACGAAAAAACATGAAGGGAGAACTAGCTCAAAATTCATGGAAGTTAATGAATATGAGGAACGTGTGCCAGGGACTAGTGTTAATGAGTGCTAGCTTTCATGCCAAGGAGGGAGTGACAAGGTATGCTAAGAATTGGTAAGGCATGCTAGGGAATATCAAGGCATGTAAATAAGTGCCAAAGTGTGCTAGGGAGTTCCAGGGTGTGATAATTATATGTTCCAAATAGTGCCAAGATATGCCAATACATGCCAAGTGCTAAGGATGTGCAGGGTGCCAGAGTATGTCAATATGTGTCAAGGAGTGTCAAGGCAACAAAAGGAAGAACCAATCTAAAATGTAAGGAAATGAACACATAAGAGGGTTAATAAGTCATGACTTTATCTTTTTTAAAAGGGGCATGCTATTCACACTAAAAATAGGTCCCAATACATGCCAAGTGGCATTGTGTGCCAAGTGTTGATGTATGTCAATGCATTCAACCAAGGTGTTCCAGGGCATGCTAGGGACTACATGCAAGCCAACACATGCTAGGATAGTTCCATGTTGTGCTAGCGCATGCCACCATGTGCTTGGGCATCAATTTCATGACAAGATGTTCTAGGTACAAAGATGTTCCAAGACATGCGAGGTGATAAGAAATGTTAGTGTGTGGCAAAACATTAATTTAAGGTGTGCCCAGATTGTTGAGGAGTGTTAGGTATTTCTCATTAATATAATTGTCAGAGCTTGATTATGTATTAAATAATATATTTCATACACACACTAGTGGAACTTTACCTAAAGGGAATTTAATAGATAGTAAAATTAATAGATATGAATCATGTGTTGACTCATAGGAAAACTCGATTCGACTAGTGATTATTTAAGGGAAATGATACACATTAATTACTTCTTAAAAAATGGATTGATTCTAACCATTGTGGCCTTGGAAATATCATAAAAAATACTCCACAATAATGGCCTTAAATCATTATCTTTTGAAAAAAAATATATTAATAGGCATATAGCATCATCAAAAACTCATTGGAATGATCAATGGTGACGAACATTTTTTTACTGTAACCAAAAGTAACAAAAAGAGCATTGGTGAGGGTCATTAAAAGTTCATCACTAGAAGTGTCACTAAAGAGATAATTAGTGATGGGCCTTTAACGACCCTCACCAAAAGTGTCATTGAAAATGGCTTTGGTGACGAACCTTAAAGGACCATCACTATATATACTTACAGTGACGTTTTTTTAAGGACCGTCACCATATGTGACATTGGTGACGGACCTTAAAGGTCCATCACAAGCATGACCCTCACCAATGTCATTTTTTTCTTGTAGTGGAAAGAATTGACTCATGAACTATACACATTCTTTCAAAACCAAATTTCATGCCATCTTTCAACAATTCATTTGTTGGCGCAGTTCCATACTTTGTTTCCTGCAAGTTTTGTACCCCATAAAAAATCCTATATTTAATATAAAATATTTTTTTATTCTATTAATTATAGACAGATCTAAGTAAAACAAGATAGATGCTTACAAATTCCACAATTAATTTGTAATATGCCAACATATATTGACAACCCATATTTAACCCAATGTCAGTCAATTCTTCTGATGGTTCTTCTTTGTATGTTAGCACCTGTTTGAAGACATTCAATTATGATTGTTGCAAAACAACCTAAAATATACAATAATGAAATATAGTTAAGTTGTTATAAGGAAGTAACAATTACTCACAAACATAGATATTAACCTTTTTCTTCCTTGTCGTCCTATTTTATGCACTGAATGGGTTCCATTTTCTTTTCTTTTTTGCAAGAAAATACTTGAAAATTAATATTTAATGCTAAATTGTTTATTTATTGTACCTAATCGAAAAATTCAATGATTACATATTACATTTGAAGCATGTTGTCATTGAGATGGCTCCTCGTGCATTGCAATTATGTCTATCTCTTCGGCCATCTCCTTGTACACATTTTTGGACATTCCTACTGGCATATTTATGATATCAGCTCGTTCATCCTTTGAGATTTTCATAATATTCCTGAAAATGTAACATGACAATAAACTATTTAATTTTTATATTGATATATGAAAAGTAAATATAACAAAAGTGATATTTATAAATGATTGCTTTCTAGTAATATATACATATAATTCTAGAAAAACATTTAAAGGAAGATTACTTTTTCATTCCTTTTTTTTTTGTACGTTTTTTCTATTAAAAGTCTGACATGTCTCATTGACCAATTCTCTGAAAATCATCCTGTAGTTAAATAAATTTTGTTTCTTGGAATAATTGGATTTATTTTTGTATTGTAAGTGGAAAAAACATCTATACATTCATTCCACTAGATCCCTCAAAGTTTTGTAAGAAAAGTTCCCCCTTTCATTCACCTCCAACACCACTCGAGATGAGCTAAGGAGAAATTCATTTTCATTTTCATGCTCTATTTTTTTTCTTTTCTTAGAAAAAAATTCCTTTTCTTCATTGTTGGTCCCTGTATAACATTAAACATATGGGAATTAATAGATTGTTTGAAAATTGTTATTTAATATTTTTAAGTATATTATTAATGAAAATTCAAAAAAGAAACTCATATTGGATCGATAGTATTTTTTCATTCACCTGATTCATCCTTCTACAATTTTTCTATCAAGCTTTTATGCTCTTCTGGTCTTAGATTAGAAATAATCTTATCGAGCTTCATCATTTTGTGGCTCTGCATGATACACAGTAAACAATACATATTAGTTAAACTTACATATAGTTCAAAAATAATAATTTTTGTAAATAATTTACAACGAACTTGCCTTTTTTGCTTTTCTCGATGTGTAATCAGTATTTTTGTTACTTGATCTCTTGTTAGCCATTTATTTATCAATATGAAACTTGTAGCATACCATTCATTAATATATTTTATAAATAAATCACATAATTTTTAGGTTTAAAGAAAAAATATCAAGAAAATGGTGTACCTTTCAAAAAGTACGCACCGAAGGCGGTGCGGTAGGTTCTTATAAACGCACCGCCAAAATAGTAGAAACATTGTATGGTACTCTTTGTCAACAAGGAGACCTGGTGAGTTATATGTTAACCGGTGCACTGATTAACACAGACACAAATTAATAAAAAAAAAAATTATCAAACAATGTTTTTTTGTCAGTATGTGCCCGGTGTGCTATACTACAATAGTTCACTAGTGCACTATTTTAAACAAGGCGCACTGATTAAAAACATATATTTTTTAAAAAATAATGCAAGGGCCAACATGGATTGGGATCTGAATCTACAAGTGGTTGTGTGGGTTAAATGTCATACGCCTATATATATATAGCAATACAAATGCTATAAATCTAAAATGAAAAGCCATATTTGTGAAGTCACAGAAACAAAAAAGAGGAAAGGGTTTAACATGAGAATGGATTTTTTTATTTTATTTTTTTTTCGCAAATGCACAGTAAAATTTAAAATTTTTACTATGCATGTATTAAATCCAATAGAAACTATAACAAAAATAAATTATTACAGTAAAATTTTGCAATTTTACTATACTACAAGATTTTTGTGTGAATCACCAGGTTTTTCAAATTATGATTCTCTGAATAGTGCTGATGTTTGAAATTATTTTGTTGCTCCACAGTTCTCTCGTGCTCTCTTACTCCAGGTATGTCTCTCATGCAAATCCCTACTTTCTTTCTCCAGCTATGTATCTCGTGAAAATCTCTCCCTAAATTTTTTTGTAAAAATAATAAAATAATGAATAACTTTTACTATTTAAAGAATTTTTTTATGAAATTAGGTTTCCAAAAATAATTTTCCTTCCATTTTTCAATTTACCATTCTTTTTCACCTTAAAAAAATAAAGTTGTGCTTTTTTTATTTCTAGATATTTGGTGAGTTTGTTAACTAACCACACCAGTGTGTCAGTTAATAAAACCGCACCGGTGCATCAATTAATAAAACTGCACCGGTGCGTAGTAACTAAAATGCATCAGTGTGGTTAACTGTACATTGGCACCGATAAAAATAAGTCCATTTTTAAGGCACGGAAATTACTTTTAGGTATGTACACCAAAATTTATTGTTGATTGTTCTCAAATTTAGGGAGAAAATATAATAATTATATCAAATGGACAATTCTTCAAAATCCAACTTGTTCCATAATATTTCTCAAAGTCCATCGTGGAGTTCTCCCTATCCATCTCCAAACGTAATATTTACTTCAGATTTTATTTATATTTTCATTATCTAATTGAATTTTTTTTTTTATCCATTTCAATCAGCTGAATAAAATTAATGTATACAAATTTTCAGGTTATGCAGATTCAAAATCGAGTTTAGATGCACAAAATATTCAAATGACTCAAAACATCGGAAGTTCTTATCAGGAGCAGCATACCGCTAGGCGCATTTGGTAGATGAAAATGGACAGCCGCTTCACCCTGCCAATTGTAACATTACATGTTCTAGCCACAATCTTCAGACAATGATGGTAATAATAATTCTTTGGTATATTAATGTAATTATTTCAATGTCAAACCAATTAATCATGCATTGTCAACGTGCTTACTAATTGATATCATTGATTTTGTACTAATCATGTTCAAATATATTTTTTGAAATTATTAGGATTCTAGAGTGATGATGGCGGCCTACCTACCATATTCTGTTACACCCCATGACAATGTCAAATCGAGAGAAGGTTGAATTAAGAGAAAAAAATGGAGAGAAACGATACCAAGAATGGTTGAATCGACCACCTATTCAATTACCACTATATCCAGATTCACCAATTAGGAATGAATACAACAATAGTAGTTCTTCACAAGCTGGAAATGGAAGCAATCCAATAGAGTTTGGTATGGATGATTACTTAAGGGATACGACTGCCATGGAGACAAAGTTGTTAGATGCATTCCAGAACAATGATCAACTAGGGGATGATTCTCATATCGTTGATACCTTTTTCGAAAGCCTTAAATTTGCTTCCAACACCCCTCTCTTTGGACCTAACAGCTAGTCAAAGCCTACCCAGTTGGGGACAATGATGTTATTGTACAACTTGAAAGCAAATTTTGGCTTGTCGAATGCATGTTTCTCGGAAATTTTGAGATAATTGACCATCAAGTACTCCCTTATATTTTGAGAAATATAATCACACAATGAACATTCCAAATGGTCAATTTTATGAACGTTAATAATTATATCTTCATTAATTGACATTTAATATTGTCCATAACCAACTACAAGTTATTCAAAGATAAGTTTCTTCCGAGTGATAAAATCTTGCCCGGTAACTACGAAGAGGCAAAGAAATTGGTGAAAATGTTAGGTATTGAGTACATATCATATAATACATGTCCAAATGATTGTATTCTATATAGAGGAGAATATGCAGACAAAGATCTTTGTAAAGGGCCAGGTAGCCTCTAGATCTCATCCTTTCTTAAAGGTGACATATCCACTAAACTCATGGAACCATGTACATGTCATTTCTCCCTTAAACTCTAGATAATAAAATCTTTAAGGCATGTCATTTATAGATGTGATTTCTCCCATAAAATTTAAGGCAAACCATGCACGAACCATGTACATGTCATTTCTCCCTTAAACTCCAGGCAAGGAAATCTTTAAGGCATGTCATTTCTATTTGTGATTTCTTCCATAAACTTTAAGAAAAAATTTAATGCAAACCATGCACAAACCATGTACATGTCATAAATCTCCCTTAAACTCTAGGTAACGCAATCTTTAAGGCATCTCATATCTAGATGTGAATTCTCCCGTAAACTTTAAGTCAAACTTTAAGGTAAACCATGCACATGTCATTTATCTCATGCACGTGTCATTTCTCCCATGCATTTGCAATAAATGTTAATTTAATATATTTTATTGAATTTGTTTTCTTTCAAGGATAAAAAAAACCCACTAAATATAGTTGAAATGTGGACATTATGCATAGATGTTTCTTTCTATCCCAATCTAGGGAAAGCAGTGATTACATATGTGCTTTGCAATATTGCGACTAGTAAGGTCCTCAAAAGGAAAATGAATATACCAGGAAGAACAATAAACAATGAGACATATTATATTTCATTGATAGAAGGCTTGTGAACAGCTAGGGAGTATGGATCAAATGGAATTTTAGTTTTCACCAATTCTGAACTTGTGTGCAACCAGATGAAAGGTGTGTACCAAGTTAATAAGGAGAGGCTAAAACAACTACATGGAAAAACAAACAATATTGTTAGCTAATTTCAATTTTTTAGTATAAGACATTGTACAAATGTTAATAAGATGTCTGCTGATCTATTGTGTGGGGAAATGCCAATTCAAAATTCATCTATCAAAGATGAATTAATAGATGAATTAGTATTATACAAGGCAATGCCAATTCAAGGTTCATCTCTCAAAGATGAACTAGTTTTGAAATGCTCTTCTTCAAAAATTCAAGATTCATCTCTCAAAGATGAATTAGTGTTGAGATGCTCTCCTTCAAAATTTATTGATGGAAACTATAACATATCTTTGATATGTGTGTGTTTTGTACTTATAAATGCGTCTATTTTAATGACCATGTATTTTTTTCAATTATATACCAAGTGTGCTTCCACCATGTAAATCGCAACTTGGTGAACTTCACATTTGCAACAAGTGGTGAACTTCACATTTTTATAAAATTAAAATGTGAAGACTTCAACAAATTTTTGTTTAAATGGAGTTCCACGCTTCTTTTTTTAATGACCATGATTTTTTTTCAATTATATACCAAGTGTGCTCCCACCATGTTTTCAATTATATACCAAGTGTGCTCCCACCATGTTTTCAATTATATACCAAGTGTGCTCCCACCATGTAAAGCACAATTTGGTGAAATTAACATTTTTAAATTTTTTTTGCTTAAATTGAGTTTCACACATCAATTAGTGCTTTGAAAGTTGTGTTTTACATAATTTTTGTACACTAAATTACATTAATTTTTTGAAAATTATTTTGAATTTATTTCAAATAGTAATTTAAAAATAATTGTAAATGTCCACTGTAGATATATCTACATATATATATCATGGAGGATTAAAGGAAAAGATCAACAAAATCCCATATCTCTACGAAAGAGGGGGAACAAGGATCGAGGGATGTTCATGGTATTTAAATATAATATTATCTCCATACATATACATACATGTGTGTACATATGGAATTGATTTTTTATCAATTTTGTGAGTTAAATTAGTTGTTAATAAGTTTCATTTTTTTATTTTTTAGGAGGTAGGAGAACTAGGGTGTCTACTCCATCAATGGAGCATCGCCATGGTTCACGCAATCGTGGTATGATTCACGTAATTTAACCAATGAATATGTACATGTATTTATATGTATGAATGTATTCTTCAATTGATTATAAAATCATATTTTTTTATGAAGCTTTCGTCTCATCTCGTGAGGTTGGTGGTGGTACGCATTCCCTTGGAAGGCCATCAATAGGTGATGGAAAATTGTGTGAAGGTGGTGATATGTATTCACCCAGAGGCCAATCAATGGATGGTCATGTTGGTTCTCAACCAATCGGTGGTTGTTCTGGTTTTCAACAGTCTCAGGGTGGGCAAGATGCTAGCCAACCATATTGAGGTGGCCATCAATTTGAAAATTATTTTCATTCAATTTGAACAAATTTGTTTACATGTGTTTTTTTAATATAGAAAATTTTATATATTGATGCAGAGGGTGAAAATGTTTCTCCAAATTTTGCTTCATAAAGACGTAGGAAATAACATGTCATTCAAGAAGAAGGTTGTACACCAACCACAACTTATCCATCTGACATTTCCAATATACCTTGGGAATAAAACATGCAACAATGCACCTTACAAAGGTGTCAAAATATTCATACAAAATTGAAGAGAGATCTTGTGGCTTTGACTCTCCCTGCTGAGAGTTGACAAATCTTGGAAGTGGTTACTTACTCTTTAAGTAAACTAGTAGATGTGTACCTAAATTTTGGGCCAACCACTGATACTTTTGTAGAAGTGATGAGAAAAAGAAAGGATACAGTGATGGGTCTCGATACATAGGAGGTTGTTAAAAAAAGAGTTACAACAGAAATGGTCAATTCTATGCTTAATTTCAAACAAGGGATAAAAAGAAAGATGTTGAAGGTGAAATATTTCAAGCACCCTCATATAGCTCGCTATTTGTATGATAGACACCTTGCGGCCTATGGAAGACTTCCATGGAACGACGAGGTTCCACTTTATTTTGCAAAAATATTTTATGAAGAATTATTTTTACAAATGAAACCCAATTACAATGACCTTCCCTCTGAATTTTTTGGTCCTGGGAAAGGTTGATTGTGTGACCGTAGGGGCGCTAGGCATGATGTTGAGTTTCCTTGCCCTAAGCCACCATTAGTTAGTGGACCTCTTCGTGTCAAAACTTTGCGGTCAGAGATGGATGCCACTTCTCAAATTAGTCAATAAGCAAGGGATGCCATCATTGACAATGTTTAGAGTGGATTGGGTGGAATTTTTGTTTGTATGAATTGACAAAGAGCATGTGAGAATGCACGAGCTAATTTTGTGTATTATATAGATGAAGAGATAGACAACATGAGTGTTGAAGATCTCAGATCATATGCAAATAATTGTCGCACTGGTTGGTAGGAGGGTAAACCCATGAAGTTGGGTTACACTTTTGTGAGAATTGAGGGTAGAAAACATTTTTTCTCAACAATTCGTCCGAACTGTTATAGATTTCGACCAAATTTTAAAATTAGTTCGGTCGAACTCATTCTGCCGTTTACATTGATGGCGTACTAATGGTGTGAACAAACAAATTTTTGGCCGGAGATTGGAAAACCGACAATATAAGTTAGTTCGTTCGAACTCTTAAAATAGTCCAGTCAAACTTTACTTTATAAATACACCAACCCAGAGTTTTTAACGGGTTTCGGGCTTATTAGCATTTGCGTCTGCGTCTGTTGTGATCATGTTTCGTTTGCGTCTGTTGTGTGTTTTGGTCCTGCATCTGCGTCTACGTCTTTGGTCTTGGCAGAGTCTTATTGTTCTGCCTCGGCTCTGTATTTTGAATTTCCAGGTTGGCAGCACCTGCTTTCAATTGTTGTCTTTGCTATAAATTTTATGACTGCATTTTGTGTGGAAATTGACTATAATTCTATGACTGTAAATTCTATGACTGCTTTCAATTGCTATCATTGTTGTCATGACTGTAAATTATGACTATAAATTCTATGACTGTAAATTATGTTGTCAATTGTTTTGTCTACGTCTGCTATGTTTCGGGCTTGCGTCTGTGTCTGTGTTTATACTGAGTCTTATCTCTATGATTAATATTTAACTTCGCATCTTGAATTTGATCCAAATTTGTTTTATTAACATTTTATTTTACCCATTTTATATAGTTTAAATGACATGATATTCAATAACCTTTCACTGAGGATATGTATAAGTGGATTTTCAAACTTTCTTTTGATCCCAACCTTATCTATGATACAATTTTGGGAAATCCAAAGGTTTGGCAGTTAAATTATTTCCCTTATTATGACATTATGTTGTGTTTTTTTCATTATTATTATTTGTTCTTAAATTTTATCTTTTCTTACCATCAAGGCTAATACAAATCAAAAAATAAAAGAGGACACAAGATGTAGGCACACTGCCAGGAATAACTCTTCCATTTTCACAACACCGAAACATTCTCTGTGATAATTATTTACTGTATTAGCACTGATTTTTGTAGCACTGAGCTCATTGAATGAGATAACACTGAAATATTCTCTTATCCAAGCTCCTTTCTGTGGTGGTAATGAAACATAAATAACACCAATATTGTGGCTTTAATTAACTGCAATTACACTGAATAGCATCAAAACTGTATAACACCAAAACTATCCTTTGAAGAAATAAAAACTTCATCTGAATTGCATCTTTGTATTTAGCCTGAAATTTAGTCCTTTCGTAATTGTACCGCAGCCTAAAGTCACCCATCTAAACCTGTAATTAGGCTCAACCTATCTCTATAATTTTAGTACAAAATTCTGTGTTGGTAAGGCGAAAACCTCAGCTAGGTATACATATTATTTTCCACAGTAAATGAGCCGACATGTCTTAGTGAAGAGTTTTGTCTCCATATAGGACGACTTGAATATTTTTATTTGAGGCTGACATGTATATTTTGAGAGAGGTTGACTTGAAGGTTGGCTTTGAAGAATATTTGTTAAGGAGATCGAGGATGATGACCTTGCAGAAGAAAATGGCTTGATGGAGGAGTCCAATAAATTGACTTTGGCTCAATACTAATTACATTATTTAAAAGCCCAAAATGTATCAATTTAAATCTGTAATGACTAACCTAGAATTCCACAATGGGTTCCTTAATCTAAATATGACCCAAGCATGAAACCCATGATTTAATAAATCATTTAATAATTATAAATTCTTTTTGAAAAATATATTAATAATGAATACTAGACCTAGCTACATTCTTCAACATCTAAGAGACACAATTGTATTGTGATATTTACCCTTCTTTCCAACTCAGTCCATCCTTCTAGAAAATCCCTTTTAATGAAGCACATATATCCATAGTGATCCATTGATATTTTTTCACCAACAACTATTCCATTTTGGACTTATATATTTCAAAACTATGCTCATTGAATTTATGCATCTATATCTTTAAACTACTCAACTATTTTATTTCACCATAGGAACCAATTCGATATATCTCCCATTTTAATGGGGTCTATCACATTTCGAGAAAAACACATTAGCTATAAAAATTTCCCATTGAAACCAAAATTAATTTGATAAAAAACATAGGTTTTAACCTTATATAGTTAATTGTTTCAAATAGATTCTTAATAAAATGAAAAATATTCAATGTAAAACACATGCATTAACATATAATTTACTCAAGAAACCCAAAAAGAGAAGATCATTTTTTTATTAGTATATTAATTTGTATACCATCAGACACACACACACACACACACACACACATATGTGTATGTATGTATATATGTATATATCCCACGAAAATTATAAACTACAAATCTGTCACCTTGGATCAGATAAAACTTTATTTCTTTAACTGAAACTATAGAACCATGGGGTAAACTACCATGCACTAGAAAAATGCTAAAAGAAAAAACCATGTCATGAAAACCATCATAAAGGGAGAACTTTTTTTCCCAAAAACGTTTTTTGGGGCACTACCCCTGAACACCTGTGTGTGGGGGATTTTTCGTCTCTATGAAACCCTAAAGTTGGGGTCCTTTCCTCCCATTTTATTCCCACCACTATGCTTATAAAAATATATAGTGCATGGGGGTATTGACATAAAGAATATAACACATACCAAACATCCAATAATTCTCCTTAATGTTACCATCAATGTTGCAATGGTTAGAATTGTTTCTACTACCCTTGCATGGATGTGTAGTGGCTATTTTATTCTTATCCTTCCCACATTTCCAATTCTTATTCCCCTCCTTCAAAGTTTCTTGGTGCTATTTTTTCTTCAAACCACTTAAGTACCCTTTATTTTGGCCTATGGTTTCTAGATAATGTGTGTATACACATGGCTCATACATTATCCTTAGCTTAGAAAGAATCACTTGTTTTTGTATATGGTTATATAGACCCCACATATACTTAAGGAGTAGATTTGGGGTCTTGGGAAAGATATCCAACAATATGACCATATTTTTTAACATACTACACTCTTATACACCCTTAAGTCTATGTAAAGTAGTGTGAGTGATTCCATGGCTCCTCTACACACTTCATAGGGTATAATTGGGACTTGATGAGTGTTCTTAAGTCCTCCCACCTAGTTTTTGGCATATCAAATTACAACCTATGTGTTTCCATATAACTTTATGACTAGGTCATAGCCAAACCCTCTAGCTTTAGTCTAGCAAATGATATATTTTTTTCTTTGTCTATATTATAAATCCTAAAAACAAATTGTAATTTATGCAACCAATGGTTTGTTTTTGTGCATTGACCTCACCTTTGTATGACTTTATGTTCAATTTCACTTCGAAATTGAATAGGGACTATGAACATTTAATGGCAATAAAATTTGGCTTATCTTTCTTACGCTATTTCCTTGACTCCTTTGGGTATCCATGACCTCCCAATTTCTCCTATAATATGAAATCTGAGTTAGAGCCCTCATCATCTTTGAATATTCAAATATTTATTGCTAAAAATACCATGAGGAGGTTCATACTACAACTAACGTTAGTGAACTTCACATCAAACCTCACAATTTTCGCTTCTACAAGATCATGTGGGTTATTATAAATAGACAATGTCTACCATAACTAGGGTTATATGAATTTATTCTCAAATAGATTCCTATATTCCCTACAATTTCTGACAAAGATATATCTTCCTAGATTCCCTAAAATAGTCTGGTCGAACTTTACTTTATAAATAAACCAGCTCGGAGCTATTAACGGGTTTCGAGCTTATTAGCATTTGTGTCTGTTGTGATCGTGTTTTTTCTATGTCTGTTGTGTGTTTTAGGCCTGCATCTACTTCTACGTATATGTCTCTAGTCTTGGAAAAGTCTTTCTATTCGACCTCGGCTCCAAATTTGGAATTTCTAGGTTGGCTCCACCTGCTTTCAATTGATATATTGTTGTAAATTCTATAAACATATAAGTAGATGTCTTTATATGACTGAATTTTGTGTGGTCGTGTTCCAGTCCAATAAGTGATCGTGTTTCATCTGCGTCTGCTATACTAAGTTTCACTAATGGACTGCCTTAAACTATTTTCATTTTCAACTTTCCTCGCTTAAGTTTTCTCTATTTCAAAATGACATGATTGACTTCAAATAAAAAAACCTTCAGAAATGATTCGAAATTTCTACCCCTTCGATAATACCAAGTAAAACCAACAAAAAACTCCACATCTCGAAAACCATGCCATTCAAAAAATCCATTCTTTCAGTACCTTGAAATATACAGGGAAAGGAAGATAATAGCATTTCAGGTAGGGAAGAGAAAAATATCATAACAGAACTCTGATATATAAGCATAGTCTTCAATTCCATTGTTTTGAAGGTAAAGTAATATCTACACATTAAAGCATTTTATAAGGTTACTCTAAAACTAAAGGCTTTTTCCCATTAATTAAAGGCAAACTTTAAGGCCTAAAAACTAAACCTAAAGTGGCTGAACTTCCATAGTATTTTAGTATGCCTATTGAGTGTTAACTTATACAAGCTTCTATAGGAAGAGACTGTAAAGGGACAAGTAGTGTTAACTTCTACAAGTTCTATAAGCAGAGTCTGTAAAGGGACAGGTAGCCTCTGGATCTCATCTTTTATGAAAGGAGACATATCCAGTAAATGCTCCTACAGTCAATCTCTAGAATAGATCTAAATAGAATTTCTTCATTTTAATATCCATAAACCACAACCACTTAAAGGAAAATTGTGTACATATGTCATTTCTCCCATACATGTGTCATTTCTCCCATAAACTCTTAAGGAAAACTTTAAAGCATGTGTCATTGGCTTTCTCCCATTAACTTTAAAGCATGTTTCATTTCTCAAGGCTTTCTTAATATCCATAAACCACAACCACTTAAAGGAAAATCATGTACGTCTGTCATTTCTTCCATACATGTGTCATTTCTCCCATAAAATTTGAAGGAAAACTTTAAAGCATGTGTCATTGGCTTTCTCCCATTAACTTTAAAGCATGTGTCATTTCTCAAGGCTTTCTCCCATTAATTCAAGGCAAACTTTCAAGCCTAAAAACTGAAAGTAGCTGAACTTCCATAGGATAGGATCCCCCAAACTCAAATGGAGTAAAATGTAAAATGTTAAAAGTGGAGTGTTTTATGATGTTATGGATCTTAATAATCTAGATTGACATGGCTGTATTGAACTCCCATAGGATAGGATCCCCCAAACTCAAGGTGAGTAAAATGTTAAATGTTAAAAGTGGAGTGTTTTATGATGTCATGGATCTTAATAATATAGATTGACATGGTTTTATTTTATTAATGTACCTAAATTTATACCTTCCATGTTGCTTTATTCTTGTAAAATGTTAAAAGTGGAGTGTTTTAGGATGTAATGGATATAAATAATCTAGATTGTGTTAAATATGATGTTATGGATCTTAATAATCTAGATTGACATGGCTGCATTTTATTAATGTACCTAAATTTACACCCTCCATGTTGCTTTATTCTTGAAAATGTTAAAAGTGGAGTGCATTAATGTACCTAAATTAACAGCTTCCATGTTGCTTTATTCTTTTAAAATGTTAAAAGTGGAGTGTTTTATGATGTAATGGATATAACTAACCTATATTGACATGGCTACAGTGATATGATGATACTGTAGGTTAATGTTGAAGTTGTAAAATTCTTGTACATATCAATTATTATAAATTATTAAACAATTTGATAAGTGCTAAATCATACTTATTATTAAGGACATAACTAATTTATGATGATAGTGTAGGTCGATATTGAAGTTGTAAAAATCTTGTACATATCAAGGATGAATGATAGTACAAGCCAATAATGACAATATTATAAATTATTAAACAATTTAATAAGTGCTAAATCACACTTCTTATTAAGGACATAACTAATTTGTCATAGAAGAACTTTGAATATAAGCACAGTCTTCAATTCCATTGTTTTGTAGGTAAATTTCTATCTTCACATTAAAGCATTTTATAAGGTTACTCTAAAACTAAAGACTTTCTCCCATTAATTAAAGGCAAACTTTAAAGCCTAAAAATTGAACCTAAAGTGGCTGAACTTCCATAGGATTTTAGTCTGCCTGTTGAGAGTTAACTTCTACAAGGTTCTATAGGCAGAGTCTGTAAAGGGCCAGGTAGTGTTAACTTCTATAAGTTCTAAAGGAAGATTTTGTAAAGGGCCAGGTAGCCTCTGGATCTCATCTTTTCTGAAAGGTGAAATATCTAGTAAATTCCCCTACAGTCAATCTCTGGAACAAATCTAAATATAATTTCTTCATTTTAATATCCATAAACCACAACCACTTTAAGGAAAATTGTGTACATGTGTCATTTCTCCCATAAATTCTTAGGCAAATTTTTTAAAGCATGTGTCATGTTGGCTTTCTCCCATTAACTTTGAAGCATGTTTTTAGTAAGTGCATAAAATAATTTTTCAAACCATGTAAATGTCATTTCTCCCACAAACTAAAGGCTTTCTCTCATTAATTCAAGGAAAACTTTAAGGCCTAGAAATTGAACCTAAAGTGGCTGAACTCTCATAGGATTTTAATATGTCTGTTGAGTGTTAAATTCTACAAGTTCCAAAGGCAGAGTCTGTAAAGGGCCAAATAGCCTCTAGATCTCATTTTTTCTCAAAGGTGACATATCCAGTAAATGCCCCTACAGTCAATCTCTGGAACAGAAATAGAATTTCTTCATTTTAATATCCACAAATCACTACCACTCTAAGGCAAACCTTGTACATGTGTCATTTCTCCCTTCTCCCATAAATGTTTAGGAAAACTTTAAGGCATGTGTCATTTCTATTTCATTTCTCCCACAAACTCATAAAGGTGTGACTTTTGACATGACTTCATCAACCACCACAACTAGTTGTTTTAGTAAGTGCATAAAATAATTTTGTAAACCATGTAAATGTCATTTCTCCCACAAACTAACGACTTTATCCCATTAATTCAAGGCAAAATTTAAGGCCTAAAAACTGAACCTAAAGTGGTTGAACTCTCATAGGATAGTATCCCCCAAACTCAAGGCTTTCCCCCATTAATTCATGGCAAACTTTAAGGCCTAAAAACTGAACCTAAAGGGGTTGAACTTCCATATGATTTTAGTTTGTTGGTTGAGTCTTAACTTCTACAAGTTCTAAAGCAGTCTATAAAGGGCTAGGTAGCCTCTAGATCTCATCCTTTCTTAAGGCATTTAAAGGGCCAGGTAGCCTCTAGATCTCATCCTTTCTTAAGGCATGTAATTTCTAGATGTGATTTCTGCCATAAATTTTAAGGAAAACTTTCATGCAAACCATGCATGAACCATGTACATGTGTCATAAATCTCTCTTAAACTATATCCAATGCAATATTTAACGCAACTCATTTCTAGATGTGAATTCTACCATAAAATTTAAGTCAAACTTTAAGATAAACCATGCACATGTCATTTAGCTCATGCACATGTGTCATTTCTCCCATGAATTTGCAATAAATGTCAATTTAATATATTTTTATTGAATTTGATTTTTTTTAAGGGATAAAAAACCCCACTAAATATGGTTGAAAAATGGACATTATGCATAGGTGTTTCTTGCTATCCCAATCAAGGGAAAGCAGTGATTACATATGTGCTTTCCAATATTATGACTAGTAAAGTCATCCAAGGGAAAATGAATATACTGGGAAGAACAAAAAACAACAAGGCATATTATATTGCATTGATAGAAGGCTTGGGAATAGCTATGGAGTATGGATCAAATGGAATTGTATTTTTCACCAATTCTGAACTTGTGTGCAACCAGATGAAAGGCGTGTACCAAGTTAAGAAGGAGAGGCTAAAAGAAATGCATGGAATAGAAAATAATATTGTTATCCAATTTCAATTTTTTAGTATAAGACATTGTACAAATGTGAATAAGATTTATGTTGATCTATTGCATGGGGAAATGCAAATTCAAGATTCATCTATCAAAGATGAATTAATAGATGAATTAGAATTATATGGGGAAATGCCAATGCAATATTCATCTCTCAAATATGAATTAGTTTTGAGACGCTCTTCTTCAAAAATTCAAGATTCACCTCTCAAAGATGAATTAGTTTTGAGACGCTCTTCTTCAAAAATTCAAGATTCATCTCTCAAAGATGAATTAGTGTTGAGATGCTCTCCTTCAAAAATTGTTGATGTACATTGTAACATATCTTGGATATGTGTGTGTTTTGTACTTATAAATGCGTCTTTTTTAATGACCATGTGTTTTTTTCAATTATATACCAAGTGTGCTCCCACCACACCATGTAAAGCGCAACTTGGTGAACTTTGCAACAAGTGGTGAACTTCACATTTTTATAAAATTAAAATGTGAGGACTTCAGCAAATTTTTGTTTAAATGGAGTTTCACACTAATTTTTTAATGACAATGTGTTTTTTTTCAATTTTATACCAATTGTGCTCCCACCATGTAAAGCTCAATTTGGTGAACTTAACATTTTTACAATTTTTTTTTGCTTAAATTGAGTTTCACACATCAATTAGTGCTTTGAAAGTTGTGTTTTACATAACTTGTGTACACTAAATTACATTAATTTTCTGAAATTTATTTTGAATTTATTTTAAATAGCAATTTAAAAAAATAATTGTAAATGTCCACTGTAGATATATATATCATGGAGGATGAACAACAAAGATCAATAAAATCCCATATCTCTACGAGAGAGGGGGATCAGGGATCGAGAGATGTTCATGGTATTTAAATATGATCTTAAATCTCCATACATATACATATATGTGTGTACATATGGAATTTATTTTTTATCAATTTTGTGAGTTAAATTAGTTGTTAATAAGTTTCATTTTTAATTTTTTAGGAGCTAAGAGGAGAAGGGTGTCTACTCCATCAATGGAGCATGCCCATGGTTCACGCAATCGTGGTATGGTTCACACGATTTAATAAATGAATATGTACATGTATTTATATGTATGAATGTATTTTTGAATTGATTATAAATTCATATTTGTTTATGAAGCTTCTCTCTCATCTCGTGAGGTTGGTGGTGGTTCAGATTCCCTTAGAGGGCCATCACTAAGTGCTGGCAGATTGCTTGAAGGTGGTGATATGTATTCCCCCAGAGGCCAATCAACGGATGGTTGTGTTGGTTCTCAACCAATTGGTGGTCGTGTTGGTTCTCAGCAGGGTCATTCTGATTCTCAACAGTCTCAGGGTGGGCAAGATGCTAGCCAACCACATCGAGTTGGCCATCAATTTGAATATTATTTTCATTCAATTTGTACAAATTTGTTTACATGTTTTTTTTTAATATACAAAATTTTATATATTGATGCAGAGGCTGTAAATGTTGCTCTAAAAAATGTAGTACAGAATTTGTCATTCAAGAATAAGGTTGTCCACCAACCATGACTTATCCGTCTGACATTTCTGATATCCTTGGGAAACAAACATGTAGAAATGCACCTTAGAAAGGTCTCAACATCTTCATTCAAAATTGAAGAGAGATCTCGTGGCTTTGACTCTACCTACTGAGAGTTGACAAAGCTTGGAAATAGTTACTCACTCTTTAGGCGAACTAGTAGATGTGTACTGAAAGCTTGGTCTAACCACTGATACTTTTGTAGAAGTCATGAGAAAAATAAAGGAAACAGTGATGGGTCCCGATAAATGGGAGGTTGTTAAACAAAGAGTTACAACAGAAATGGCCAAGCATATGTTTAGTTTCAAAGAAAGGTCGAAAATAAAGATGCTGAAGGTGCAATATTTCAAGCACCCTCATATAACTAACTATTTGTATGATAGACACATTGCGGCCTATGGAAGACTCCCATGGAACAACAAGGCTCCACTTTATTTTGCAAAATTATTTTATGCAGAATTATTTTTGCAAATGAAACCCAATTACAATGACCTTCCCTCTGAATTTTTTGGTCCTAGGAAAGGTCGATTGTGTGACTGTAGGGGCGCTAGGCGTGATGTTGAGTTTCCTCGCCCTGAGCCACCATTGGTTAGTCTACCTTTTCGTGTTGAAACTTTGCAGTCAGAGATGGAAGCCACTTCTCAAGTTAGTCGAGAAATCAAAGATGCCATCATTGACAATGTTCACAGTGGATTGGGTAGAGTCGATGCTTGTCTGAATCAACAAAGAGCACGTGAGAATGCATGCACTAATTTTGTGTGTTATATAGATGAATATATTGAAAAAATTAGTGTTAAAGATCTCAAAACATATACAAAGAATTGTCGCAATGGTTGGCAGGACCTAATTGTTCATGAGGAAGAGGGCATGAGAACAGTATGTGTTAATGGTTAGGGTTCAATTATTTTAACACATGTACAATTTGTAATCAATACATATATGCATACATTTATTTGTATACATTAATCTAACAAAAATGTTTATGTTAACACCATTTGCAGTTGTCACGCTTGATGAATGAAGAAAATTTTAATATCACGGTCGGAGCCTCCGATTGAAACAATCAAGATGGGTCCCACCATCAATCATACAATCAAGATAGTTCTCACCATCAAGATATGTTGGCAAATGTTAGTGTTTTTTAAGTGAACATGATGATGTACAATTATTTTTTGTGTATTATTATATATATCGAAACATGATGAGATATTTTTAAAATAAATAATTGTGCACACATGTACATGTACATATATATAATAAAATGTTTTAACAGATTCTGATTCTGTCCAATGTTTTTGGGATGGCAGTACCTTCTTCTTCCTTGGGAGATGTGCCAAATCCACAATCACAAGTATGGACAATTTTTCACTTTTAAAATTTATGTTTCTAAGTTATATATTCCACCTCAAAAAGTTTCATTAAAAAATGACATATATCTAGATCTTGAGTTATTTTAAATTTTTTGAATTTTAGGTTTTTGGAGATTTTCTTTCTGAGCCACTCTTAGGAGATGCGCCAAATCCACCAGCACAAGTATTCAATTTTTCACTTAAATATATATATGTTTTTAAGTTATAAGTTATAAGTTAGAAATTGAAGTTTAAAAGTTTTATTATAAATTGAGATCTAGAGATTCTGAGTTATTTTAAATTTTTTGAATTTTAGGTTTTCGGAGATTTTCTTTTGGAGCCTCTCTTAGGAGATGTGCCAAATCCACCAGCAGAAGTATTCAATTTTTCACTTAAATATATGTTTTTAAGTTATAATTTATAAATTGAAGTTTAAAATTTTTTTTATAAATTGAGATCTTGATCTTGAGTTATTTTATACTTTTAAATTTTTTTAATTTTAGGTTCCTATAGAGGATTTCTTTTCTCCATGGACTCTAGCGATGGAGATAGGAACATCCACACCATTTCAACCATTTGAACAAATTGTCTAACTTGTTTTTTACTATTATTGAAAATAAGTATATATATGCATTTTCATTTGAAAATTTTTAATACATATATTGTATAGTTTATTGTTGAAGATGTTCCTATGGGGGAAGTTTTAGTGGACGAGCAACAAATGGAGAGGGAACCTCATGAGGTATTGCATGATTTTTTTTTACATTTTATTTTTTACATGAAGTTCTATATATTCTCACTCAATTTTAAAACATTAAATTTTAATGTTTGTACACATTGCGTATAGGTTCCCCATGCTTCGCAAGATAGCTTGAGGATCGTGACTTTGTTAGGAGAGACACTACATCCATCTGTATTTGATGGATGATGCACATGCACTATTTGATGGATGATGCACATGCGTGCGTGCAACATTATATTTTCAATAGATTTAGTCTTAAAATTACTTTTTTATATATAGTGTTATCTAGATGCAGTCATATATAACTTGATACTTGATACTTGTGAGATCTACAAATTTTGGACATATTTTATGTGAACTACATTTGGTACATGTGAATGTGATATATAATGTTTTTAAAACTTAAGTTTTGGATGGTTGAACTACATTTGGCATGTGAAGTAATGTTACAGTGTTATATAATTTGTTTTGTTTTTAAAACTCAAGTTTTGGATGGTTGAACTACATTTGGCATGTGATGTGAAGTAATGTTGTGTTATAATTTGTTTTGTTTTTAAAGTGTTATTGTTGAACTACATTTGGCATGTGAAGTAATGTTACTTGATACTTGTGATCTATAATGTTTTGTTTTTAAAACTCAAGTTTTTGATGGTTGAACTACATTTGGCATGTGAAGTAATGTTGTGTTATAATTTGTTTTGTTTTTGAAAATTAAGTTTTGGATGGTTCAACTACATTTGGCATGTCAAGTAATGTTGTGATCTATATTAATGTTTTGTTTTTAAAACTTAAGTTTTGGATGGTTGAACTACATTTGGCATGTGATATAATGTTTTGTTTTTATTGGATAGTTGAAATACAATTGGCATGTGAAGTAATGTTGTGATATAATGTTTTTGTTTTTAAAACTCAAGTTTTGGATGGTTAAACTACATTTGGCATGTGAAGTAATGTTGTGTTATAATTTGTTTTGTTTTTAAAACTTAAGTTTTGGATGGTTGAACTACATTTGGCATGTGAAGTAATGTCGTGATCTATATTAATGTTTTGTTTTTAAAACTTAAGTTTTGGATGGTTGAACTACATTTCGCATGTGATATAATGTTTTGTTTTTATTGGATAGTTGAACTACAATTGGCATGTGAAGTAATGTTGTGATATAATGTTTTTGTTTTTAAAACTCAATTTTTGGATGGTTGAACTATATTTGGCATGTGAAGTAATGTTGTGTTATAATTTGTTTTGTTTTTAAAACTTAAGTTTTGGATGGTTGAACTACATTTGGTATGTGAAGTAATGTTGTGATCTATAATGTTTTCTTAAATTAAAACTTAAGTTTTGGATGGTTGATCTACATTTGACATGTGATATAATGTTTTGTTTTTATTGGATAGTTGAACTACAATTGGCATGGCATGTGAAGTAATGTTGTGATATAATCAAAAAGTTTTTAAAACTCAAGTTTTGGATGGTTGAACTACATTTGGCATGTGATTATGATATTATGTTTTGTTTTTAAAATTCAAGTTGTCGTTTTCCAAACAAACAAAAATTCACATGAATATATGTACATGTAGAAATAATTTTATACATGTTTGAATATATATGTTACAACGATTGAAGTGCAATACATACTGATGTGTGTGTGTCTATATATATATATATATATATATATATATATATATATATATAAAATATTCTAGGTCTTATTAGATGTGTCAAACAATCATAAAATTTTAAAAATTTATTCTATAATGTATATATATCCAGTACGTGCAACATTTTTCATCAATGCATGTATAGAAAAGCTACTTTCAGTTAATTCCATTCTAGAACATATATATCCAGTACGTGCAACATTTTTCATCAATGCACATAGAAAAGCTACTTTCAGTTAATTGCATTCTAGAACATATATATCCAGTACTTCAACATTTTTCATCAATGCAAATAGAATTTAGCTACTTTCAGTTAATTGCATTCTAGAACATATATATTCAGTACATGAAACATTTTTCATCAATGCACATAGTAAAACTACTTGAACAGTTAATTGCATTCTAGAACATATATATCCAATACGTGCAACATTTTTCATCAATTCACATAGAAAAGCTACTTTCAGTTAATTTCCTAGAACATGTATATATCCAGTACGTGCACCATTTTTCATCAATGCACATAGAAAAACTACTTTCAATTAATTGCATTCTAGAACATATATATCCAGTACTTTCAACATTTTTCATCAATGCACATAGAAAAGTTACTTTCAGTTAATTGCATTCTAGAACATATATATATATATATATATATATATATATATATCCAATACTTCTAGAACATATATATCCATTACTTGCAACATTTTTCATTAATGCACATAGAAAAACTACTTTTAGTGAATTGCATTCTAGAACATATATATATCCAATACATGCAACATTTTTCATCAATGCATGTATAGAAAAGCTACTTTCAGTTGATACTAGTGTGCATGTACCAAAACAATGTACATGTGCAAACACTTGCACAGATAACATAACAAGGCAGCTCAATTTTTAGTTGAGTTCTAGAAGTTCTAAAACATGAATCCAAAGAGAAGAAATTTTTGAGCAGTTTAATCAAAAAAACTCCAATGGAATATCGTCTTCAATGATCCGTTCATGATCGAATTTTGACATTTTCCATTTCTTAATTTTCTTTTTTTTATTTGGTTGAACCTCTATCAACTTTATGCGTGCTACACACACCAAGTGACTATATTGACAACTTATGACATCAGGTTCATAGTCTTCAAAGTAAAAAAAATCCCCACTTTGATTAGTTTGTCTGGAAAAATAACCTTTCAGTTTAATAGATCCTCTGTCATATGGAAACCTGTGATCATTATAGTTTTCTAATAATTTCATCTTTTGTTCAATGCAACGCATCAAATAATACTTCACATTTTCATCGTTGTCAGTAAGTGCAATTACAGCAAAAACATCTCCTACACAATAAAACAAACTTAACAAACTTATGTATTTAAATTTAGATCATAATTAACATGAAAAAATAACTTTAAAATAATTGTCGTATATATTTCTAGATCTCTAGCATTTGAAAGCAATTCAAATGTTACCTTCTCTAACAAGATCAAAAAATTGATCACCATCAGATGATATTATAGTCTCCTTTGATTGCATTTCTTCAAACATTGCAATGGACATTTTCCCCTTTGTATTTAGCTCTGTATGTTTCCAATATTTTACATACATTTTGTTTTCACAAACATCATTGGATTATGTGTTGTCTATGCAAACATGATAAAAACAAAAATATTTTCTTTTATCCAATGCAAACACATTTGTGGACAACTTTGTTTTAATTGAATGCAATTTTCGAGTCCCTTTTATTGTTTCAACGTCATTTCCAATTGATCTATCTACATCTCCAATATGCCAAAAAAACCTATATATGGAAAATTCAAAGAAAAATGTAAATATGATATCAAAATACCATCAAAGATAATCATTGTGATAAATGTACACAGTTTAAAATTGGATATCCAATAAAAATTAAATTGAATGTACCTTCACACTTCCCTTGATAAGTTAGTCTCATGGCTTAGAACAGTGATGCACCATTGAACAACTTCTTTAGCATCCACAAGTTGGTTTGTAGAGGGGTTCATTTGATATCTTCAAAGTACTTATTTTATGCATGCCCCTGCAATGTCATGTTTTCCTTTTCCATGGCCAATCTCAAAGAAATTCCAACAATGTTTAATGCAAGTTTTCTTATGAAGACTACACAACCAAAAGAATGATCATGAAGATTTGAATTGACCTGCGCATCCATCTAACCATATCCAATTTTCATTGAATTTTATTCCACAACTTTTCAAGGAGTCATAAATATTTCCAAAGCAGTGTTGTGCAAAATATGAATCATGTGTACGATCGTCTCTGATATAAAAGTGATATTCTTTAATAACATGCCAATTTTCACTGGTTCTTTCTATATGATCGACGTTTTATTCAGCATGTCTATATAGAATATGGACAAGCAGGGAGACTTGGTCATAATGATAGTATTCACTCTGAATTTCTTTTTGTGGAACAAATGTGTAGTTTTCTGCAAAATCAATTACTGACAAAATGATCCCTGGTGGAAAAACTTCAAGGGATTTTTTGAATTTCAAGTCTTTCCATCGAGCTCTATGGGAATGTTTGGTGTATTTATAAATTTCTACCTCAGACTTTCTCAAAAAATCTATCACAAAAATTTCTTCTTCTTGTAATTCAATTCTTTTAGGACTATTTGAACCTTGAATCGATGTATGGATATATTCATATCTCTTCCTTTTCACTTTCATGTTGGACAATGATTGACTATTTATATTAGTACAATATTTGTTTTGAAATTTAGTCAAATTTTCACAATCATCACATTTTTTACCACCAACACATTTCTTTTCGTAAAATAATTCATCGGTTTCTCTTTCACATATAATTTGAGATATGAAATCACTAATAGTGGAAGGAGGAGGTGAATCTTTCCAAAATTTTCTACCAAAATTAAGGAATGTGTCATAATATAATTGAAATTCCACATGATAACGACAACAAAAAGTGTCTCGTATAGTGATAGGTTTTACATACCGTGGTTTTTGTTGAACAAAAGCACTGATTGAGACATGAAATTCAATATTATCTTCTTTGAACTTGTTGAACAACTCTATCTGAGTGGTTTCCAAGAAATTTTTTTCATGCTCTTCATACTGATTTCATGTTATTCTTCTTCGCATCACATCCCTTGCATTTGGCGAAACACGTGAATTTTTCTTCCAATATTCATGTATTGTTTTTCTAACATTTTCTCCAAGTCTATCTTTGTACGGTTGCCTACAAATATCTCTCCAACAAGCGAGTTCATCATTTACATCTATTTGCAACCAAAATTTCTGATGTTTGTGCAAATTTTTTTGTGAGGTTCCTAATGCTCGTGCCATAGATTTTACCAAGAGATTCACTTTAGTACTTGATGAAACCACTGTCATATGTATTGCTCTATGTACAATTGAAACATTTTTCTGTTTAGATCTTCTAATTGAATTTATAGCACTCTTTATATTGTGTATCACATTTTCCTTCATTTTTTATCTTTTGTTGATTTTCGAATACCCAATAAATTCATAGCTTCTTTTAATTTCCTTAATTATAGGAAACCTTTCAACATTTGGGCTTGAATTCTCACATTTTCCTTTATGAAGTACGTATCAAAAATGTGTTTAACACGATATCATATAACATGGTAAACTCTTTTATCTCCATATGTGTAAGTGTGAACATTTTCTAACATATCATCATCGACATTGATTTCATCTGTACATATTTGAATGAATAGTACATAATAAGTTTACATATTCAATAAATAGCTAAATTAATAAATATGTGTAATTTCAATAATACGTGCATGTTTTCAACATATATATATATATATATATATATATATATATATATATACCTTGTGATTCAACTTCTTCACTTGAATTTATTTCAACATTTTCACCATCTTCAATCATTGGTTCAATATCTCTTTCACTTTCTCTTTCAAAATTTTGTATCTCATCATCAATATTTTAAGGAATATCTCTCTCTATTTACATTGCAAAATATTTTTCAAATTAGTTCATCAAATAAAAATTAAGCTTGAACACATTTTACACTAGGAAAATTTTAAATATCAAATTCATAATATTTACATTTACATATCTGCTTCAACTTCTAGTTGAGGTTGATTTTCCCTTTCGATATTTGAGAGTGCGTCTCTCTTTATTTTGCGAGATTCTCTCCCGTGTTCTCTACGTTCCTCAGGGTCTCTTGTTCGATCATATTTTCTCGCACAATTCCTTTGATTTCCCATGATAATAGAGTATGAAGTTCAAAAAATTTCCTTCAAAAATTTAGACAAAAACTCAATTAAAAAAAATATCACAAAAGATTTAAAAAAAAAAAAATCATCATTTTCAAAATTTTGCAAAAAATACATATTTCAATCCAAAACACTTATTTAAAAAATACGAGAAAAAAATGTCTTATAAAAATGAAACGAAGCTCAAAATATTTCCTTCCAAGTCCTGAAAAAAATTTCATTTAAAAAGTTAGACAAAAAATCATTTTAAAAAAACATTATAAAACATTTACTTCAACCCAAAACACATACTCGAAAAAAATGTCACTTCAAAAAATACCTCCAAAAAATGTCCATTGAAAATTAATTCCAACTTCTTAAAAAATGTCACTTTAAAAAATACTTCAAAAAAGCCTCTAAAAAAATATCACTTTAAAAATACCTCCAAAAAATTTCCTTTGAATATTAAGCCTAAAAAGAGTCATTTCGAAATTAAGTCAAAAAAATGTCTTTTGGAAATTAAGCCCAAAAACCTCTCAAAACAAAATACATCCAAAAAAATGTCCTTTGAAAATTAAGCCCAAAACCTCTAAAAACACTGAAAATTAAGCCCAAAACTTCTAAAAACAAAATACCTTAAATCTAAAAAATTTCTTTGGGAAATTAAGCCCAAAAACCTCTAAAAACAAAATACATCAAAAAAAATGTCCTTTGAAAATTAAGCCCAAAACTTTTAAAAACAAAATACTTAAAAAAAAAAAATCAATGAAAATTAAACCCAAAACTTCTAAAAACAAAATACCTTAAAAAAAAAAAAAATGAAAATTAAGCCGAAAACCTCTAAAAACAAAATACCTTCAAAAAAATGAAGCCCAAAAAACATGCAAAAAAATGTATCACATACCTCCAAGAAATATCATTTAAATGTACCTCTAAGAAAAGTCCTTAATCCCAAAACAATCCTTTGCAAAAATTTCCTTTGAATGTACCTCCAAGAAAATTCCTTAAACCCAAAACAATCATTTGCAAAAATGACCTTTGAATGTACCTCCAAGAAAAGTCCTTAAACCCAAAACAATCCTTTGCGAAATCAGACCAAATGAAGAAATGTGCGAAATTATGCAAAAATAATGAATGCTTTTACGTCAATTTATATTGCCGCGAAATGCTATTTTTGGAGGTGTTTCGTTGTATTTTCCGATTGACGGAAAGTCAAGTAAATGTTTGGTCGAAATTTTATAATAAATTCGGCTGAACTTTTGTGTCATTAGACTTGACGGGTCATCGGCGCAAAAAATAATTCGGCCAAACTTTTGTGTCATTAGACTTGACGGGTCGTCAGCGCAAAAAATAATTCCGCCAAACTTTTTTACAAGTTCGGCCGAACTAACACGTCTGCAATTATGCAAAGCTAAGATCTGAATACATATCTTCAACTTTGGCCTGATTAAACTCCATGAAAAATTTTGAATTAACTGTCAGAACCAAGACAAGCATTTTCAGAATTCAATTTACTTTCAGGAAATATAATTTTTATGGAATTTCATAAATATTTACCAATTTTAATTAATTTTGTAATAAAACTAGTGCAAAGAATTTCTAAAGGTCATTATGATTCAGTGAAATTAATTTTTTGTATCTTCCAAAATACACTGTAAAAAAGATTGAAAAAATTATGGTGCATTACATTGGTCCGTTGTCTGTAATGGGTAGTTTTTAGATTTTTAGTTTATAACTTATATGTTGATAAATTTCATGCGTCACGAAATATATTCAAAATATGCAGTTTTTTCATATTGGATCAATTCAAAAAATTCTAGTAATTATGATATGCATTATGGTTTTGTAAATATAACGAAACCGAACTAGACTCTGTCTAGATTGTTGTAACACATTTTTTTCTCAAAAACACAAAGTTTCAAAGAATACACTAGTGCGTATTAACATGACTTCTTATGAATCCTTTGATTATTAAAAAACACACACTCAAAGAAATGCTAAGTTGACATATCAAATGTGTATAAAAAAATTCAAAAAAATAAGTAATCGAAACCTAATAAAATTTTTGACAACTTCTATTTTTATCACAAAATGAAATTCTAAATAGAAAATTTGTTTTGGCTTGCAAAAAGTTGAAGAATAGAAAAAATATGAAATTTTTTTCACAAAAAAGAGCAAAAAGTGTTACCCAACTTCACATTTTCACCCATCTTGAACTAATTATTCATGAGCAAGAGGGCATGGGAACGGTATGTGTTAATTGTTAGGGTGATTATTTTAACACATGTACAATATGTAATAAATACATATATACAGACATTTATTTGTATACATTAGACTAACAAAAATGTATCATTATATGTTAACACCATTTGCAGTTGTCACGCTCGATGAATGAAGAAGATGTGAATATCATGGTCGGAGCCTCCGGTTCAAACAATCAAGATGGGTCTCACCATCAATCACACAATCAAGATGGTTGTCACCATCAAGATATGTTGGCAAATGTTAGTGTTTTTTAAGTGAACATGATAATGTACAATTATTTTTGATCTATTATTATATATATCAAAACATGATAACATATTTTTAAAATAAATAATTGTGCACACATGTACATGTATATATATAATAAAATGTTTTAATAGATTCTAATTTTGTTCGATGTTTTTGGGATGGAGGTACCTTCTTCTTCCCTGGGAGATGTGCCAAATCCACAATCATAAGTATGAATAATTTTTCACTTTTAAATATGTTTTAAAGCTATATATTCCAGCTCAAAGAGTTCCATTAAAAAATGAGATATCTAGATCTTGAGTTATATTTTGAATTTTTTGAATTTTAGGTTTTTGGAGATTTTCTTTCCAAGCCACTCTTAAGAGATGTGCCAAATCCATCACAAGTATTCAATTTTTCACTTAAATATATGTTTTTAAGTTATAAGTTATAAATTTAAGTTCAAATATTTTATTATAAATTGAGATCTAGATCTTGAGTTATTTTAATTTTTTTTAATTTTAGGTTTTTTGTTTTCTTTTGGAGCCTCTCTTAGGAGATGTGCCAAATCCACCAGCACAAGTATTCAATTTTTCACTTAAATATATGTTTTTAAGTTATAAGTTATAAATTGAAGTTCAAAATTTTTATTATAAATTGAGATCTATATCTTGAGTTATTTTATACTTTTAAATTTTTTGAATTTTAGATTCCTAGAGAGGATTTTTTTTTTCTCCATGGACTCTAGCGATGGAGTGTATGATGGAGATAGGAACATCCACAACATTTCAACCATTTGAGGAAGTTGTCTAACTTTTCTTTTAATATTATTGAAAATTAGTTTATATATGCATTTTCATTTGATTATTTTTAATATATATATATATATATATATAGAATTGTACATGTATATTGTACAGTTTCCTATGGAAGATGTTCCAGTGGGGGAAGTTTCAGTAGACGAGCAACAAATGGAGAGGGAATCTCATGAGATATTGTATGATTTTTTTACATTTTATTTTTTTTACATGAAGTTCTATATATTCTCATTCAATTTTAAAACATTAAATTTTAATGTTTGTACACATTGTGTATAAGTTCCCCATGCTTCGCAGGATAGCTTGACAATCATGACTTTGTTGGGAGAGACACTACATCCATCTGTATTTGATGGATGATGCACATTCTCGTGCAACACTATATTTGATAGATTTAGTCTTAAATTTATTTTTTTATATATAGCCTTATCTAGATGCAGTCATATATAACTTGATACTTGTAACACTATACATTGAACTATATATAGATACTTTTATTGTTCATGTGAGATACAAATTTTGGACATATTTTACTGTTTGGATATATATATATATATATATCTTTAAACTACATTTACTCTTGTCAAGAATGATTTTAAATTTTTGATAGTTACATTTGGCATGTAATCACATGTTGTGATATATATATAATGTTTTGTTTTTAAAACTCAAGTTCTTATTTTATTTTTTAAACCATGTGCATAGATGTGTATATTTTGGATCTAGTTGAACTACATTTGGCATGTACTCACATGTTGTGATATAATCTTTCAAGTTAAATTACGATATAATGTTTTTTTTTTCAAATTCAAGTTATCATTTTATTTGTTATTTATATAAAATGAATCTCTGTAGAAATATCGAATTACAAACCATATTTTAGATAATTGAATGACATTTGGCATGTGATCACATGTTGTGATATAATGTTTTGTTTTTAAAACAAGTTTTGGATGGTTGAACTACATTTGGCATGTGAACTAATATTGTGATATATAATGTTTTGTTTTTAAAACTCAAGTTTTGGATGGTTGAACTACATTTGGTATGTGATTGTGATATAATGTTTTGTTTTTATTGAATAGTTGAACTACATTTGGCATGTGAAGTAATGTGAATTAATGTTGTGATCTATAATGTTTTGTTTTTAAAATTCAAATTTTGGATGGTTGAACTACATTTGGCATGTGAAGTAATGTTGTGTTATAATTTTTTATTTTTATTTTTAAAACTCAAGTTTTGGATGGTTTAACTACATTTGGCATGTGATTGCATGATATAATGTTTTGTTTTTATTGGATAGTTGAACTAAATTTGGCATGTGAAGCAATGTTGTGATATAATGTTTTGTTTTTAAAACTCAATTTTTGGATGGTTGAACTACATTTGGCATGTGATTATGATATAATGTTTTGTTTTTAAAAATCAAGTTGTCATTTTCCAAACAAAAAAAAAAATTCACATGAATATATGTACATAGAAATTATTTAAATACATATTTGAATATATATGTTAAAACTATTGAAGTACAATACATATCGACATATATATATATATATATATATATATATATATATATATATATATATATATATATATACACACACACATACACACACACACACACACATATAAACAATCATAATATTCTAGGTCTTCTTAGATGTGTCAAACAATCATAAAATTTTAAAATTGCATTCTATAACATATACATCCAGTATGTGCAACACTTTTCATCAATGCACATGGAAAATCTACTTTCAGTTAATTGCATTCTAGAACATATATATCCAATACGTACAACATTCTTCATCAATGCACATAGAAAAGCTACTTTCAGTTAATTTCATTCTAGAACATATATATTCAGTCCGTGCAACATTTTTCATCAATGCACATAGAAAAGATACTTTTAGTTAATTGCATTCTAGAACATATATATCTAGTACGTCCAAAAATTTTCATCAATGCACATAGAAAATATACTTTTAGCTAATTGAATTCTAGAACATATATATCTAGTACATGCAACATTTTTCATCAATGCACATAGAAAAGCTACTTTTAGTTAATTTCATTCTAGAACATATATATCCAGTACGTGAAACATTTTTCATCAATGCACATAAAAAAAATATTTTCAGTTAATTTCATTCTAGAACATATATATCCAGTACGTGCAACATTTTTCATCAATGCACATAGAAAAGCTACTTTAAGTTAATTGCATTCTAGAACATATATATGAAATATGTACAACATTTTTCATTAATGCGCATAGAAAAGCTACATTCAATTTATAGTAAACTGGAAATTACAAAACACGTACCACACATTTTGCATTCAAGAATGAATATTATAATTTACTTTTAATAGACACGCAAGTCTAAAACAAAATTGTGCAACTTCAAATTTGTATTATATAAACTATGCTAGATACACAAATATGTACATTTTACAATAATCACATTATGAAAAATTGTACTAGACAATGTATGAAATCATTTAGACCAGATAATCTAGACATGTGTATGTGTACACATGTATAAATTACTAGTGTGCATGTACCAAAACAATGTACATGTGAAAACACTTGCACAGATATCATAACAAGGCAGTTCAATTTTTAGTTTAGTTCTCGAAGTTCTAAAACATGAATCCAAAGAGAAGAAATTTTTGGGCATTTCAATCAAAAAATTTCCAATGGAATGCCATCTTCAATGATCCATTCATGATCGGATTTTGACATTTTCCATTTCTTAATTTTTTGTTTTTTTCTTTAATTGAACCTTTATCAACTTTATGCGTTTTGCACACACCAAGTGACTATATTGACAACTTATGACATCAGGTTCATAGTCTTGAAAGTAAAAAAAAACCCCACTTTGATTATTTTGTATGAAAAATAACCTTTCAGTATAATAGACCCTCTGTCATATGGAAACCCATGATCTTTATAGTTTTCTAATAATTTCATCTTTCGTTCAGTGCAATGCATCAAATAATACTTCACATTTTCATTGTTGATAGTAGGTGCAATTACAGCAAAAACATCTCCTGCACAATAAAACAAACTTATGTATTTAAATTTAGATCATAATTAACATGAAAAATTAACTTTAAAATAATTTTAGTATCTATTTATAGATCTCTATCATTTGAAAGCACTTCAAATGTTACCTTCTCTAACAAGATCAAAAACTCGATCACCATTAGATGATATTGTAGTCTCCTCTGATTGCATTTCTTCAAACATTGCAACATATATTTTTCCCTTTGTATTTAGCTCAGTATGTTTCCAATATTTTACATACATTTTATTTTGACAAACATCATTGGATTCTGTGTTGTCTATGAAAACTTGACAAAAGCAAGAATATTTTCTTTTATCCAATGCAAACACATTTGTGGACAACTTTATTTTAATTGAATGCAATTTTCGAGTCCATTTTATTGTTTCAATGTCATTTCCAATCGATCTATCTACATCTTCGACCCCAATATGCCAAAAAAACCTATATCGAAAATTCAAATAAGAATGTAAATATGATATCAAAATACCATCAAAGATAATCATTGTGATAAATATACACTGTTTAAAATTGGATATCCAATAAAAAATAAATTGAATGTACCTTTGCACTTCCCTTGATGGGTTAGTCTCATGGCTTAGTGCAATGATGCACCATTGAACAACTTATTTAGCGTCCACAAGTCGGTTTGCAGAGGGGTCTATTTGATATCTTCGAAGTGCCTGTTTTATGCATGCCCCTGCACCATCATGTTCTCATTTTCGATGACTAGTCTCAAAGAAATTCCAACAATGTTTAATGTGGGTTTTCATATGAAGACAACACAACCAAAAGAATGATCTTGAATATTTGAATTGACATGTGCATCCATTTGACCATATCCAATGTTCATTGAATTTTATTCCACGACTTTTCAAGGAGTCATAAATCTTTCCAAAACATTGTTAAACACAATATGTATCATGTGTACGATCGTCATTGATATAAAAGTGATATTCTTTAATAACATGCCGATTTTCACTAGTGCTTTCTATATGATCAACATTTTGTTTAGCATGTCTATATAGAATATGGACGAGCATGGAGACTTGGTCAAAATGATAGTATTCACTCTTAATTTCTTTTTGTGGAACAAATGTATAGTTTTCTGCAAAATCAACTACTGACAAAATGGTTCCTTGTGGAAAAAATTCACGAGATTTTTTGAATTGAAAGTCATTCCCTCGAGCTCTATGGGAATGCTTGGTGTATTTATAAATTTCTACCTCAAAATTTCTCAAAAAATCTATCACAAAAATTTATTCTTCTTGTAAATCAATTTTTTTAGCACTTGTAGTATTACTTAAACCTTGAATTGATGTATGGATTGTTCATATCTCTTCCATTTTACTTTCATGTTGGAAAATGGTTGATCATTTATATCAATACGATATTTGTTTTGAAATTTAGTCAAATTTCCACAATCATCGCATTTTTTTACCACCAACACGTATATTTTCGTAAAACAATTCATCGCTTTCTCTTCCACATAGAATTTGAGATATGAAATCACGGATAGTGGAAGGAGGAGGTGAATATTTCCAAAATGTTCTACCAAAATTAAGGAATATGTCATAATATAATTGAAATTCCACATGAAAACAACAACAACAATTGTCGCGTCCGATGATAGGTTTTACATACCATAGTTTTTGTTGCACAAAATCACTGATTGAGACATTAATTTCACGATTCTCTTCTTTGAACTTGTTGAAAAATTCTATCTAAGTGGTGTCCAAGAAATGTTTTGGATGTGTTTCATATTTATTTCATGCTATTCTTCTTCGCATCACATCCCTTGCATTTGGCGAAACACGTGAATTTTTCATCCAATATTCATATATTATTTTTTTAACATTTTCTCCAAGTCTATGTTTGTATGGTTTCCTACAAAGAGCTCTCCAATAAGTGATTTCATCATTTACATCTATTTGAAACTGAAATTTTTTATGTTTGTGCAAATTTTTTCGCGAGGTTCCTAATGCTCGTGCCATAGATTTTACCAATCGATTCTCTATAGTACTTGATGAAACCACTACCATATGTATTTCTCTACATGCAACTGAACATTTTTTTGTCTAGATCTTCTAATTAAATTTATAGCACTATTTATGTTTTGTATCACATTTTCCTTCATTTTTTTATCTTTTGTTGATTTTTGAATACCCGAAAAAGTCGTAGCTTTTTTTTAATTTCCTTAATGATAGGAGACCTTTCAACAATTGGGCTTGAACTGCCACATTTTCCTTTATGAAGTACGTAACAGAAATGTGATTAACACAATATCGTATAACATGGTCAGATTTTTTATCTCCATATGTGTGAGTGTCAACATTTTATAGCATCTCATCATCAACATTGATTTCATCTGTACATATTCGAATTAATAGTACATAATAATTTTACATATTCAATAAATAACTAAATTAATAAATATGTATAATTTCAATAATACATGCATGTTTTCAATATATATATATATATATATATATATATATATATATATATATATATAGTGAAAGAGATATTGAACCAGTGATTGAAGATGGTGAAAATGTTGAAATAAATTCAAGTGAGGAAATTGAATCATGAGGTGTGTATATATATATAGATACACCTCATGATTCAATTTCCTCACTTGAATTTATTTCAACATTTTCACCATCTTCAATCACTGGTTCAATATCTCTTTCACTTTCTCTTTCAAAATTTTGTATCTCATCATTAATGTTTTGAGGAATATCTCTCTCAGTTTACATTGCAAAATATTTTTCAAATTAGTTCATCAAATAAAAATTAAGCTTCACACTTTACACTAGGAAAATTTTAAATATCAAATTTATAATATTTACATTTACATACCTGCTTCAACTTCTAGTTGAGGTTGATTTTCCCTTTCAATATTTGAGAGTGCTTCTCTCTCTTTTTTTACGAGATTCTCTCCCATGTTCTCTACGTTCCCGAGGGTCTCTTGTTCAATCATATTTTCTCTTGCAATTCCTTCAATTTCCCGTGATAATTGAGTATGAAGTTCAAAAAATTTCCTTCAAAGATTTAGACAAAAACTCAATTAAAAAAAATATCACAAAAGATTTGATTAAAAAAAAAAAAAAAAAAAAAACTCATTTTAAAAATTTTGCAAAAAATACATACTTCAATCCAAAACATTTACTTTAAAAAATCTGAGAAAAAAATGTCTTATAAAAATGAAATGAAGTTCAAAATATTTCCTTCCAAGTCCTACAAAAAAATTTCATTTAAAAAGTTAGACAAAAATTCATTTTAAAAATTCATTATAAAATATTTACTTCAACCCAAAACACGTACTCTAAAAAAATGGCACTTCAAAAAATACCTCCAAAAAATTTCCATTGAAAATTAAGCTCAACTTCTATAAAAAATGCCACTCTAAAAAATACCTCCAAAAAATGTCCTTTGAAAATTAACCCCAAAAAGCCTCTAAAAAAATATCACTTTAAAAAATACCTCTAAAAATGTCCTTTGAATATTAAGCCTAAAAAGATTCCTTTCGAAATTAAGTCCAAAAAATGTCTTTTGGAAATTAAGCCCAAAAACCTCTAAAAACAAAATACATCCAAAAAAATGCCCTTTGAAAATTAAGCTCAAAACCTCTAAAAACAAAATACCTTCAAAAATAAATGAAGCCCAAAAAACATCCAAAGAATGTATCACATACCTCCAAGAAATGCCCTTTGAATGTTATGCCAAAAAGAGTCCTTAAACCCAAAAAAATCCTTTGCAAAATCAGACCAAATGAAGAAATTTAAAAGTTCATGAATATATGTAACAATTATTGAAGTACATTTGTATTTAGTTGTTACATTTTGCATACATGATGAAATGTTACATTATAATGTTAACTTATATTCAATCTTAGATTAAATGTTTTTGTTTTTAAAGCTCAAGTTATTTTTTCATTTGTTATTTAAAATGAATCTAAATTGAAATTGCAAATTACAAAACACATGTAGTACATGTTATGCACTTAAACGTGTGTGAATGTTATATAATTAGGTGTAAATGTCTATTAAATGTGATATTAATTAGGTATATTTTGCATGATCATGTGTCATTTAAAAAAATCATATCTATGGTTTTATATATTTAAGTTCACGAATATAAAAAAATGATTTAAGTGCATAAATGCATTTAGTTACATTACATTTTGAATATATGATGACTTGTTGTTATAATGTTAACTTAGATTCAATCTTAGATTAAATGTTTTATTTTTAAATCTCAAGTTGTTCTGTCATTTGTTATTTAAAATTAATATAGATTGAAATTGCAATTACAAAACACATGTGATACATGTTAAATTCATTTGAACATGTATGAATGTTATATAATTATGACATACATCTATTAAAAGTGATATTTAGGTGTACACTTTGCACATGATCATGTGTCATTTAAAACAATTATAGATGCTTAAATACATATTTAATTTCATGAATATGTAAAAATGATTGAAGAACATAAATGCATTTACTTACATTACATTTTGAATACATGATGACTTGTTTTTATAGTGTTAACTTAGATTCAATCTTAGATTAAATGTTTTGTTTTTAAAGCTCAAGTTGTTTTGTCATTTGCTATTTAAAATGAATCTAGATTGAAATTGCAAATTACAAGACACATGGTACATGTTAAATGCATTTGAACATGTATGAATGTTATATAATTAAGAAATACATCTATTAAAAGTGATATTTAGGTACATTTTTCAAATGATCATGTGTCATTTAAAACAATCATATATGGTTTTACATATTACAGGTTAAATACATATATATTTAAGTTCATGAATATGTAGCAATGAAAGAAAATTTGCATTTAATTCATACATTTTTCATTTTAAATCATTCGTATAATGTTTTAATATACAATACATATAGATGTACATCTAAAAAAAATCATAAAATTATAGGTGTACATAGATGTGTCAAACAATCATAAAATTTTAAAATTGCATTAAAAAATATCTAGTACTCAACATTTTTCATTAATGTACATAGAAAGGCTACTATGGATTTCAGTTGATAGTAAACTGGAAATTACAAAACACGTACCACACATTTCGCATTCAAGAATGAATATTATAATTTGCTTTAGATGTCTAAAACAAAATCATAACTTAAAATTTTCATTATATCAAATATGCTAGATATATACATTTTGCAATAATGACATGAAATTAACTAGCTCTTACCAGAGAATGTATGAAATCGTTTAACCAGAGGATATACATGTATGTGTACATGTGTATAAATTACTTGTTCTGTGCATGTGCAAAAACAATTTACATATGAAACACTTGTACATAACATAAAATATACATATTATAATAATGTAAAACTTAATAATGCACAAAAAAAGGCTAACAATTTCTACTTGAGTTCTGTAAGTTCTAAAAGATGAATCCAATGAGAAGAAATTGTTGGGCAAGTCAATCAAGACAATTCAATGGAATTCCATCTTTAATGATATGTTTATGATTAACTTTTGACATTTTCCATTTCTTAATTTTCAATTTTTTCTTTGATTGAACTTCTATCAAATTTATGTGTGTTGCACACACCAAGTGACTATATTGACAACTTATGACATCAGGTTCGTAGTCTTGAAAGTAAACAAAATCCTAACTTTGATTTGTTTGTTGGAAAAATTAAACTTTCAGTATAATAGACCCTCTGTCATATATAAACTTGTTATCGTCATAGTTTTCCAGTAACTTCATATTTCATTCAGTGCAATTGTAACAACTCAACTTACCCAAAAAAAAATTATATTTATATCATAATTGCTACTTTTTTGTCAAGGACTTTAATACATTCTGTCATATTACGCTATTTCCATTGAGGTGTACTTTCTGTTGTTAAATTTTCTCTAACAACTTATAGTTTTGATTAACATAATAAATTTTTGTGATTTATGATCCTTTGAACATGTTAATGATTTCCTATTTCAGCTTCAGCATTGACCATCCTTGAATGACAATTCTTCAAGTTCTTATTTTGGTTATAATAGAAATCTTATTTTGCCCTTAATTTATTTCCTCATAATTTTAGGCTTATTTTACCATTTGTTGTTAAAATAACAACTTTATTTTCTTTACTTAGAATATTTTCCTATATTCTAAGATTTGTCTTATCATTAAATTTATCAAATAAATTTATATACATCCTCATCCTCCTTTATCCCACTTATATCCTTTGGTTTAACTTTTAGTAATTCATAAGAGTTAATACTAAAATTTATTATTTATACATTGACAACCTTGAACTATACTACATAGTCAATATACACTAATATTCATATTTTTATGAATGAGCATCGTAGAACATTCTATGATACATCTAATATACCTTAGAGCATCATTATAATTCTATTTTTCATTTTCCACTTAGTCTACTTTTTGAATATCTGTCGTTCCATTTATGCCTTAGACTAAATTCGAATTTCATAAATGGAAGTTATAATATACATAATTTTATGAAGTTCTATTTATACATTTTCATCGTTGTCATATACCTACCTAGGATATGAATCGAACTCCTATATTAAAATTGTCACATTGTATATATTTATTGGATGGTTTATTACTTTGGTCTACATATTAAAATGTCAGTCTTTAATATATGAACCCACAGTTAACATATTGAATTTCTCAATCATTATTGGGATTCGATTTGATATTAGCCCTATCTTAAGGATAGGTGATTTATTACATTTCTTGGTTCGAGAAATTCCCTTATTAATGAAGGTACTTTGAATTTAATTCAGTCACATAGCCTTAGTGATATTTCGATTTAGTTGCACTGTGGATTAGTGCCACGTTTACAATCAATATTATATCATATATATCCTTATGTATTTTGGATTAGTCATTTCGATGACTTACCCTTTTTCCATAATTTCATTTTAGTTATGCATTCTGGAAACCCTTGGCTCTGGTTCTCCACACAGGTCTATCGATTTGGTTGTAGTCTATGCATTGGCATCAGGGTTATACATCTTCCCTCAGGTAATGCTGTGTCATTTTAACAATTATTCCATCGTTTAGTTGTTCTGACTATGGATATTTTATCATTTCTATTTGTTTGCAAATTTGTTTTCCTCTGCAATTAAATTCTTCTTGCTTTAACGATTGCAGGGTTTACGTTTTTCTTGGGGTTTTTGGCATTCTCATACTTCACGGCTTCCTGACAAAGTGAGCTAACGTCCTTTTTATAGCATCCAGGTAAGGATTTCATGAACCCTTGGATATTTTTAATTCTATTTATCTTGTATTCATATGAGGCCGCGACTGTAATTTCTATACAGCGTAATCATAATTTTCTTCCCTACCTTTCGTGTTGTATTTTCCAGAAGAGTTTATCGTAATTTAAATCTCTATTCAGTTATTTTCTTTATCTCTGTAAAATCATTATGGTGTGGAGTATTATTTACTCAAATTTTGTTAATGTATCTATAGAGTCGATATTTTTCCTCTATCACAACTTTCTCTGTATTTCATTACCATTCCCCAAGTAATTTATTTTCATTTTTCTTTTTCACTTACTATTTTGTACAGAGATCTGAATATTGGGGTTTTTCATTCAATTTACTCCTCTTCCTTGGGTTATTGCAGAGATTTTTTTTTGTTTTAATTCTAGGAAATAAATAGATTTGTTTTCCTTTGTATTGGGCTTAGCTCCCTTATGAATTATTCTACCGTCGAATTCATATTTATAATTGAACCCTCTGGAAGTATTTGTTGTATCGGAATTTAATTATGTTTTAAGAATGAAATTTCATTCTCAGCATATGTCTTTCAATTTTTTTTCCTCTACTATGAATATATTATTTGATTTAATTCCTTCATTGGAAATTAGAAATACTACAGTTGTATTTCCTTCATGAAAATCGACTCTCGAATTTACACAGTAACCCTCATTCAAGGAGAATAAATTTTGGTTTTTATTATATAATTAATTCTCTCCCATTACACTGATTCGTATTATTCTCAGTAAATAGAATTGACGATTATTCAATTCATAATTTCTTCATCGTTATTTATATACATACATATCCTTGCAATGTTGCATAATCCCATTCTCTGTTGAACTTGTCGAAATTTTGTTTGTAAATTTAATTACTAAGATAAATTGAAATTTTTTCTTACTATATCTCTTATTTTATTAATTTTCTCAAATTAATAAAATAATGGTTTGGACAGGGACCTCCTATTCATCTGCTAAGATCACTTCAAACTTTTAGTATTTAGCCTATCGACGAGAAAAAAGGTAATTTTATTTTTCTCTTTTCATATTTTTTCCAGTTTAGTCTTATGTACAATTAAATATATGAGCTTATACATTTTTCTCTTGCCTATTTACAGGAATGGTTCCACTTCTTAAAATTGCACAATCAAGGTAATTTTATTAATTCAATTACCTTTGTCAACTATTTATATGCTATTAAATGATTTCAATTAATAGATAGATATATATACTAAGTCTTGTATATATTGGTTTGTGCTCGTATTCCACTACTCTCAATTTTCTATTCCTCAATTTGAATAATCCTTTTGTCAACCCTTGACCATGGTTTTTTCTTCTAATTTCATGTTGGTCCAAATCATATGCATAATTCACTCTCCTGAATTCAGAGCTATGCTCACATTTATAAATTTCTTGTAAATATGTATGTAGGACTGCGGACTTGTCAAGAATTTATAACAAATTGTAATGGAATTTATATCATGGATAATATAATGGTTATGTTTTAATTGTAATGATACACAAAAAAAAATTATCATTCTTTTCAACTGAAATTATTTACTTCATTATACTAGATTGTTCTGTCACTATCCTTTAGTACCTTATGATGTATTTATATATAATTTCTGAGTATAAAGTTTAGATGTTTACAACCTAACCTCAGATTTAAACCTTATTACTTGGGTTTAGACATTATAAGTGTTGGTATATAACTTTTAATTGTCTATGTAACCATACATAGCTAACTATAAATAATATAGTGGTTTCTGTTAAATACATCAAACTATCAAAAGTCTACGGAATTTAATGATTCATAAAATATAACTTTCCACCTCTTCTAACTGAATCATAATTTAATACAAAAAGATAAAATACAACTTTCTAACTTAAATCATCCTTTCTCTAAAGTTAAATACCACATAAATTTAATATTACATAATTAATTTACTTGTGCATATTGATTTTGGTAAGAGTATTTGCCACCCAACCTTGAGCTTTCTCTCCATAGCTCCCCTCGAGTAAAGACTAATTACTCCTAAGTGTAGACAACCTCTTGTCTACCCAGGAATGGCTTATTTAATCTTGCTTTCCCTTCAACATGTTTCTATAACTATGTCTAGTTAAATCAGGATGTTGTTTTCCTTTTTTCCTAGGCTTTACTTTTGTTTTTTCCACAAAAGTAATTTAAAACTAGCTTTTTCCTCTTTCTAGTTTTATTTCACATATTCTCGGTAACTTTCCACTTTACAGAGATATCGTTTAGATTTTTATCTCCAATCCAATATTTTTAATTTATTTTATTTTCTCCAAGGATTTTTGGAGAATATGGGAAATTCTTTGGATTTAATTCCATCCTCATGTACTTAAAGTCCTGGTCTCCAATATACTCTAGTCTTTGCACAATAATTAAAATTCCACATTTATTAAAAGATATAATATGTCCACTATGATTTATTTCTTTTAGGTTGTTCAATTGTCTAATAAAAGTAGTAAAAATAGGGATATTACATATTCTCCCTCTAAAGAAAACACAGTCCTTGGTGTTGCAAAATATAAGTTCACTTTTCAAACAGTGATGGATATCTTTCCTTCATTTCCTCTTCTCGCTCCCAAGTAGCTTCTTCAGGTGTAAAGTGCCTCCACTTCACTTTCACCCTGGCTACTGTCCTATTCCGGAGCTCGATTTCTTCCCGTGCCAGTATACAAAGGGGTTCTGGAAGAAATTCCCCTTCTATTTCCACCTGTATCACAGTCCAATCAATTACATGAGTAGGATCATGTACATAATTTTTCAATAAGGAAACATGAAAAACATTGTGAACCTTAATGTGACTAGGTAGAGCCAATTTATAAACTATTGGCCCCACTCTTTCTAAAACTTCAAATTGTCCACGATAGCGGGGTGCTAACTTAGCACAGCTACCCGTATACAAAGTACTATTTTTAGGCTTAATCCTCAAGTAAACATGGTCTCCCACTTTGAATAATCTATTAATTCCCCTTTTGTCTCCATAACTCTTTTATCTATCTTGAGTTGTTTTAATATTTTTTTGAATTTTCTTCACAATTTGTTCCATCTCTTGCAATGCATCCGGTCCAAGAATTAACTTATCTTCTGGCTGAATCCAACTAAGTGGCGTGTGGCACTTTCTGCCATACACTACTTCAAAAGGAATCATCTTTATTGAAGCTTGATAACTATTATTATATGAAAATTCTGCTAGATGCAGAAAATATTCCCTTCTTGTAGTTCTTTCCATAACATACATGTGTAACATGTCTTCTAAAAACTGTTTTAAAATTCACTTTGTCCATCTGTTTGAGGATGGTATGCAGTACTAAAGTTTAATTTGGTACCCCTTCCTCCAAATAGAGTCTTCCAAAAGACTGAAGTAAACTTTACATATTTTTCTGATATAATCATTTTAAGAATACCATGTAACATCAGGGTGAAAACCCGAAGTTGGGAAACACTTTTTGGCAGATGGCCAAAATTTGGGTGAAATTTTTAATTTCTCGTTTGAGAAAATAGTCAACTCAATTTCTCGACTGAGATTTTTTAGAACTCTCATCCGAGAGATTTTTAATGTTTCGCCCAAGAGTTAGATTGGGCTTGACTAGAGTTAAACTACTCTCGGACGAGAGTTAAGTATTTTCTCGTCTAAGAGTTTTATTGACAAAAACTCTCAAGTTTAATTATTTATACAACTCTCGTCTGAGAGTTTAAAGGTTTCTTACTTTCTCATCCGGGAGTTGTTATAAATCATTCCACCTATCTAAACTCTCGAGTAAAATCTCGGACGAGATTTTTAAAACCCTTGGCCTAGAGTTGTTTTAACTCTCGTCCGAGAGTTTATATTCTCTTACACTCTCATCCGAGAGGTTTATGCTTATAAAAAACTCCAAAATCTTGTCTCCCCTGACATTTTGCAAACCCATGGCCCGCACAAACCTGTACATTGGAGCACAAGCTATGTCATGTTCGAGCCACCTTAGCAAGCGAGTCCACCACCGTGAGCACCCCTGATAGCGACAAATTGGATATCTATTGCCATATAAGTCTCGAATTTGATTTTTTTAGGGTTTGTATTTTGTGGTAATTCATTGTTTGATATTATGTTTGGTAATTGACTTTGTTAATTAAATTTTTGGTATCCCCTTTTGTATCTATAAAGGTATAATCGTTATCAATAAAGGTCAAAAACCTTGTCTTCATCTCGATTGATCTGACCGATTTCATTTGCTCTGGTTATACCCTCCCTCATTCCTTCTCAAATGTCTCCTATTCATGACCAAATCTAGTCTGAATGATAGTACTCGCATACAACATGGTTCGAAACCCACAAAAATGGTCTACTACCAAATGCAAGTGATAACTACCTACTGTGCTCGCAGACTAAGAAAACATTTGGTTCTACGGTTGGGTTCGAAACCCATAATCCATAACCCTAACTATCATTTTAACCTATTATAATATGAAGCTAAAGAACTGAGTGTTATTTCCATTGAACACCAATACTCGTAAACTATAACATCACAAAAACTAATTTAAAGGATGAACCGGTATGGACAAGGTTCTTGGTTGCTATCGAAATACCATTCCAAGAACGACACCAGTTACATAATAGGGTTGTAAAGCTAGAGCTACAACGACAAGGTTAAATAAAGACAAATTTATGAACAATGAGACGTGAATAGAGAATGAATACAATCCAAAAAGAATACTGATATGTAGATATTAAAATATTAATATAAGTGTATAAGTGGTAATGTTAATACCGTAACTAGACATTGTTAGGTAAACTTGACTCGGGATAGAGTCAAAGTTGACTAGGGTAAATAGTAGTGGTTTTGGGGCACATGGTTTTGTGCACCCATGGTATTGCATGTAATGGAGCCTATAAAAAGGCTGGGAAGACTTCATTATAATGTAGGCCTAGAGGTGAGCGGTGAAGGCTCACTTGGCCAGATTGGCCAGGGTTTTGGCCAATGGTTAATGAAATTTCATTGGTTGGGTTTTTCCCCGAGTTTGGGGTTTTCCTGGTAAAACATTGTGTTTATGTTTATGATTTGTTGGGTTCTTTATGTGTATTCTTCTCGGTAAATTCTTTATTATTTTATGCAGTAATATCTAACAACTGGTATCCGAGCCGAAGGTCTATTTGGCTAATAAACTGGTAGGAAAGAAGGGTTCCTGGTTCGAGTGAGAGAAATGGCGGAAGATGGTAAATTTAGGGTCACGAAATTTAACGGCCAAAACTTCCCGTTGTGGAAGATGAAGATGGAATATTATCTGTATCAGAAATATCTATAACTACCATTGAGTGGAAAAACAAATAAGCCGACGACCATGACAGACTCGGAATGGAACATTCTCGATAGAAAGGCACTCGGAACAGTACATTTGTGCCTTGCGGCATCAGTCGCCTTCAATATTTCGAAGGAAACAACAACAAAGGGTTTGATGCAGACGTTGGTGAAACTATATGAAAAACCCTCGGCCTCAAACAAGATATTTCTTATGAAATGATTATTTAATATGAAGATGTCGGAAGGTGGATCTGTTGCAGACCATTTAAATTATTTTAATACAGTTACCAGTCAGTTAAGTTCTGTAGGGGTAAACTTTGATGATGAAGTTAGGGCTCTTTTATTTTTGTGCTCATTGCCAGAAAACTGGAATGGTTTAGTTATGGCCATTAGTAACTCTGTCTCTGGATCTAGTACTTTAAATTTTGATTTCGGTGCTATACTTAGCGAGGAAATGCGACGGAAAAGCTCTGGTGAGACATCGGGTAATGCTTTGAGTGCAGAGTCTAGGGGAAGAAGAATGGAAAGAGGAAAGAGCTCAGGTTATTGCAGTAAATCAAGGAAAGGCAGATCCAAGCCTAGATCGGGGATAATGTGCTGGAAATGCGAAAAGAGAGGACACCTAAAGAAAGATTGTAGATCTTGGAAGGGAAAAGAAGGAAATGCACAACAAGAAAACAATCATGAAGAAAATGTGACAAGTGATGTGTTACAAGATGCTTTGATTCTTTCTTTCGAAAATTTTATTAATTCTTGGGTTGTAGATTCAGGGGCTTCATTCCATGCCACTCCTGATAAGAAATATTTTCATGACTATGTTTAAGGAGATTTTGGACAAGTTCGTTTGGGTGATGATAAACCCTGTAAAATTTTTGGAATGGGTAAAGTTCTTGTAAAACAATAGAATGGAAACCAATGGCTACTAAAGGAGGTAAGGCATGTTCCAGATCTGAAGAAAAATCTGATTTCACAAGGGTAGTTAGGCAGTGAAGGTTGTGTGACAACTTTCACAGATAAAACTTGGAAGGTCACCAAAGGAGCGTTGGTAATAGAAAAAGGTGAAAATGTTGGTACATTGTATTTATGCAATGGTATTTCTAACTCTGTTAATTCTTTAAATTACAAAGGAGTAGATGCAGGATTATGGCATCATAGGCTCGAACACATGAGTGAGAAGGGAATGAATATTCTTCACTCAAGAAATTTGTTTCCAGGTTTGAAGAATGTTGATTTGGATTTATGTGAAAATAGCATTTATGGAAAACAAAAGAGAGACAGATTTCTCAGAGTTGGGAAAGAAAAGAAGAGCGAAAAATTGGAGCTTGTGCATACAGATGTATGGGGACCTGCTTAGGTATCATCTCTCGGTGGCTCTCGTTATTATGTTACTTTTAATGATGATGCAACTAGAAAAACATGGATTTATTGTATTCAGAATAAATCTGATGTATTTGATACTTTCAAGAAATGGAAAGCTTTGGTTGATATTGAGACGGGAAAGAAGTTGAAGTGTCTCAGATTAGATAATGAAGGTGAATATTGCAACAAAGAGTTTGATAGGTATTTTTCAGAGCATGGAATTCGCAGAGAGAAGACAGTTCCAAGAACACCACAAGAAAATGGTGTGTCAGAAAGAATGAATAGAACAGTCATGGAGCGTGCAAGGTGCATGAGATTGCATGCAAGATTGCCTTTACAATTTTGGGAAGATGTTGTAGATATTGTTGTTTATCTAATAAACAGAGGGACTTCAAGTTCCTCGGATGGTGGTATTCCAAAGGAAGCGTGGACAGGGAAAAAGGCAAACTACTCCTTTTTAAAGCCTTTTGGCTATGAGGCCTTTGTCCATATTAATAAAGAGAATAGAACAAAGCTTGAGGCAAAATCAAATAAATGTACCTTTATTGGATATGGTGCTAATGATTTTGGATATCGCTTATATGATTATGAAAATCACAAAATCATTAGGAGCAGAGATGTAATATTCAATGAAAAGGTCTTGTATAAGAATCAGTTGCAGGAAAAGAAACAGGAAAAAGAAAGCAAGGAATACACGATTCTTGATAAGATAACTGAAAAAGTAAAGGTGCTTGAAAATAATAATAATCAACAACCACCACAACAGCAACAGGCACCTCAAACACCTGAAAGTGGTGTTAGAAGATCTACCAAGATAAGTAGACCCCCTGAATGATACTCTCCTTCATTATATTATTTATTGTTGACTGATTCTGGTGAACCTGAATGTTATGAAGAAGCAATGCAGGTTGAAAGCAAGAAGAAGTGGGAGCTAGCCATGGAAAAAGAGATGGACTCCTTAATGCATAACCAGACTTGGGACTTAGTCAGGTTTCCTGCAGGTAAAACTACATTGCAGAATAAATGGGTTTACAGGCTAAAGGAAGAAGATGGAGGAAAACAGAGGCACAAAGTTAGACTTGTGGTGAAGGGGTTTGCACAGAAGAAAGGTATTGATTTTGATGAAATATTTTCTCCTGTTGTTAAGATGACTTCAATCAGAACTATTTTAAGTCTTGTAGCAGTGGAAGATTTACATCTTGAACAGTTAGATGTAAAGACAACATTTCTCCATGGAGATTTGGAGGAAGAGATATACATGAAGCAACCAAAAGGATATGAGGTCAAAGGGAAAGAAAAATTGGTATGCAGGTTAAAGAAGAGCTTGTATGGCTTAAAACAAGCTCCAAGGCAGTGGTATTTAAAATTTGACAAGTTTATGTCTAAACAAGGTTATACTAGATGTCACTCTGATCATTGTGTTTATTTGAAAAAGAAAAATGATGGCAACTATATTATATTGTTATTGTATGTATATGACATGCTTGTTGCAGGGTCTAACATGCAGGAAATAAATGTGCTCAAAAGAAAATTGGCAAATTCATTTGCAATGAAGGATTTGGGAGCTGCAAAACAAATCCTTGTTATGAGGATAGCTAGAGACAGGAAAAATCACAAATTAACACTATCTCAGAATGAGTACATAGAAAATGTGTTGAAAAGATTTAATATGCAAAATGCAAAACCAGTTAGTACACCTTTTGCTAGCCATTTCAAACTTAGTAAGGAGATGTGCCCCAAGACCCAAGAAGACATGGATTATATGTCTAAAGTTCCATATGCATCAGCAGTTGGAAGCTTAATGTATGCAATGGTCTGCACAAGGCCCGATATTGCACATGCAGTGGGAGTTGTAAGCAGGTACATGAATAATCAAGGAAAAGAACATTGGATGGCAGTAAAATGGATTCTCAGATATTTGAGAGGTACCACAAATCAAGCATTATGCTTTGGTGGTTCAAACATTGCTTTACAGGGATATGTTGATGCAGATATGGCAGGTGACAGAGATAACAGGAGGAGCACTACAGGATATGTATTTACTGTAGGTGGAACAACTGTCAGTTTGGTTTCAAAAATCCAAAGTGTTGTTGCACTTTCAACAATGTCAGTACAAAGCATGTTGCCGTTTATGAGGCTAGTGAACAAATGATTTCATTACAAATGTTTATGGGTGAACTGGATAAGAAGTATGATTGGATAAGAAGTATGATATGGTCACGTTAGCATGTTGAGTTGGCCAAAGTGCCATTCATCCTGCAAAGAAATCAACATTTCATTCAAGGAATAAACACATACATCCCAAGTACCATTTCATATGGTCAGTATTGGAAGATGGAGAGTTGAAGCTGGAAAAGATACACACTAGCCAGAATCCTGCAGATATGCTAACAAAAGTTGTAACCAGGGAGAAACTGAGAACATGCTCAGTTTCAATTGGTCTTCAAGGATGACGATGAAGATGAAGAACAGCCAGGTCCAAAGAGGAATCATTTTCCAACAAATGAAGCAGCGGTGGAGTTGCTACAATCAGTCTCCAAGTGGGAGATTGTTGGGTATGGAGCCTGATTATCTTCTTTACTTTGTATCAGAACATTGGACCCCTGTACCTTAAAAGGGGTGGCAACACCGCCCGAAATTTAATCGCTGCCGTGGGGGTCTCTGGGGTCAAAGGCCGAGACCCCGCTGGTGGGGGTTTTGCGCCCCCGAAGCTAAAAACAAATGTAAAATTGCCTTGTAAAAGTATAGTAATTTCTAGTCAATCTGGGTCGTTCATAGGCGGATGATCTGATGGTAGAATTTATGTTTAGTTTAGGGTTTTTTTTTGCCCTAGAAGGCAACCCCCTTGTATATATGAGGGTATTGTATTGCGGCTGTGTATTACATGTGTATTCTCAGAGCGAGAAACAGATAGGGAGACTGTAAGAGAGAACATAGGATATTACAGTAGATCTGTTGTAGGTTTTGTCTCTTCATTTTTGTTGGATAATAAAAAGGAAGGATTGGCTATTCGGGGTGGACGTAGCCCAAACTGGGTGAACCACATATATCTGTGTCTCTATGGTTTTATATGTTTTATGTGCTTGTATTTTTCGCATATTTTATGTGTTGAATTGCTCCATAATATATAATTTTCTAATAGACATGGCCAAGTAATCATGGGTTGAAACCCTTATGAAGACTCGGAAAAAGGAACAACAACCCAATAACAATAACAAACAACGCAACCAACAAGAACCAGCAACACAACCAAGAAAACTTACAAAATGTACAACAAGAAATGAATCTTCAATATTATATGTATAACAGTAAACCAAGAACTCAATATCGAGACTAGGGTAAAAACCCATCTTCAAATGATACAAAATCTACTCATAAATATATATATATATACACACACACGCTTTGGGTCATGTAGTGGGTATTTTTCTAGATGGCTATTGAGTTATAGAGGAACACCTAGGAATGCCCATACAAAGACACATGAATTTGCACATAGGTGTTGAAGATGTAGATAGAAAACTGCAAGATGTGGTTCGCACTTTGTAATGAACTAATTAAACTTTTGTGTGTGTGCGTAGGGACCCTTTCCCTAGGTTCATGGCTATTCATTGTGACCCATCTCTTCAATAGTTTATAAAGATCAAATTATATATTTGTAATGATCATTCTCATATCAATAAATATTATTTGTCCTTTAGGACTATGGCTTTATGTCTTTTTTTATTAGTATCAATGGCCTCTTGTGAGTACCACAAGGTTTATGACAAGTGATATCAAAGAATTTCATTCTACCATTGTGACAACACACTACCATCACTACTACATCACACCATTTCTATGTACTTACTTTGAAATTCCCAGTGTAGTTATGCTAAAATTACCAACCCATGCGCCACAATCAAAACAGATCATAAGATACCTTATAAAAATTATAGAGTTTGAAAATATTAGAAAGTTGATCATTTGAGTAGGGGCCTACATCTGGTTTTGTTTATAAAACTTAGTCAGGGTAACACCCTCTATAGTAGGGAAGGATGAATCAAGAAGAAAATTGTCTGAATTAGACTTCACTCATCAAGAATTGCAGACGTGGGTGCACCTACCAGCTGAACATTCAGTCAAAGATGTGTTTGTGGGAGCACTAATATGTTTGCATAACCTTAACCATTAATTATCAATGATTTGAGAAATTGCAGACGTATATATCAAAACAGTAGAGGGAGGTTTTTAAGTAAGAATAAAACTTAGATCTTCATTTGCAAAATGAGAAGGCTTGCCTAGAAAATACAGAATTCCAATAACTGGAGAACATTCAACATACACATTTCAAAACCACCCTATCATTTAAATGGTAAGGGAAGCCTTTAAATAGATAAAAGACCCTTTCATACCCCCATAAGATCCTGTAAGTTCTCATTTTATAGGAGATCACTTTAATTACTAAATGGGTTGTACAAATCTAATTGGACACACTAAAGGACTTACACAATACTAAATGACAATTATGACATCACAGGCACACATGCCAAGATGTTCTTTATTTTGGATTAAGGTGCTCATCAATTTTTAAACTACTTAATAATATAGTAGATTTGTCATACGCTGAGGCCCACGCACATGTTTTTAATGTACAATGCACTTGAACCTAAAAATATTTGAATACATAAGATTCCATTACATGTTTACCCATTATGGTCATTATGAGTTGTGATTGACTTATTATAGTTTTTACTTTGAAAATGGGCATTCATAATTTGACTTGGGAATTTTTATCACACAGACCTGCACCAACATTATCCACATGAGAATTATAGACAAATTGACTCACTATCACTGTCAATTTTCCTCTCCATTTGGATTGGTTATTCATAGTCTCAGGGGGGTGTCCCTAGGGTTTGTATGCTACCCCAAAATCTCTAAATATGTAATAAACTCAAATCTACAACAATAAAAAAATCACTACCCTTGAAAGCCCAAGAGCACTCGAGAATAAATTATTATGATTAAGAAAAACTCAATTTTTTTAGATCAAATTTCCTAAGGAAAACTAGATAGGTACTTAAAAAGAAAAGAAAAGAAAAATATGATTCAAGTGAATGAAATATTCAAAGTAAAGGTATCAATGAACAAGTTATATCCTTGCAATAAATTGATCATTAAACATCCACGTGAAAAATCAATGAACCATCAAGGCATATGGTGAGAAATAGCAGAGAAGCAGAAGGAAAAAATTACAGGGTTAGGTGCCCTTTAATAGCAGCGATCAACATTTGAACCAGTGATGATCATTCACAATTTTGGTTCCAAGAACAACGAGAAATTCAGTGAAAAATTTTGGGAGTCACATTTCACAGCAATTTGGTAAGGTACCAATTAAGCTAGAGTGGATCCAACTTGGGATTTGTTGGTATTACAAAAAATTGCAGGTGACTAACTAGAGATACTTCAAAAAGAAATGTCATCTTATGCTGCCTAGGATGTGGCTGACTGGGATGACTTCTTGGATCTAATTTCTTCTTATCCGGATGGTGGATGCAACCCAAAAACCACAGGGAAGAATGATCCTATATAATCTATATGACACAAGCAATAAAAGAAGAGAACACTTTCTTTACAGTCCAAAATACAAAACCATTAGAATTAAATATCCCATAAAACCAAAAATGAACTAGGAAATTTCATAACCGAAGTCTAAGATGTTCAACTATTGAGATCTTAAAAACCCAACATCCTTGATAACATATTTGATTATATACAAATTAATTTAGATTTTTTATTTTGATTCAAGGAGAAAGTGTCCTATAAGCCTGGTAGGCCTCTAAAGATGTTAAAAGAAAACATAAACATATATCTATGTGCGATGGAAAATGATGTACGAAAATAGAGGCATATCCACTCTAGCACATAGGATATCAATATATGTGACTGATTCTATAAAGGAACAATAAAATGGAGCAGGATTTGGGTTTAGTCAAATACTAGGCATTCATATGAGTTGAGTGAATTGTTAAAGGGAAAAGTAGCAATGGGTCATGTAGTGGGTAGTTTTTTAGATGGCCATTGAGTTATAGAGGAACAACTAGGAGTGCCCAGACAAAGACACATGAATTTTCACATAACTACAAGATGTGAGAGGATATATCCACAAGTACATACAATATGATACAAATGACCAACTCTTACAAATTTCATAATACCTCTGGGGAACTATTTATAAATTTATTTACAAAGCTTTGGTTGCACCTCTGGGTAGCAACTGAAGATTCAGGTCTTCATTCATTTTCATTATCTTAATTCCATAGTAGCATGGGAACATTGCTTCTGGTGGTTAGGGAACCTGTTCCCAACTTTTCCCATTTCTAGGAGCTTAGGAGCTGGAGTGAAATGTTCTAGATTTGGTGGGTGGTTTCTGGAGCTTAAGTAATTATCTAGGAGCTTCTAGATGGTACTGAGTCATTTCCAATGGTGTTTCTTAGTCTTCTCCGGTGATCAGAAACCACCAAAGGTTCCTAGCTTGTCGGGGAGTTTATATCTCCCTGATAGGCTAGGAACTTCTGGGTGTTCACGACCACACATGACCAAGGTAAATTGCCAGACACCCTCTTTTCATGACATGTCAGTGCTCTTGGGCCGGCAGACTACCACTGATTCCCTAAGAGCATTTTTATAATAAGAAAAGTCTTAATCTAAACTTGTGAGTCTTGGAAGACTTGGAGGCTGGAAAAATTTTTAGATTGTGAGAGCTTCAGCTGAGAAGTGCTTGTTTCTAGCCTTTTTTTAGGGATATGTAATCAAAGTTATTTTTGTGATTCATGAGTAATAGAATTGTGGCACAATGTTTCTAAAATGTGAAGCATATAATATCGATATAACACAATATATTTAGATAGCAGACTCTACTGTATTGTTCAATATTTATTCAATTATTCTAAGTTGAAATCCAGATGCCAATTAAAAGCATAAGATCAAACCTGGTAAGGATTTATTTTGGGTATCTTGGATATAATAACTGCCAGCTTTCCAAAACTGATGAAATTTATTTTTCTTTCAGTTTCGTGGTGTTTATATCTGAACAGTTCAGGCCAAAGAAAAATTGGAGATATATAAATTTGTCTACCTTGAGTGGATTTTGAAATCTAATTTTGATTGTTAGATATGTATTGTCTTTATACATCTTATTATAAATTTGCTAGAACTTCTGCTTAGAGTGACATGAATGAGAATCAGACATATGACAGCTTCCTTGCAATCTTTGTGACTCATGACAATTTTCAGATCTGGTTGTTGTATTTTGCTAATACTATATTTCAAAGTATATTGCTTGTCTCTTGTATTGTATTTATACATTGTTTTTCCATCACCACACCACTATCTTGTATCTGGTTTATTCAAATTAAGTCCAACCTCTTGGCTATATATGATTCCAATTTGTATTTAGAGTCTACAGCCATCATTTGAAGTGTGCTTCCACTCCCACTGTTTGGAGCTTAGCATTTTCTATTTTTTTTCTTGCCTCCTTTTTTGGTGTCGTTTCTCTGTCATATAGAAAAATAAGAGCTTCAATGCCTCTTCTCTTTACCTTTAGGCTTTCATCATTGTTCGATTTTTGTTTGCTCCTTTGTCCTTTTGTGTCTTTTTTTTCTAACTGGTTGTGTGATGTGTTCCTTAATCAGTTGTACACTAGATTGCATAGAGTACCATGTGTTTTATTATAATTTTTTCATTAGTTGTCTTAAAGTTATCACAACTCGGTAGTTTTTCGATTCCCCATTTTGGTATATTATGTAATACTTACTTTTTATAATTAAACAAATAAATGATATGTCGCTTCATTGAATCTTGAATGGTATCAGCTTGTGTATGACATGGTAATGTTCTTTTTCAATTTTTGTAGTTTTCCCTCTTTTATCCTTTTTATGTATTTTATATTTTTCTTATATATATATATATATATATATATATATATATATATTTTTACATTTGGTTTTGAACACTTGTGTCTGCAATCTTGAAACTCACGCAACAGAGCTTAATTCTCACAATTATATTGATAAATTCTTGTGATTATGTTGGGGATTTTATGGACTTCCATACCATCATAAATATGCCCAATCATTTCGTTTGTTCGCTCTACATTGAGAATGACTTGTAATTATATGGAGTAGGACTTGTAATTATTATAGTAAGTTGGGCATGTTAGAAGTCAAAGTAGTGGTATTGGAAGCATACACTTTAAATTAATAATGGATGGATTTATGTAAGTAATTGAATTGAATTGAATGACTGATGTCATAAAATACAATTTTTAAATAAGAGATAAATTATTTAATTATTATTAAAGAGAAATAATTGAATAGTTAAATATTCAAGCTTCAATTTAAGAATGAGTCTTTTCTTTTTAAGTTTCTAAGCAAATTAGTCATTTAAAATTGATGGAACTACTTGCATAGATCTATCTTAATTCTATCTATTAAATATCTTAAACATCAAGAGAGATAAAAAAATACAGGAAAAAAACTTTCAATAGGTAAAAAAAAGTGAGATGGATCTATGCAAGTTTATTTTATTATTATAAAATTTTAATATTTTTACATTATTTATTTCAATGTCTATAATTTTAATTTCTTAGTAGTACATTATGTTAAACATATCATCAATGTGCAAATCCAAAGGTTTAGAATATGTGCAACTCCATTGGCTAAGCAATGAAATTGCTACATGGAGAAGGTCCTAAGCAGATTTGTGATAGTGGTTTTAACAGCTCCTAAGCTAGGCATATGTGCTGACAACATGAATAATGAAGTGATCTCTAATTTAAATATTGTCCATAGACCTACTCAACCTTCTAGTAGGGACTTTTTACCTCATGTAACAACATATGAAATCATTGGTTTATGACATGACTGTCGATTGATAATTTTTTTCTAATTTGTTTATGAGGGGAAGAAATTTGATTTGATACTATAGCAACAATGGCATCAAGCGAACCCTCCAGAGGCTTCTCCATGAGAGGAGGATTATCAGGTACAATGGACGTTTAATTATGTCATGTTTTCAAGTAGGTTATATTTATTGTTCATTGTGAAAAAATGATTAATGTGAAAAAAAAATTGCCCTAAACAAGTGGACGCATTCATATGACCCGTGCACATAGACACCAAATCGAACAAGAGGAGCCCCATAGACCTGTTCCAATTCGTCCCCAATTTCTTAGACCCCATTCTGAGGGGTCTATTATACATGGTATAGGTACACATTAGATTGCTAGTTAAAATGTTCAAGTTTACGTTATATTCAATGTTGAACAGGTGATTTTTTTTCAAATGACATGTGTTTAATGTGAAAACATTATGCTCCATAGGTGAAAATGTAGGATTTTGGGTTGGCCCTATTATTGTTGAGGGACAAATGAATGCAATGTCTTACATTATTGTGCAACTTGCGGAATCCATCCCACACCTGGATAGTTCTCGTTCAGGTAAAATCTAAAGGAAAATTTATTATTTGATGTACATTTAATGTCAAACTTATTGTGTGTCTCATGTACTTGTGTGATAAAAAATGTAATGTTATTGTATAGTGGCTAGTAGATACCTTCATTCCTCGGAAGAGAATAATCCTAGTCCGATGAGCGAAGAGGATGAGATAGTTTTTCCACGAGGTATTTTCAAATGACCATATAAGTTTTTTAAATACAAATTTTCCTTATAAATTATTTAATTTTTAATATGTGCAATAATTTAACATGTTACAGGTGGTGGTCGTTGCCCTCCCAGGGGGAGAGGTCATATGGTTCATGAGTTTGCTCGAATCCAAGCTATGAGCGCCTTTAGACCCATCCCGGTGATATTCCTGAGGAGATTCCTTGGGAAGACACCATCTCCTTACTTACTTTTGTGGGATGAAGGAGCATTCTAGGACATTGCGCAATGAATTGCAAAGTCAAAATCTCTCTACCCCTAGTTGAGATTGTCCCCAAATTGTTTTTCAAAATTTGGAGAGTTTGATAGAGACTTATCATGGGGTTGGACCATCAACCCAAGTTTTTTTTTACATGATGCATAGGAGGAGACCGTAAATGATTGGTATCCACTCCTACAAAGAATTTAAAAGTAGGGTCACTAAGAAATGGCCTTTTCACTATTTGATTTGCGACCTGAAGACAAAAAATGATTGAAGATTGTAAGATTCAATTATCCCAATATTGCACCTTATATTTATGAGAAGTTCCTATATGCATATGGGAAGTTCCCAAATAATGATGAGGTGTTGCAATATTTTGTTAGGATGTTGTATGCTCAATTCTGAGAGCACATGACCCTAACTATATATATAGGAGGTCCAAATTCTATGGAGCTGGAAAAGGTCATACATATGAACAACCTGATGCTATAAGAGATGTTGGGTTTAGGCCTCCATCACCTCGTTTAGCACCTCGACCACCTAGGCTAGTTACACTTCTATAGGATTTAGCCCTTATCTCCAGTGTTGCATCTCAGATGATGGAGAAGATACAACAACATATTGCAGCTGCTTTAGGAGGGTGGAAGTCGGCTTAGGGACAAGCCAACCTTAATCTAGTGTAGGAGTTCGTTTATTTGTGAGTATTCCAAATGAAGTGTTGAAGGAGATGGGGCGACATGAACTTCTGGAGTATGCATCCTCCTATAGAGACCACTATGAGCAATCCATTAGACAACAAATGCACACCATGGGCGAGGTATGTACAAGCATGTTTTGATCTATTTTAAAATACACATTTATAATATGAGCTAGAGTGCATGTAACATGTTTTTTTGGTGTATATACATTTAGTATTCAAAATATTATGCCAATATATTTATTTAACTTATGCAGTTTACAACATTCTTAGATCAACATTACTTTTCCCTTGATCTTCATTCTGTAGATCATGGACATGATCATGTACAGGTGCCACATTCATTACTATCTATCTATATTTTTGTAAGTCGAATTGAAAATGAATTTATGTCACATAATTTTATATGGTATGAGTCTTAACATTATGGAATTTTTAGGTTAGCACTACACATGAAGGGCTTCCTGAAGACATGGTAGCTTCATATGTTCCAGTGGTCTCACAGGTATTATCTATCTAGACTTTTATGTTAAATTGTAAGTGACTTTAAGATGAACATAATTTTACCTGGTGTGGCTATTAACATTATTGAATTTTCAGGTATGTGTTACACATCAAGGGATGCCTAAAAAGACTATTCCTTCTCAGGTTCCATTCGTGACACAGGTATTGATACTTTTCATTGAAAATATTTATTATGTTTATTTATTTATTTTATCAAAATTTTCTATTAATTTTGGTTTCTAATTTTCAGGCTACAGATAATATTGAGATGATGCAAACTGAGCCCCAACGAGATCGTGTAGGCTTTGAGTCAAGGAGTCTACATTTTTAGGTGAATTGAATTGTATAGTGGGTGTAGGCATATACCAACAAGTTGGACTTTTATTGCACATACTTCCAATTTTGTTATTCCTTTCAATATTTGAAACAATAATTTATGTGATTGAATCAAAATTATGCTAAAAAGGTAGTCTGATAATGTCATGAAGGGAGCGATTAATGCAATTAAGTTATTTGTTATATCATTTCATGCTTTACATGGAAATGCATCACCTTGGAGGTGCGTGATAGAAGGTTGAAAAAGCGATGATTGATTCACAATGTCAATTGCATCCCCAACATTGTCATTAAGGATGAAGCCACAGGCTTCACTTCCATAGTCAAAATTTTAGTCTTGCCATGTCCCATGCCTTCCAAATCTAAATCTAAAGCATTTGCATTGTTCCATGCCTTCCAAATGATCTAAAAAATGATCCTTTAATACAAAATAGAGTTTGGACTATTAAGATATTAGGAAGCCTATGTAGACCAAGCACCTTTCCAACAACCAACTTCCTCTTCAAGAAGTTCATCCCATCCTGGATCCACTACAGCCCTATCATCCATCTCTCTAAGCGTTATTGGAGGTATTTGCAGGGACATAAGACCGTGCCCAATTCTAGGTTGTATGCTATGCTCTGGCCTCCAAAGTTTTTCCTTTCAAAGTTTTATACCAAGGATGCTTGGACCTCCAAGATCCTTAAGGAAGAGAAAATACAGCTGACCCAATAACTTTTAATCATTTACTCATCATCATAATCCTCAGCATCAACATTCAAAGCATTCAACTGAGTGATCAGTTTTTTCTTTCCTTCTTCATAGGTTAGTTTCCTTGTTCTCTGCCTTCACGTTGGACATAAGACCATGCCCAATTCTGGGTTGTATGCTATGCTCTAGCCTTCAAATTTTGTAGCTTCAAATTTTTATACCAAGGATGCTTGGACCTCCAAGATCCTTAAGGAAGAGAAAATACAACTGAACCAATAACTTTTAATGATTTACTCATCATCATCATCCTCAGCACCAACATTCAAACCATTCAACTGAGCAATAATTTTTTTTTCTTTCTTCGTAGGTTATTTTCATTGTTCTCTGCCTTCACATTGGACATAAGACCGTGCCTAATTCTGGGTTGTATGCTATGCTCTAGCCTCCAAAGTTTGTAGCTTCAAATTTTTATACCAAGAATGCTTGGACCTCCAAGATCCTTAAGGAAGAGAAAATATAGCTGACCCAATAACTTTTAATAATTTACTCATCATTGTTTCATTGTTCATTTGCCTGTTTTGTGGTCAGTGGTTTTTAGTTTTGTGGATGTGCTCTTGATTATATTCACTGGTAAGCAGGGTCCTATATTCAGAGAACCCTGAGACTGCTTTGAAGGTTTAATCATTTTTCTAACAGATTGACACATTTGCTATTGAATTGATAATGTTATGGGAGGCAAGAGTAACTTCTGATGCAATTAATGATGGGGTGAAAAATGGTCTGGTAAGATGTTTATCAAGGAGTGTAAAAGATAGATTGTACATAGATGCTTTTGGTGATTTGTTATTCACTTTCAAGTTTCAACTGTTATTTTTTGTCTCTCAAGGTGGCATTGTTCTCTACCAACCTGCCACTGGGTTCTTACCAATGATAGACAAGGTATGAAGTAAGTCTGTTTAATATTTTGTTTTATGTTGATTTATATTCATTATAGAGAGGAAAAAAGGCTTGAGTTTGTTTCATAGCTGCAGATGTATTCAACAGTGTTAAGTCCATTTGTGCTCTATTTACCAGTATAGAGCTTGTGCATTGGAAATTTTGTTAGCATTGTTGTTGGCTAGTATTTATCGGATTTCACCCTTTGTGAGGAATTCTTTTATCGGGCAAGGGATTAGAGAAGTGCAAAGCTATAGTTTCATCTAAGTATACCTTGTGTCCAGGTTTTTTCATTTCTAGTTGAGAAGACAAAAAAACTCAATGGAGCCTTGGTTGAAAATCACAAATATTGTGTTTCTATACATTACCATCGTGTTGAAGACGAGGTGAGTTATGTATTGACATGCAAGGGGGGAGTATTAGTAAGTATAGCTCCATGTAGTTCTTGTTATTTAATCTCTTGAAATAAGCCTTTGTTTTATTTTCATTGTATTTAGTGAAATGATTTCATTTAATTCATATCACTGTAGGTATGTACAAGTATTGGTCACCAAATCCAAATTCTTAAGTTTCCGACCTTTCATATTTTCTTGCTTTTGTACTTTGTCCTTATCTAGACTCATTTCAAGCCTCCGTCCAATAATTCTGTCTAAATTTCCTGTGGCATTTCAAGGCCTGATTATGTTGGAACCAAACTTTAACCAGAACTGGAAATTCATTCCCATGGATCACTTAAATAATTTCTATTTTCTAATTAACGTTAAACACATTTGAATACTTACCTATTTTGCATATGTTTTTTAGCAGAGTTGGTGTGCACTTGCAGAGCATGTAACAAGTGTAATTAAAGAGGGTGATGCTCAGGTTTTGAATAGGACAATGTGCATAGCGATGTCAGTAATGAAGTTTGGTTAAATTATTTTAACTGATCACCATATCTATAAGTAATATGCCATCATTTTGTATTTCATAGAGAAGTTTTTGATAAATCTACATGGTTGTCTTTGTAATTGAGCGATGCTCCAATGGCATGTACATGATAAGTTATGGTGATTTTTATTTCACCAGTTTGTATTCTCAGATAGTAAAGTCATAAATGTTAAGAAAAAGGGGGAAAAATGAATAACAACACAGTGTTTCATAGCAACACATTTGAGGTTGTACAAGAATAGGATAGTCCTCTTCACAGTGCACACTAAAAATTAATTATCATTCCAAAGCAAGGCCTGAAAAGTATATTTCCACTATCAAACATATATATTACAAACATGCTACTTTACAGAAGTCCATTTGCCAATAGCATTATAATAACTCAAAGGTTCAATATGTTTGCATGCAATATAAACCTACAGAAACCAGGTGAAAGAAATCATGTTCTATCACTTGGTATTTTTTCATTTTGGAAAATAAAGCATCTTACATTTCATTCATTCTCACTAAAAGCACTTGGTCTCATCTTGGGGACCTCAGAAATAAATCTTCAACATCTGCAAGGTTAAACATCTCCTTTTAACTTCCTACTGGTAGAATTATTATGGCACACATGGAACTGTTTTGAAGAACTTAGCTATGATAGGGTGATTGAGTAATTGTAAATTTTTCAAACAAATTTTCACATAAACCTTTAGATAACATACTTCTTGAACTTGTTTGTTATTTATTTGTTATTTATTGATTGTGTTTCTTTTAATGATTATGTTTTCAATTGAATTTCCATCTTGATTCTATGTTTCCTTTTTTATTTGCAGGGACTATGAGGGACTATGAGCGGGAGTTAAAATAGGGTCACAAACATGTTGATCCACCCTCGAGGAAGGGTTCTCCACCTTTTTAATGTTCACTTCACTGTTTATGAAGCATGATAGGGTGAAAAATGGTTTGGTAAGATTTTTATCAAGGAGTGTAAAAGGTAGATTGTAAATAGATGCTTTTGGTGATTTGTTATTCACTTTCAAGTTTCAACTGTTATTTTTTGTCTCTCAGGGCGATGTTGTTCTCTACTAGCCTGCCACTGACTTCTTACCAATGATAAACTATGAACTAATTCTATTTAATATTCTGTTTTATGTTGATTTATATTCATCATAGAGAGGAAAAAAGGCTAGAGTTTTTTTCATATCTACATAAGTATTCAATAGTGTTAAGTCCATTTGTGCTCTATTTACCAGTTTAGAGCTTATGCATTGGAAATTTTGTTAGAATTGTTGTTGGATGGTATTTATCGGATTGCACCTTTTATGAGGAATTTTTTTATTGGGAAAGGGATTAGGGAAGTGCAAAGCTATGGTTTCATATGAGTATACCTTTATTCTAGGTTTTTGCATTGTTGGTTGAGAAAACAAATAAAATCAGTGGAGCCTTGGTTGAAAATCAGAAATATTGTGTTCTTTACATTACCGTCATGTTGAAGAGGAGGTGAGTTATGTATTGAAATGCAAGGGGGGATTATTAGTAAGTAGAGTTCCACGTAATTCTCCACCCTCGAGGAATGGTTCTCCACCTTTCAGATGTTCACTTCACTGTTTATGAAGCATAGAAACAACTTTACGTTACAAACTCTTTCTTTGAGCAAGTCTAGAAAGATTCACATCATCCCATGGAGATGAATAGTAGATACTTCTCATATTCTTGTATTTAGGATAGTTGGATGCATAATCCAAGTCAGTTATTCATCTCTAGAATTTAAGACTACATATTCCTTATTCGGGAGGGTCATGCTTCTTTATATGGTGGCCATTTCAGAACACTTAAGATGTTATACTATTTGTAGAGATATTTATTTTGGTCCCCTGTCATAATGCGAGACTAAGACTTTTTTTTATGCTATAATAATATCTACTGCATATTATGTTATGCTATTTTTTATGCCATTTTTTTTATGCTATGAATCTCATTTTATACATTTATTGCATTTTAGATCTGCTATAAGTTAATATTATTCACAGATATGTGGTCTGAGAATTACTGTGGTTAGAAGAGTTTACAACTTGATACAAAATGTCACATTTTTTTCTTTAATCGTAGTCTTTTATGTACTAGCTTGACTAGTATACATCTTACTTTGGGTCAATACATTGTTGGTCTGATTGATTATGTAACATATCGAATGCTATATATTTTGTCAAAGATCCCTACATTTAAAATTCTACCTCACAACAAAAATATGTGTTACTTCTATAAGTGCATATGGGTACTAGTTACAAGCACAAAGAGGAACGATTTGTTGTAAGGGTCACAAAATATATTTCTGAAGTGACTTCCAATACAAACCTTTGTTTAAAATTATAACTACATGCTGGAAATAGATATCTTATATGGATGTTGACACAATTTCTGATTGTTCAGCTTGATCTTGCATTGACATAAATATTGGGTTACTATTGTTGTTTGTGTTAAGGAAAATTCGTTGTCTAGATGTATAAAGTTTTATAATATACAAGTGAACTAATCCATTGTATTGCGGTCTTAAATTATAAGAAGGACTGATCCAAAATACATTGTATGATGATATAAAAACTAAGGTTGACTAATTTGTATGAAAGGAATTAGGCCTAATACTCTCGTAAGTAATCTATTGTCTTTTGAGCTGATTGAGAATGAGGTCATTAAGCTATTGTTATAACTTGATTTTTCAAATTTGGCATAACTGTGTAAAGAGGCCGATCTGAAACAATATATAAATTGTCTTGGCTTTTGAGTTTGAACACTGGTAACACATACATATTTAAGAGACAAATTAATAACCTCACACTTATAATCATATGTTTCCTTATAACTAATTTTTTGAGGGTTGATTCTCATTATCATATATGTTGAGTCTATCTTACTAGTACATGCCTATAATAAGTAGGGCTTATACCACTGGATATGAGAATAACTATGTATGGATACGCTTAGTGAATTTCCTCCAACTTACATGAAGGATGATTGAATCTTCATGATGGTGTTCTATTTCTCTAAAATGCAAATCTTTATCCCCTACATCAATATGAACTAATAACAATAGGTATCTAAGTTTTTTTTCTCCCACATTAGGTCTTGTTTCATCGTCCCCCTCAAAATTATGTCTGGTAGACCCTTACTTCCACAATCAAGTAAACTAAGTATTACACCATTCTAAAGGTATCTACACACTCATTCATGGTTGTGAATTCATCTCAGTGAAGCATGTTCTTAGCGTTGTTATAATTGCAAGGAAATTGAATATTCTAATTCCGCAAATACATTCATGTTGGTGAGACATGTGGGATATAAGTCCCTCGTACATGACCCATACCTTCTTCAAAAATCACTTTCCCCTAGATTTTTGAATTGACACACCTAAATCTTATGTTTATTTTTACATAGTAATTGAACACTTAGTACAATTTATCATTACCATAAATTAAAAACTAAAGTTTATGTGCACATATAATTGGAGAATTAGGGCTCTTAAGGGGAAAGGATTTGCTAACTTGTCTAATTAATTAACTTAACCCTAGATAAATAATGAAATAATAATATTTTGGAAATATAAAAAAGTGATGAGAAACCCAAAAGTCATATTTTCATCCCTTTAAACCGAAATGCTAGATTTATGCACATTCAATTGCTAATTAATGAATAAATTCCTTTATTACTATTCTTATTGAATACTAAATGCATTCATGACATGCTATGAGTTTATTAAGTACATCTCTAATGCTAATATGATATGCATTTGAAACTAAATTTGTATGTGCATTACTTGTGTACTTAGAATTGTGTGCATTAATTGTTTTCGATGGAATGATTTTAAGGTTGATGTGATGCAAATATGATGACATTTGATATCAAAACTAAACTAACAATGCAAGAATATATATGTAATTAAATATTCATTCATCACCATCATATCCATGCAAAAAAGGGGTGAGTTAAGATCATCTAGGAGTAAACATCATGGACACATTAAATCACCATAACTTAATTATCTAGCAACGCACGTTTATCCAGTAGATCATAATATATTGTTCGTACCAACACACATCTAACCATCCACATGTCCATTTATTTGAAAGAAATCCACAATATAGTCTTAAGCTATATAAATTCTAATACATTGTAGCAATTATATGTTCTAAACCTAGAATCAAATTTCATTGTTCATCTTGAACAATGTGTTCCACTCATATGAAATGTGCTAGTGGAAGATTTTCCAGAATGGCATCATGATCTATCGATAACCTCCATTGTCGCCATTTTTCTCTACTCTTCACTTGCTTCAACTAAAACTGAGTTTCTATGTCCAAGTGACTATATTGGGCATAAATAACCAGTAATCTTGAAAAATAATATGATCTTTACATTTCTTTACCTCTTCAAATAAATGCCCCATTAACACCATTGAACCGATTGGGTATGTATAATTTGATGTATCATTATGCTCTTGCAGCAACGTGCATTTAGATTTAGTGCATCGTAATAAATAATAATGCACTTTTTCTTGATTATTTTTTGGTGCAATGAAAGTGAATACATCACCTTCTCTAACCATATCAGGAACACGAGCATAATCATTGTCAATCACAACCACTTCATTGTCCATTTCCTTGTCAATCATGTTTCCAAATGGGGGAAATGGTGTCAATTCTTCTTGTTTCCATGGTTTAAAAATTTTCTTAATTTGGTTTTCACAGTCATCGATGGACTCTGTCTGATTAATACATGTTGAAAAAAAGGAAGAGCACTTTCGTTTCTCAATGCAATGTATATTTGTCATGTTCTTACTCCTAATGGAGTGTAAACTTATTGTTTCAGGGATTTCAAGGCAATTAAATGGCAACGATCTATCAACACCACCCATTGCAATATTCCAAAAGTACCTGCTTGAGAAAAACACACACATGTATGAGTCAAATTTTGAGCAATATTTAATATTTTTTTTATAACAAAATACACACACATGTATACACATATATCTCTAGACATGTATAATATATTGTTAGTTAAATGTGTACGCTTACCTATGCACATCAGTCATCCTTGGGTTCGATACATGACTTAAATTGTCTTTGCACCAATTAACAAGATCTAAATAATTTGCAAGTCGGGAAGCTAAGTGATTTAATTGACGCCTCCTAAGTGCATGTTTTATGCATGCCCCAGCACCATCGTACTCTCCTTTTCCATGCCCTATCTCAAATAAATTCCATGTATATCGAATGTTGGTTCTCTTATGAAGACGAGACAACCAAAATAACGATCTTGCTGATTTAAATTGACCAACACAACCATCTGACCATACCCAATATTCTTTAATAGTGGCCCCTCGTTTCAAAAATTCATTATAAATAACATTAAAACAATGTTGAACAAAACATGTATCATGTGTTCTATCATCACTGATGTATAAATGATACTCCTTAATCACCTCACGATTATTTTCATCGCTATCATAACCATCAATATCAAGTTATGCATGTCTATACAAAATATGCACAAATATAGATACTTGGTCTGAATGATAATACTCACTTTGTATCTCCTTTTATGTACTAAATGTGTAATTCTCAGTGAAATCAACCACAGATAATATTGTTCCTTTTGGGAGTACATCATGTTATTTCTTGAACTGTAAATCCTGTCATCGTGCTATATGACAGTGCTTAATATATTTGTATATTTTCACCTTGAACTTTTCCATAAAATATGTCACTGAAATGTCATCGTCAAGTAAAGTGATCTTTTTTTATGTTGTGCTTGAATCTGCAACAAGAGTGTAAGTAACATTTTCATATCGCTTCCAATTCAAACTGAGATTTGACAGTCTGGGATCATTAGGATCAATGGGATACTTTGCATCGTAGAGTGCCAAATGATAACATTCTGGGCATTTTCTTCCACCAACACATTTTTTTTATAAAATAATTTATTATTCTCTCGTGCACATAATATCTTCGATAAAAATTCACAAACACTTGTAGGAGGGGGGTCATTTGACCAATATTTTATGCCAAAATTTACAAATGTCTCATAAAATAATTGGAATTCTACATGGTATCAACAACAACATGTGTCTCGAACAGTGATAGGCCTGACATACCATGGTTTAATCTTCACAAATGTACTAAGGGCAACCTTCACATCATTATTACTCTCCATAAAGATCTGGAATAATTCTACTTGACTGACCTGTGTTATATGTTTGGCATGAGTTTCATAAACTCCCTTAGATATACAACGTCGCACAGCGTCCCTTTCATTTGGCAACACACAAGAATTAAAATTCCAAAGCTCTTTTACCCTATCCCTCACACCATCAAGAAGTCTATCATAATATGGATGTATGCAGATATTAGCTCAACATGCAAGTGCATCATTCTCATCTAATTGAATTCTAAATTTTTTATGCCTCCATAAACGTTTTCTTGATGTTTTAAATGCTTTTGAAGTTGCCAACATCAATCAACTTGATGGAGTTTGTTTCACGATTACACCTGTTAAAACTTCTCTACGAGCACTCTTTTCAACTTGAGATCGCTTTTTGGCTAGTGTGGCAAGCGCCGATGTCACATTTTTTGATACCATTTGATTTACTAAAACCTCTTTCTGACTTTTAATGCCCAATAATTCCACAACATTTCTGAAAGATTTTTGATTTAAAAATATATGTAACATTTGAGCTTGTGCTATGATAGATTTACCTTCAAAAAGATGTTTCAACCCCCAATTTATTTTATCTCCAACTGTCCGATCAGGCATTGGTGGTCCCAATTCTTCAATTTTAGTTGGATCCATATTCTCTAGAAATTTGTCGTCGTATACAACTTTCTTGGAACTTCCAATTAATTGCAGTGAAATGTGAGGTATGGTAGTATCTTCTTGTGGGTATGATGTTGTCCCTGCATAAAAAACAATATTAACTTCTAATTTGAAATTGACATATATATATTTTTAATTTTAAAACTATCTTGAACTACAATGTTTTTTTTTTTAAATACAAAATTCAAATTGAAGAAACTATTGACTCACTAGTGAAATCAATATAAATATTCTCTTGGACATTTCTGTTTTTAATATTCTCGTTGACAAGTTCCTCCAAATTCTCTTCGACATTTGTGTTTTCAATATTCTCGTTTACAAGTTCCTCAACATTTCTCATTTCCTTGTCATTGTCATGCACCTCTACATCTCTTTCACGATGCTCTACCTCCACAATTATTTCATGGTTGAATATTTCCCTTTCCTCTCGCCTTTTTTTTTGTAATCTCTCATTCCTTTCCATTGAATCAGTTCTATTTCGATTGTGCCTTGATTTTCAATTCCTTTTTCTTCCCATGTTCACAAAATTTGAAACCTAAAATCCATTTATATTTGGACCAAATACCCAAAAAAACATAAATACTTCAAAATAAGTACTTCATGCCTTCAATAAGAGAGAAAATTAAATAAATAATTAAATTTATAAAGACATTTTTCAAAAATACTCCATGCCTTCATAGAGACATTTTGAAAAATATCAAGTAATTAAATTCTTATAAAAACTTAAAAATGTAATTTTTTACCCCATAAAATTTTCACTTCCCTTTCCTAAAAATGTGCTCTTTAAAAATTTATAAAAAAAATGCATCTCATGAGATGGTCATCATGACACATCTAGATACTAAAATGCTAATCAAAATGCACTAAGATATCAATGATTCCCTCTACCTCTTTTATAGGTAAAGGTTGTCGTTGATAGTTCTCCACTAGAAACAATAGGTGGACATGTTGAAGTTGAGGTGGAAGGTGCAACTCTTGGGGATAAGGTGGAAAATGAAGTGGGATTTCTTCTATCTCTTCCCTGAGTTTTCTATCTCTATGGTGGTGTTGGCACTAGCTATGACACACTTTGAATGTCTGCCCCCTATTTAAAATTTGTCTCTCCTGGAATTGGAACATCCTTTGCTACCTCTTCCTCCTCTTCCAACTCAATAGTATTATACTCCAACCACTCCAGTGCCTCCCACATGATAGGCCTCTCAATATCTACCCTTCACAAACTTTTTTCAAGTGCATACAATGAAATGACATTTGTGTAGGGAAATTTGTTTAGTTACTTCACCCATAACATGAGATTGTAGTAGACATAGACAATGTAATTGAAGTAGTGGACATATAACTTGTATGAAAACCATTTTGTAATTACAGGATGATGTTCCATGCGTATAAATTAAATTAAAGAAAAAAAAAATCAATTTCAACATTTCTAGCTTGTTGTGCTTCTTAGAATGTATTTTTTTAAAGACACTCTAATTGAGTTCACACCTTGAAGAGTTGCAAGTTTAATTTAGCACCCAAATGGAAAGTTTGATTTAGCACCTGAATGTCTGTAATGACTTGGACAACATACTATGGATTTATCTCTTTGATGCAATTATCCAATAACTCACATAGTAATTGTGCATCTTTAACATATGTTGATGCATCGATATATGTGAAACATTGTCCCCTTGGTACAATTAACTAAGAAATTGAGAACGTACTTTCTCTCCCCATCTGTCCAATTGTATAACATAACAATGCATTTTTTGATCTCCTATACTTCCTTAAGCTCAACCAATTTCTTTTTGCAATAAATCCTATTTTTCCTTGAAGGAGAGATCCTCTCAAGTCATTATAGGAAGGGCCCTTGTATCCCAAACCAAAAATAACAACTTCAAAAATGGAATGACAAAATGGATTTTTCTTAGCAATGTTGAATGGTATGTCACTCCGTAAAAAACATATTCACAATTTTTTTGGCCTTCTACTTCTCCTTTGTTTCCACCATCGACCTTAGCAAAAAGAAAGATGAAGATTCTAGGGGGCAGGCATTTTGGAATGTAAGCCTGAGGATTGGCTTTCCTCTGCTTCTAAGATGTTTGTAGACCTATTTGGTAGCTCGTGCCTCTTCGTTTTCCCTTTGGTCTCTCTTCCTATTCATTTCAAAAATGGATTGATTTGCAGAGTGGACAATGTTTTAGGTAGATGTTGGGCAAATTTTCACACCATTACATGGGATTTCAGCAAGGTGGTATTTCAAGTGGCTAATTTCACCAAACATTTCTATATCACATAACTTACAATTCAACCTTATTATATTATGACCATAAAAAGGTAGTACATACCCCCTCATTGGGTCCAATGGCTTTGGCATTTTGAAATGTGTATGACACTAATTAAATTTGTAAAATTATATGACAAAAGAAAATGGCAAAATTTAGAGTCCAAATCCACAAAATACTTCAAGAATGCAAAAATTAAAATATCCTATCTACATAAGTGTCAAATACCCCAATTATCTAATGGACATTGAAAACCCCACACTAAATCTTGTAAAACAAAGAAAATGAAGGCATATTTTTTTATATGCTTGCGAATATGAATATGGTAGTTTAAAGTAGATCCACACTCCATAAATGTTTATTTGATGAAAATGAAAACTATATATTTCCCTTTGTTTTCTTGATGGAAAATACTTACAATAGCCTCAGAGCTCAATCCCCCTTAGTGATTTTTGAAAATGGGGTTGAAAAACAAGAACCACCAACCTAAACTAAAAAAATATTGAGCAAGACGATAATTACCTATATTATAACAATAAATTGAAATTATCACAATAATTTAAAATTTTGAAATATCATGATATTATCACCCATGTTGGTTTTTGACACTCTTATTGTGATAAGTGCAACACTGCTAGAAATCATTTACCAAAAAAACTAGTGACAAAGATATCATTTTATATTTGTAATTGTGTTTATCATTTTGCTATGAACAAATCAGGCATGCACATGTTTTGTATCTATCTTATCCTCAACAATAACTTCTTTAATTTACCATAAAACCATAATTATTATGAATATGAATATAGAATAATACAAATAATAAATAATATAAACAGTAAATAATATAATAATAATAATTAATCATACTAATTAATAATTATGAATAGTTATAAGAAGACATGTCACAAAAGGACTCTTTATAAAAGTGAAGTCATGCCTAACATTTATATTGAACCCATCATTGTATTCAATCATATTATATTTTGTACTCAAACATTTATATAAATATTATTATTTTTTTTACGTATATTCTTAAATTTCAAATATTTAAATATTCTATGTAATAACAAACTTGCATTTGGTATTCTTATATTTCAGATATTTAAATATTCTATGTAATAACAAAGTTGCATTTGGCATCAGAGTCTTGTTCTTTTTTTTAATCTGGCCATCTCGTATCAGAGTCTTGTTTTTTGAATTTGACCATCGACCATATAAGCTTCTTATTCATTCAATAAAATTATTGAAGTTAGCATTCAAACATATAAAAAGGTTCCAATTGTTGTTTAAAAAAAGGTGCATGTGAAAGTAACAAAGGTTTTTCCAAATATCTTTAAAACCACTGACCAAAAAAAAAAAGAGTACATAAGATAATCTTGATTCTTCTTCATTAATTTATATTGGTGGTTTACAAGCTTGTAGTTTTAGTAATCCATGATAATTTCTCATGGTATTTTCAAGGTAAAAAAAAGTAAAATAAATACAAATATCTATCCATGTGAATGATACATTTTATCTTTTTACATAAAGGAAATTATCTTAGTTAAATGTATATAAGTGGATACATATTTAAAAAGTAGATAAAAATGTGTGTGTGTGTGTGTTTTGAAGTTAAACACACACACATAATTCAAATTTTATGAAAGATTATTTTAAAGAAGATATATATATATATATATTATCAAAGATCATAGCCATCAACTTAACAACAAATCTAACTATCATTTTAGAAAATGGTTATCATATTTCGTTGAATATCATATGCTAATTGCATAAGACCCTTCCATGAAAATATCATATCATAGTATTGTGATATTGAAACAATGCAGTGCTTTATGGTAGCATAAATACACTATAATATAAGTTGACAAAGCTTGTTAATATATTTCACCAAGAAAATCAAGTTGAACCCATGACGTGTGGCTATCTGGAAAATCTGAGTACAACAAGCGCATGTTCCTCAAATTATGCAGAGAGATTGGTTAATCAACAGTAAATAATTACCATTGTGACATTCATTCACATGGTCACTAAAAATTGTTCATTTTTCCAGTTCATCTTGTAGCCTAGTCTCATCAAGATTATTTTGGGTGGATAAACCACCACTATTGCTACCTATCTGTGTGATGCTTCAAGGAAATTATTCGCGACAACCTTATCAATTTGTAGAGTGGTCAAGGGTATTTTTTAACCAAAAATATCAAACATGTGGGTAAACATTATTCCCAAATAATATCAACTCAAAGGATTCTACAGTAATTGCGCATCAAATGGATAATACAAATTAATTAGTGCCATTATCTCATGTTGTTAAGAAACACTTTACTATAATAAACCACAAAGGATTTGAAATGGATATGTTATAACTCAAAGGATTCTACAGTAATTGCGCATCAAATGGATAATACAAATTAATTAGTGCCATTATCTCATGTTGTTAAGAAACACTTTACTATAATAAACCACAAAGGATTTGAAATGGATATGTTATGTTTAAATCAAAGAAATATTAGAGAAGTAGGTCTTTCACACTTTGTACATTCACCCATTACAAGTTTTAAAAAGTAAAATGGAGACTAGTAATTTAGAATATTTCCTAAAACTTTTAACAAAACTGTTTTTGCACTATTTAAACTCAAAGGAAGAATTGTCTTAAATGGATGTTATTATCTCTATCAATCATTATCAAAATAATAATTATGTTAGTACAAAATATGCTAACCAATTAGTGGTTTCTAAGTCGAATATAATTGAAATGATAGACATGAATGAAAAACAATGACATAAGAAATTTACAAGTATTGGGGATTATACTTTTTGTCTCGGAATGCACCATTAAATCTTTATTTTGTGATGTCAGTGACATTATTTCGGTTCACCCTGGATGGAATCACTAGGGTCCTTTATCTTAAATACGACAAGGATGCTTATGATATTTTCCTATAAGAAGACACTACAAGATGTTACATCGGAGCCAGATTCAGTAACACCATAAGGCATGAAAGATATCTCAAAAGTAATTCTTCAAGAAAACCAAAAATCAATGCAAAATATGCAAAAGGAAATTGACAAAACTATTGTAGACAAAAATGAAGAAATTTCTTGCCTAAGGACCACAATGAAAAATTGCTTATGCAACTCAAAAAGCTTAAGACAATAAGTTGTTGGAAAACAAAGTACAACAATTTATCGAGAAGGAAGTATCAAAATCTTTAGACACGAAAATTCAAATTAAAGAGAAAAAAACAAACACAGATTCCGTTAACCTCAAAGCTTAATTAAATCTGAATCAAATTGAAGTAAATACATACTCAAATGTTGCGGTTCAAATGACATAAATTCCAACAAAACATCTAGTAACCAAACTAGCAATGTTATTACACAAAGAAGATCATATGCCAAAAATAAGTAAAGAAAATGTTACAAGTGAATTAAGGAAATTTTGAGGACACAAGAACTCATTATGAACACCCAAATCATAAGGGTCAACATCTCAACTTGTTAGCCTATTCAAATCACTCGGGAGAAAACAATTGATCTATGTTCCAAAGAATGTTAATGTCAACACAATGAAATATTATGAGAACAATTCATTTTTGATATCAAGTAAGTGTAAGGTTCAATAGAATACTGACTTGGGATAGTTAAATCATTTAATAGTGCAAAGATTTTGTATCACAGTTAGAAATTCATATCAACTTGCATCATCAAAGATGACAAGTACAAGAATTAAGAAAGTTGTGATGACATTACAAGACAAAAAAATATATCAAACCTTTTTATCGATATGATTTGTGTAGGTTTTAACCTTGTATAGAAATTACATGCAAATGAATTCTTAAAACATAAAAATATATAATGACGAGAACATAAAACAAATATACACAAATATTTTCCCATGGATCCCAAAACCGAGACTACCAAATTGATTTTTCATTATATTCCTTTCAATGTTACTATATATATATATATATATGCCGAAGAATTCATAAACCCAAATCCAATAACCCTGGATTAGAACACAAATGTAGTTCCCTTGATTGGATCTTCAAAATACCATTGGTAAAAAACCATCATGCCTAAAACCATGTGCAAAACCACCAAGGAATTATTTTCCAAGGCACTGCTCTAGACCCCAAAAGATTTATTCCAAGGCCAGCCGTGGAAAGAATATATTACACACCCAATATTCTCCCACTTGTTTTTTTCTTTCCACACAAGGGGCCGCATGAGTGCATAGTCATTGATACAAGGCTATAATGCCCACAAACTTTGTCAATGTGTTTGCAACATTCTTCAAAGTGCCCACCTTTACCAACAACACATTTTTGTCTTCAACCATATCCCTAATAAAGTGATATTGAACATCAATGTGCTTTGTATTTGAACGATAAGCAAGGTTCTTTGCTAAGGAAATTTCACTTTGGCTGTCACAGTCTATCTTTACAGATCTTTTTACCAACCCCAAACTTGAACACAATATTTGCAACCAAACTACTTCCTTGCTTGCATGAGTGGATGACATGTATTCAACCTATGTAGTTGAAGGTCCCACTATATACTATCTCTTGCTCATCCAATTGACTGCTCCTCCAAATAGGTTAGATACATACCCACTTGTAGATATTCTTCGATCCAAATCTTCAACCCAGTCTGCATCAAGAAATCCACGAATGTACAAAACTTTGTCCAATCCTGACCTTCCTTGGTAGCACAAACCATAATCACTAGTGCCACACAAATATATGAAGACCCGCTTCACTGCTATCCAATTCTCCTTCCCTAGTTTTGACATAAACCTACTCAATACTCCCATTGCATGTGCAATGTCTATTCTAGTGCAAACGATTGCATACATCAAGCTACCAACTACACTCACATATGGAACACAGGACATGTCCTCTTCCTCTTCTTGTTTCTTAGGACACTGTTTAACATATAACTTTACACCTACACGAATATGAACCTTCATCGGTTTAGTATTCTACATATTAAACCTATACAATATTGTCTCGAAATACTTTGTTTGGTTTAACCGAAGCTTCCTCTTTTTCCAATCTCATTTAATTTCCATTCCCAAAATATAGTTTGTGATGAACCCTTAGCTAAACTAAGAGGGGGGGTGAATCAGTTTAGTACATTCATGGACATTTAAAAATATTTTCATTCAACTCATTTACACCATCATTTCATAAGCAGCTTAATACATAATAAATCAACAAACTTAATGTGTGGACAACAAGTAATTAAGAAGATTAAAACATCACATCAATGCATAATCATCAAGCACATAGACAGAAGATATAAGTGTAAACCATAAGGGATAAAACCACATCTTATTATTGTTGTGATGCAAATGCAAGCTCCAACTCCCTCTCACAATTGAATTTTTGTAGGCTCCAACCTGCAGGAGGCTACTACCTCAAATTTTGCAAGCTACAACTTGCAAGGAAGCTCCAACTCCCATTTATTTTCTACAGACTACAACCCACAGGAGGCTCCTACCTCAACCAGCTCCAACTGGACATCTATCAAGCTACAACTTGAAATAGAAGAACCTACTCTCGTGTATTTTCTGCAGGCTACAACCTACAAGAGGCTCTTGCCTCAACCAGCTCCAACTGGATATTTATCAAGCTACAACTTGAAAGGAGACTACAATCCCCTCACTCAACATGAAACTAGAATGTCGATTTACCTGGATATTAGCTCTATTATACTCCTCCACTGCTTCCTCTTCAGCCTTCATATCTTCTTCATATCAGTTCCTGATGTGCACTACATTTCTATCAGCTCTCTCTTATTCTTCCACTCTCCAAGCTTATGCAGCTCTCTTACATTCTTCTTCTCTCTTGCATTCTGTGGCTTTCTCACTCCTGTTTGCACTCCGATATTACATGTTTTATACAGATAACTACATGATTTTTTGCATTCTACAAGGAATATGAAGTGAACAAGCATGACTCTTTGCCTTCCACCCATTCGATTCCTCATTCTTTAGTTCAGGTTATTTCATCATAAATAATCATTGCATCACTCATTGGAGTTTTGCCTGTGCCTATGGAGACTTGCCTTTGCATCACAAAAAATATAAATAATCACTGAATTTACATTTACAGTTACAACAAGTATATTTCACTCAACCCTTTCGGCTCTTTTCTTTTCTGTTCAGTTTGTCTTCTTTGCCTATTTTCCCTTTGTCTTCTCCGCCTAATGTTATATTTTCAATTGTGCAGCCTAACCGTCTTTGCCCGACTTGACCCATGCCTTTTCATTTTACATAGCCTCTACCTATTACATATCTTACCCACAACGTTATATGCTCTTCTCTCTGTGTTGGGTCCCTTATACACTCGAGTACTTCCTTCGCGTTCATACTTTTGTTTTAATAGGTGCACGACCATTTTCACTACAGTCGGGTCACTTTCCCGAGTCTTTTCTCTTGCATTCAGACTTTCCTTTTAACTCACAGCCGCAACTGCATAACATTGGTTTGCACGAACTTCGGGTCATTTTTCCTTAAGGAAAGTATAACCTCATATATATATCGTTGAGAAATTAGATTTGGGTCTTACACGAATCATCTTTCTTGCGTTCCAGATTTTCCTTTATTACCTGAGTCAACTTCGTGTTCAGGATTTTCTTCTAAGAAATGGCGCAAACACATTACACCTTGGACATGAAATGTGTTAATATTTACCTCTGAACCACATCGCGTCCACTTCACAAATTGCACTTCGCACTTCGGCGTTCTTATGTGTTTCTTAAGCGCTTATCCTCCTAAGCTTTTCGATTTGTGATATGAGATTGGATCCAACTTAACTTTATCGCAACTTCGCAACTTTAACAATTTCGCACTATTTTCGATTTCGTGATTTCGCAACCCGCGGAAAAAACCTTATCGTACGTTGCACCTTAAAACATATAAATTGCAAAATCTTAACATATAAACATAATAATCGCTGATTGCGATGTGCGATATGCGGGCCAGGTCCATGTCATCTCCACGTCACCTTGCCATGTCACTACCACATCACCATAAATTAACTGTGATCTGTGGGGTTGGGGCCACTTCATCTTCCACGTCAGCTTTCCATGTCACTGCCACATCATATCCATGTCACTGCCACATCATCGCCCGCATTTTGCATTTCGCATTTTCTGTGTCTTATCACATCGCAACCTCAATAACTTACCTCCCCGCAACTTCGCAACTTTACTAATTTCAATTCTTGCAATCACCGATAAACCTTATCGCATGCAATGTGTGATATACTTTGCAACGCATCTTAATTAACTTGCGAAGTCTTTGCGTTATCTCCAAACACTGTTTTGAACGTAAAATGAGCATGACTCTGCCCTTGACCAACACAATGTTCTGAATGTAAAATAGGCATGACTTTGTTCGCTCTTCACAATTTTTCTTCATTGTTGCATGCGTTTATTACTTTACTTAGGCACGTTCATGACTTTGCCCAGTCGTGCACAACTTGACCCAACACATTCACGACTCTGCCCAACACGTTCACAACTCGACCCAAACTTGTTGCCTTCGTTGCATTTTCTCTTTGATAAAGATTCTAATGTTGCTCCTCTCTGCTCCTTTGCCTTAGATAATGATCTAATGCTACTCCTTGCCTCTCTGTTGCTCCTATGCCTCTCTAAATTTATGTTTTCTCACTGCATCATTCCCTGATCTACTCCTTTGCCTTGTCATTGCTGCTTCTCTACTCCTTTTCCATCAATGATAATTCTGGTGTTACTCATTTTTGTTCATTTTCCATCAATGACAATATTTCCAACAGTTTGTATCACCAAGATCCTTCATGTATAATTTAGAGGACAATTAAGTCTTCAAATAATGGATGATTTCTTTGTCATTTCCAATCAAAAACATATTATCCACATACAAGACCAAATAAATAATACGATCACCAATTAATTTAAAATACACACAGTGATCCTCTTTTCTCCTGGTGAAGCCAAGTCCCAATATATATGTATCAAACTTTTGATACCACCTCCTTAGTGATTTTTTTAACCCATACAAAGACTTTTTTAACCTACATATTGGTGCTATCTTACCCTTAACTACAAAGCCTTCATGTTGCTTCATGTAGATCTCTTCTTCCAGATCCCTATGAACAAATGTTGCCTTCACATCCATCTATTCTACTTCAAAATCAAAAGCAACAACCATAGATAAACATAATCTGATAGAAGCTAACTTGGAAACAAGAGAAAAGATATCACCAAAATCAATTCCCAACACATAGGAATAACCTTTCTCTACCAATCAAGCTTTGTATATCTCCACCTTGCCTTCCGCATTCATCTTCTTAAACATCCATTTGCTTCCAATGAGTTTCCTTCCAGTCGACAGCTCCACCAGATCCCAAGCCTCATTTTTATCTAAATATGCTATTTATTCAACCATGGCCTCTTTCCAAATTTTGCCATCCTTTGAATCCATTGCCCCCTTGATAGTTCTGGAATCATCATCAATAATAGATAAAACAAAATTTGAACAGAAAGTATATGGACTATACCTTTATGGTTGTCTTCTCTCTCGAATTGATATTCTCAAAATTGGAGTTTGTGGCTCTTCCTCTTCTGATTCTTGCTCTGTTGTAGAGTCTAATTTTTCCTCCTTCGATTCAAACTCTATATTTTCAAGTTCCTTTGGGAAGACTTCATGTTTAATAACATCCTTCACCTCTCTAAACACAACATCTCGGTTGTACACAACCTTCCTTGTTTCTGGGTTCGAAAACTTATAACCTTTTAAACCATCATTATGCCCAATAAAGATGCACCTTTCAAATTTACTATCTAGCTTGGTTCTTTTCTCCTTTGGAACATGTACATATGCATCACAACCAAATACCCTGAGATGTGAGAGAGACGGTTTCTTACCAGTCCATATCTCATCTGGAGTCTTATCCTTCAATGCCGATGAAGGTAATATGTTAAACAGGTAACTTACAATATCCACTACCTCTACCTAGAATTTAAGTCCTAACCCGACACCACTGAGCATGCTTCTTTCATTTTCCATCAACGTCTTGTTCATTCTTTTTGCAACTCCATTGAGCTGAGGTGTGTATGGAGTAGTATTTTGTCGTGTTATGCCATGCTTCTTACAAAACTCTTCAAATTCCTTCTTGCACAACTCTCCACCATTAGCTGTCCTCAACACCTTGATCTTCTTTTTTCTCTGATTTTCCACTAGGGCCTTAAATTATTTAAACATGTAAAAGACTTTAAATTTATTCCTAAGGAAATTTATCCATGTATTCCTCGAGAAGTCATATATAAATGAGACATAGTACACAAACTTTCCCAGTGATAGAACCAACATAGGTCCAAACACATCACTGTGTACACACTCTAATATCCCTTTCACCCTCTTGACACCAGAGGGGAAACTCACCCGATTTTGTTTCCCATATACACAATTTTCACATAAATCAAAATCCAAAGAGAAATTAGACATACCTTCTACCATACCATTACCATGCAGTATTAGAAGACCCTTCTCTCCAATATGTCCAAGTCTTTGATGCCACAACATGGTATTTTCTCCAGAGACCACTAGATTTTCAGATCCACTTTCAAGAACCACGGAACTATTGCACCCATCAATAAAAATTCTACCCAGAAGCTTGTACATAGTTTCAATTTCAACTCCCCGAATCAATACCAATGCTCCCTGAACCATCTTGCAGATATTTTTCTCAAACACTTTTTTACACCTGCATCATCCATCTTGGTTACAGATTCAAATTTATAACCAATGCAGGAATATGCAGAACACTAGGAAGTGTTCTAACCCTTCCACCTTGCTACTTCAGCTTGAATTTTTCGCGTTCGATTATTCTGGCCTTCCTATCATCCCCTAGGAAGAAATCACCACCATCATATTTCTCGTACTCACAAAACCACTCCCTATGGGGAGTAAAGTGAAATGATGCACCTGAGTCAATCAACCATGCCTCATGATCTACATGTTTAAATTCAACAAGAAAATGCAACAATCATTATAGTGTGATATCACAGATCACACAGTGATGGGTCCTAGCAACACATTAGTGTGCAACCAATTTATTAAATAAATTGGAAAATTAATTGTAATTTTGTCTCATAACAACTTGTAATAGTTAACTAAGTTCGATAGACTTATTTATCTCAATAATTTAGAGTTTAGGGTCTAAGGATAAGCATGTGGAGTGATTCTCTTATTTATAGGCTCCAGTTGCAGTTGTAGCACTAGTGTAGTGTGGGTGGGATTAGTTAACTCACAATAATTGAGTTAAAAGAAGTTTAACTAGTTCTAAATGTTTGATAAGCTAGTGGAAGATAAAGTGAATTAAAATAGATTTAATTCACCAGTAGTGATCTACCAAGTCACTGATGATTCACTATTTATAGCTGCATGCATGCTAATTCTGGTGGATACACAATTCAGACAGGTTCAAGGCTAGTAAACTAGCAGTTGTATTTTAGGCAAACTTCCTAGGTGCAGTTATAAAACCAAGAGAAGCCCATGATGAATTAAGCAATCAAGAAAGATTTAATTTCCTATTAAATAGGATTTTAATTCTCTAGGGATTGCGTAAGCAGGGTAGGATGATAATTGGCTATGTGTTTGTCCAATTTTTCTTAGATCAGTGTGAAGCAATTGGTAGAGTGTATGAGGTTGTGGTGATCACAAATACATTGTATTGTTTCATGATTCCTTGGTTGATTATACAATAAAGATGGAAGGGTTTTGAGCAGTTTCTTTCCCCAAGAATATATGGTGTTGTGTATTGATTTAAATTCTTTCTCTTCCTTGCATGTGATTGAGCGATCGTGATTTATATTTCGCAAATATTGTAGAAGGATTCAATATCTTTTTTTAGTACATTACATGATCAGATTGAGTCCATTGATATAATTTATACATAGAATCACAATAGTGGAGAAGAAATTGAGCTTGTATTGAACAATATTCAAATTTGCAGGTACTTTCTTTGGAGCTATAAGCGGATCAAGATGTCTTTTAATGGTTTGAGACTCGAATATGCACTCAAGGGCAATTCGAAATATATTACATGGAAGGACAGAATGGAGGCCATGTTGGAGGAAAATAGGTTGAAGGAATTCATAGATAATGATATTCCCAAGCCCACAGCAGTAGATTCCCAACTTCTTGATGCATGGCAGAAGAAGGTAGCAAAGGCGAGGAGGATCTTGTTAGAGGGAGTTCGAGATCACATTGTCTCGAGTATCCATGTAAAGGAAACTCCATATGCTATGTGGAAGGTCTTGAAAAATCTGTTTCAAAATAGCAGTGACCACAGAAAATTGGCACTCAAGGACAAGCTCAGGAAATCAAAATGGAGAAGGGCAACAAAATATAGAAATACTTGACCAAGTTCACTCAATGTCGAGATGAACTTGGAAGTGTTAGGATTACTGTAGATGATGATAACTTGGTGAGCCTATCACTTATAGGCCTTCCCAAGAGCTGGCATAGTTACCATGACTCTGGGAATGGAAGGGAGAAGTTACCATATTCGAAGCGACTTTGGTCATATTTGGTACAAGAAGAGTTTCAGAGGAATACCAGGGATGGATCCTCATCCAAGACTGATAATGAGGAAAATTGTGCCTTGGCTGGTAAGGCAAAGAAGGGGAATGGGGGGAAGTCCCATTCCAAATCTGAGACCGACAAAGAAGTCAAGAAGTGTGACATGTTAAAAGTGAAATTTTTTCACTGTCATGATCATGGACACCATGCCACAAATTTTCCACAAAATAAGAAGAACAACAAGAAGGCTCCAGGAGTTACAGCGGGTGAAGCTTTGGCCTCAAAGTTTGAGTTGGACTTCTCTCTCATTGCATGCATGGCGTCAACTGTGATGGGATCTATGTGGTACTTCGATAGTGGATCATCTTTCCACATGACGGGAAACAAGGAAATATTTAGTATCTTGTAGGAGAAGGATCTTCAGATGCACACCGAGATGGGTGATGACGGGATGTATAGCACTACCAGGATTGGTACAGTAACTTTCCAGAGACAATCAGGTAAACCTTTCTTATTAAAATATGCCATGCATGTACCAGGCTTGAAAAAGAATTTAGTTTCAGTTTCTATGTTGGAAGATCTTGGATATGATGTGGTTTTAAGTGAAGGAAAGGCATTCCTTCGTCAAAAAGCCATAGCACAGATAAAGAGGATTGGGGTTCATGTGAAGAACCTTGACAAACTTGATGTAGATGGCTATGTAACATTGAGTAGTAAAGGAGCGAAGGTGGTGAGCTGAGATACAGGTGAGTTATGGCACATGAGATTGGGCCATCTACACCACAGTGCTTTGAGGATCATGCAATAGATTTCTACAGGTCTTCCAAAGGGTACTCTTGCGCAGATAGACACATGCAAGGGATGTACCATGGGGAAGTATACTAAGGCCACCTTTCATGAGAAGGAGAACCAAGAAGCGAAAATCCTTGAGAGAGTTCACTCAGATGTGTGTGGACCATTCTCTACGCCTTCCACAACAAAGCACATGTATTATGAGATTTTTGTTAATGATTTTTCTAGAAAGTGTTGGATCTTCTTTTTGAAGAAGAAATATCATCTGTTCTCCAAGTTTTGTGATTTCAAAGCACTGGTAGAGAAAGATACAGGGAAGAAGGTGAAGGCTCTAAGGAGCGACAATGGTGGTGATTATATCTCTAATGAATTCAATAACTTCTGTGCCAAAGAAGGAATTCAAAGATAATTGCTTGCACCTCATAACCCACAACAGAATGGGGTTGTAGAAAGAAATAACAGATCAATTGTGGGAGCAACACAAGCTATGTTACATGATTGGGGCCTACCATTGCATCTGTAGGTAGAGGCATGCAACACAATGGTATTTGTGCAGAACCGGAGTCCTCATCGGATACTTGGCATGAGTAAACCAGATGAGGATTTTTCAAGTAAGAGACTGGATGTTTCATATTTTAAAATTTTTAGCTCATTTGTCTATTTCCATGTGACCAAAGATGCCAGGAAGAAGATAGAACCAACAACAAAGGTTGGGATATTTGTGGGGTACATTGATACTCCCCACAACTATCAGGTATATTTGTCGGCTAACAAGATGAAAGTTATCAGCATAGATGTTAGATTTGATGAGCAGAAAGCCATGCGATTATCCCTTGAGAGGGAGCTTGACTTGCATGCAGATGAGGAACTCTTAGTTCCAAAGGATGAACCGCAGGATGTGGAGCAGCCACAAGATGAGGATCATGGGGTGGCAGAAACCACTTATGTAGAGCCATCCACCAGAAATGGTAAGAAGCACACCAGAGAGGCTGACAGATTGATGCTAGATGTGACAAAGCATGTAGGAGCACCTACATCACAACGTAGGCAGAGAAGGTCCCCAGACAGGTACACTGGAAACATGGCTCTTATGAGCGAGTGTATTATGAAAAAATCGTCCTCTTTTGAGGAAGAAATGCAACAACCAACATGGGTTGATGCCATGGTTGAGGGGTATGACTCCATTATCAGAAACGGTACATGGGAAGTGGTCCCAAGAACAGTGGGGAAGTCAGTGGTTGGATCCAGGTGGATCTACAAGGTGAAGTAGGCAGCAGATGGGAGTGTGGAGAAATACGAGGGTAGATTTTTGGCCTGGGTATTCTCACAGGTAGAGGGGATTGACTATGAGGATATTTTTGCACCGGTTGCAATGTACTCATCAATTAGATCTATCCTTGCACTCTCAGCGCAGATGGGATGGAAAATACATCAAATGGATGTAAAGAAAACCTTTCTCAATGAAGTGTACATTGAGCAGCCAGAAGGTTTTGAGACCTTTGACAGGGATTCACATGTGTGCAGACTCAAGAGAGCATTGTATGGGCTGAAGCAAGCACCTCGTGCTTGGTACACCAGGATCGAAAGCTATTTCACAGGGTTGGGCTTCACTAAGAGTGAAGCGGATGCGAAACTATATCATATTGTGGTTGATGGTGAGCTTTTGATTATTGTAATTTATGTATATGATCTTATATTGACCAGTGATGAGAAGATCATAACTTCTTGCAAAAAGGATCTTGCAAGAGAGTTTGAGATGAAGGACATGGGGCTCTTGCATTATTTCCTAGGCTTGGAAATATGGCAAAGAGATGGGGAGATATTTGTATCTCAGGGCAACTATGCCAAGGAGATTATGAGGAAGTTCCACATGGAGGGCAGCAAACCCATGGAGACTACTCTTGCAGGTAACTAGAGGAAGGAGTATGCTACTTCAGGTGAGGTAGTGGATGCTACTATTTACAGGCAGCTTATGGGTTCACTTATGTATTTGGTGAACAAACAACCAGACATATGCTACACAGTTAACCAGCTTAGTCAAGCTATGGTTAAGCTTACCAAGCTCTTTTGGAAGGCGGGGAATCATGTGTTGAGATATCTCAGGGGCACTACAGAGTATGGATTATGGTACAAACAGACAGAGGGAGTGAAGCTTCAAGGCTTCACCGATGCAGATTGGGAAAGTAGTCCATAAGAAAGGAAGAGCACTTCAGGGGGCATCTTCAGCATAGGATCAGCAACAGTTTCTTAGTACAACATGAAGCAAAGATCATTTGCACTCAGTTCAGTCGAAGCAGAGTACATGGCAGCTAGTTAGGTTGCATGTGAGGCCATCCAAATGAGGAATATACTTGTTGGTTTGTTCGGTCATCAGATGGATCTGATGGTGATACATTGTGATAACTAGAGTTGCATAAAACTCTCAGTTAATCCAGTATTCCATAACAGGTCCAAGCATATTGACATCTGGTACCACCATCTAAAAGATTCTGTTCAGAGGCGCATTATGTTGTTGCGGTGCATTCCACGGAGGATCAGGATGCAAATATCTTGCCAAAGGCGCTTGCAAAGAGAAAATTCGAATACCACAGAGGCAGGATCAAGGTAGAAGATAAACCCTTTCTTGTTGAGAGTGAGTGTTGAAATTCAACAAGAAAATTCAACACGCACATTAGTGTCGGATGACAGGTCACATGGTTATGGGTCCTAATGACACATTAGTGTGCAACACATTTATTAAATAAATTGGAAAATTAATTGTAATCTTATCTCACAACAACTTGTAATAGTTAACTAAGTGCGATAGACTTAGTTAGCTCAAGAATTTTGAGTCAAGGGTCTAAGGATAAGCATGTGGAGTGATTCTATTATTTACAGGGTCCAGTTGCAGTTGTAGCACTAGTGTAGTGTTGGTGGGATCAGTTAACTCACAATAATTGAGTTAAAATTAGTTTAACTAGTTCTAACTATTTCATGAGCTAGTGGAAGATCAAGTGAATTAAAATAGATTTAATTCAATAGTAGTGATGTACCAAGTAACTGATGATTCACTATTTATAGCTGCATGCATGCTAATTCTGGTGGATATGCAGTTGAGATAAAGGTTCAAGGCTAGTAAACTAGCAGTTGTATTTTAGGCAAACTACCCAGGTGCAGTTATAAAACTATGAGAATCCCATGATGAATTATGCAATCAAGGAAGGCTGAATTTCCTATTAAATAGGGGTTTAATTCTCTAAGGATTGCATAAACAGGGTAGGTTGAGGGTAGGCTAATAATTGGCTATGTGTTTGTCAAATTTTGCCTAGATCAGTGTGAAGCAATTGGTAGAGTGTATGAGGTTGTGGTGATCACAAATACATTGTATTGTTTCATGATTCATTGGTTGATTGTACAATAAAGATGGAGGGGTTTTGAGCAGTTTATTTCCCCATGAATATATGGTGTTGTGTATTGATTTAAATTCTTTCTCTTACTTTCATGTGATTGAGCGACCGTGATTTATATTCCGCAAATATTGTAGAAGGATTCAGTATCTTGTTTTAGTACATTACATGATCGGATTGAATCCATTGATATAAATTTTACATGGTATTATAGTTGTGTTAGATATTTTCTACACGTGCACTTGAAGAAAAATCCAAGTACACATCCCCACTTTCATCTGAGGAGGTTTTTGCCTCTACAGAAGGAGCATCATCAAATCCATTTCCTTTCTCAAGAGTTTTAGATTTCCATTTCCTTTCTCAAGAGTTTTAGATTTACAATCCTTTTTGTAGTGCCCTTATTTTCAAAATTTATAGCATAACTTTGCAAGTTTTCCTAGAGATTTAAATCTCCCACTTGAGGACTTATTTATATTTATGTTCTGGGACCATCCTCTTATAGTCAAGGAATCTCTATTCTGGCTCTCCATATTTTTTTGTCTCATCTCTTCTGACAACATGGATGAGACTATTTCATCAAACTTCAAGGTAGTTGTATTGCTACTTATAGCAACAACCAAACTATCCCACGAATATTGAAGAGAACACAACAAATTAATGCACTTATCTTCATTTGAAATTTTTATATCAACACATAACAATTGGCTTACCACATTATTAAAGGCATTCATATGCTCTGTCACTGAGTCTCCATCTTTCATCCTTAGGTTATACAAATTTTTCCGCAGGAACAATTTGTTCACCTAATACTTAGATTGGTACAAAGTCCCTAAGTTGTCCCACAAAGCCTTTATTGTAGCTTCCCCTAATACAATCAACAATATTGAATCTGAGAGACAATCGTATTGTGCTCTTTTCCTTTCGATCTAACTTCGCCCAATATTCTGTCAACATTCCTATTGGTGCCATGCCTGGATCTACAACAATCCACTAATCTCGATCCACCAACATATCTTCCATCTTAAGCTTCCATAACTCAAAACTCTGACCATTAAATTTCTCGATCTCTATCTTTCCATTGTTCGCCATCTTCTTTCACTGCAAGACTCGATCCTGCAAATCTCCAACTAAACATGGTCTACCACAGGCTTGAGCAAAACCCCTCAGTAGCAAAGGCACCCCCTTGAAGCTAAAACTATTTTGATACCAAATGTAGGTTTTAACTATGTACAAAAAATACCTGCAAATGAATTCTTAAAACAGAAAAATATACAATGGCGAGAAAATAAAACAAATATAGACAAAGATTCCCCCCTGGATCCCAAAACCAGAACAACCAAATTGATTTTTCATTATATTCATTTCAATGTTACAATATATATATATATATATATATATATATATATATATGTTGAAGCTAACCTTGGATTAGAACATAATCGTAGTTCCCTTGATCAGATCTACAAAATACCATGGGAAAAAAAGCATCATGCCCAAAACCATACACAAAACAAAAATCCCAGGACACTGCCCCGAACCCCAAAATATTTATTTTGGGGTCAGTCATGAAAAGAATATAACACAAACACAACACTTTGAGAACAAATAATTTCTAAAGAGAAAGGTGATGTTATGAACATGAATGTGGAATAATACAAATAGTAATATATATACAATAATAATATTTAATAATTATAAAAAGACATGTTTTAAAAGACATGACTACTTACTAAAGGAAATCCAAACCTAATAATTATATGGGCCCATCATTGTATTCAATCATAATCACTTTTGTACTCAAACATCTAAGTTGCCAGAAATGACTACCCTCAATGCCAAAAATGCTGGATCTCATTTCAGATCTGGATCCTCATCCGAAATGCAGTAAATACGGGTCGAAAACGTTTTTTTGTCGTTTTTTCAATTTCGGAAACGGTGGGTATAAACCTAAGCCATTTTTTAAGCGTTTTTCTCCAAAAATGGCCTGAATCTGGTAAATTCCAAAATGTTTTTTGAACTCACTAATCCGTATGCCGATAAAGTAAAATGTATCCCGATTTTTTCCCGTTGGGAACGGTTTTGAGTTTTGTTTTCTAAGTTCTTATTTCAGCAGAAACTATCCTAATCATTTCCCTTTTGTGAGTACTTTTCATTGGTGGAGTGAGCGCATTCGCCATTGAGCCCTTGAGTAACTGTGAGACTGAGTGAGAGATTGAGCTGTCGAGGCCAAGTGAGTGCCTTGACTCTTGAGTCGCGGAGTGCTGTGACCGCCAACTGTGTAGACTTTGTGACTGCCGACGGTGCCCGGTGTCATTGACTGTGTAGAGAATAGAATGTACCATAAACTGTGTAGAGACTAGAGTGTGTTGTCAACTATGTAGAGTGTGCCATTGTTCTGTCGCTAAGTCCCGATCATGCAGACTCCAGGGTAAGCCTCTTGTCTGTGTTAGAGGTGGTTGGAATTTTAAACTTTACTTCCTTGGACCTTCTTTGGTAAATTTGTTTCATCACTGTTCTGAATCTGCTGATTGTTTGTCTGAACCCTGAAATGATGCCAAAGGTAACGCATCTTAATAGTATTTTATTACTACAGTTGTTAATATAGTGTCCATTAACAATATTGTTATGTGAATCAATCCCTCTTGCTAACAAGAGTGATCTCCCTAGTAATCAACGAGTAGCTAGAAACAAACATCCATTTGGAAACATTTTTCTCTAGATTAATTGCATTTCATAATTATTATAAGAAAGTAGAGAGGACATGCCCCTACCTTGAAATCCAAATGTTCGATGTAGTATTTTATCCCGTCGCTCCAAAGTGGTTTCTCCAATAAGTAAAACCTGCAATCAAAGACAAGACAAAAAAATCAAAGCACATGCAACATATAATAATCAAGAAAATCTAACCCAAATTAGTGATCGAGGATTCTAAGTATTGATGTTATTTCAATAAGCATAGAAACAACTCAATGAGAAAAAGAGATCCATATGTATTATCTTGAATAAAAAGAGTAATCTTACAACCTGATGTCTTGATGTTGTACAGATTTCTCCTGGGGTTCTGAACAATCGTTTCTCCTTCAGTTTCATAAGCCTTCCTCTCTGAATACCAACATGGAGTTATAGACGCAAGGGTGGAATAATTTTCATGCCAACAACTTACTAGTGTAGAAAGTATGCACTCTTGGGAATTTTCTTCAGCAACTCATTTACAATCTTGCATTTTCAATCTACCCTTCAACCTGAAACTTGAGCTCAATTTATAGGGAAATGGAGGTAGTTTCAGTTCCATGAAGAGAGGGATGGATTCATCACATGAAGGGATTTGAGCTCCATGGACCAAGGGATAAGCTCCATGAGTGGAGAGATAAAGCTCGAACTGATCGTGACTCTAGAAGCTTCCAGTTGGGAGAATATTCGACCAGCTAGGCTTCTAGAACTTACTTTTTCTTTTAATTTTCCTTTCGCGGGGATGCGCAGGTAATAGTAGCAAAACATGTAGGGTTTTTCACAGTTTATTTACCAAACAACAACGGATGCGCAAGGAAAAGCTAGAAAAACTATGCAGGTAGACTTTAAAGGGCTTTACAGAGCTTTTCTCCAATTCCAAGACTTGATTTAGGAACATTAAGGTTTTTGACTTCTAAGGGAACATGATATAAGTAGTGATAAACCCATATGAACAGTAAAATGTCATGGTGACAAAATGACGTGTAACAGATTACCCCCTAAAGTTTGAAGTCTGAGGTTATTCTGAAGAGTGAAGTGCTTTATCATTCCGAGGATTGGATTGGAGACATTGGTCGAAAACCTATAAAAACATTCAATGAAAATATATATATATATCATCGCTGAGGTAGGAATTCCCATACTCAAATCAAAACTTAATAAATGTTTTGGTACATATATGGTTTCAATATTACATCACAAGTAGACACAGTATGGGTGTAGCCATCTATCACGCGTAGTCTATTGTATCATGAAAAACTCCTCGCAGCCTAGATGGTAGAAACTAGATCCAGGGTCTTGATTTTTTCTTCCCAAACTAGTACAAATCTATCCATGCGATTGATTGTGTCGAAGTCAAACATGGTAGAAACTACTTGATTACCGGTCAATAATGTGAATTGTTAACAAGTGTGAGAGAAACCACCAATAATGAAAATGAATCTCAAAGTACTCTAGTACAATCTATGAAGTGTGAATGAATGATTTGTAGTCGAACACACATAGAATCGTTCGATCAAAGTTCAATGATGTAACCTACCATCGAAAGCGAGAAACCTGTCATTAGGGTATGCAGATCCCAAGGTACTCATAGGATTCTAGATCAACTTTCTAGATGATGAACTAACATCAATAGAAAGTGATCCGTCGTAGGAAAGCCCAGGACACGAAACCATTAGATCAAGTTTTGAAGAAATATTTGCAAGGACTGACTCAAGGATGGTCAACGTGAATGGAGATAAATGTTTGCACTAAATGGTTTATTTGAACTCTCTCTTGAACACATAACAACACTGCAGATGGCTTGGTAGCATTTGATCTAAAGCTAATACCCAGAAACCGGCTAAAGACTTTCAATGTGGCTCTATTCACTGTTGGACAAAGGATTTCCTAACCCAGGTACAAGTGTGACCAAGTCATGTTTAAGAGTGGCATGCTACTTTTTAAACAAGGGTGACAACTGGATTCTTTTTCTCTCTTTTTCCCCCACCATTACTGGCAAGTACCTCTTTATTTTTGTCAAGCTTGAGGAGGATAACATTTGCTTGTTTGTGTAAGCTCATCCTTCGGATGAATCCATCTTAGTATTAAAATTAAACCCTAAGAAGGATTGGTCTGATCCTGTTGTAATCGACAGGTCCTTTACTATTAAATTTTAACAAATCCAGTATAGGAGAAACTCGATGTTTTTCAGTTTTAGGAAGTAAAAAAAAAAACATAAGTAAAGTCCATGGTTGTTCTTTTTTGTAAATTTAGTCTGTTAGGTCCGAAAAAGGACAAAATAATGCAGGACGGAACTCTATTGACCATGATTAGTCAACGTATACGTTTTTCGTAATTAGTCCATTCCAGTCCAGAAAAGGGGTAAACCTATACTGAAGAAACGACTGTTCATTTACTTTAACGAGTTCGAATAGTCAAGTACTCAGCGATCTTTTCATATTTCGAGAGTCTGAAAAGGGCTTAAAAGAGAACTCTAGGGTTTCATTTTTTCATAAGTTTTAACGAGTTCGAAAAAGTGATAAATAGTGTACCCATATGGCCGACTTTCAATTTAATTTACGAGCAGGAAAATAAGGAAAGAACTCAACATGTTCATGTGTTTTATGACAATGAAAGATAGCAAAATAATCTCAGGATTTCATGAGTTTAACGAGTCTTAAAAATAATAAACGAATTGGACTCGAGATAGGTTTCATTTTTATACAAGCTTGAAATAGAGGAAAATTATGCTTGAGATTGGTTTCATTTTTACTCAAGCTTGAAACAGAGAAAATTATGCTTGAAAGTGGTTTTATTTTTACACAATCTTGAAATAGAGGAAAACTATGCTTGAGATGGGTTTGTTTCATTTTCACACAAGCTTTAAACAAAGAAAAAATCATTCTTGATATGGGTTTGTTTCATTTTTACACAAGCTTGAAACAAAGGAAAATGCGTGCTTGAGAAAGGTTTCAATGCCTCGCAAGCGTAACTTGCTAGAGCACATGCCCCCCAAGCTTCATTTCATTCAACTATGTAGACTACTGGTTACTAATCGCTGGATGGAATGAAAGTTCATTTACGAGATCAGATGAAAGACTCGACTTAATTAGGAGAGGATTTGTTTCATTTTTTAACGAGCTTGACACAGGAAAAGAACTATGCTTATGGAACCTTGTTTCATTTTTTAAAGAGTTTGACACAAGAAAATGAACTAGGCTTATGACCTAATTCATTTTTTATCGAGATTGACACAGTAACAAGAACTCTCCTCATAAGAACATGTTTCATTTTTTAACGAGGTTGACACAGGAAAATAACCATCCTCATGCAAAACTTGTTTCATTTTTTAATGAGGTTGACACAGTAACAGGAACTCTCCTCATAATGAACTGATTCATTTTTTAATGAGGTTGACGCAGTAAAAGGAACTCTCCTCATAGGGACCTTGATCATGGCTTCCATCTGTAAGAAACACATGTCAAGGGACACACCTCGATCATGGCCTTCAAGAGGTCTTCATCAGAAGGAAGAACAAATCTCTAGAAGGAATCCATATCAAGGGACTCAATAGGGATAAGAACATATTGTTCAAATAATCCCATAGGGTTTACCATGTCAATTACTGGATCTAAGTCAAAGAAAGTCAATAAAACATTTAGAGGCTCGCTTGCATCATTAACTGAAAACATGGGACTGGTTGCCACATAATTAACCCATGGCGGGGTAGATACCACTTCCTTATAAGGAAAATTTAGAGGTGTCGGATTATTGGTAGTTGAATCAAGACTAAAAAATCAAAGCTGGTCAACAGTCACAATGTTTCCATTGTGAGGGAAAGACATCACGCGAAAGAGTTTTGATACGACAGTTTTCATTGCATAGACATAGTCTCGCCCAAAGAGAAAATTGAAATCCAAGGGGCCTCGAACTACCATAAGATCAATACAGACAGTTTTACTTTCCAAGGTGATAGTAAACTGAGGAAGGATCCCTAAAGGTTCACTAATGGTTCTGTTAAAAGCTGACAGATTCTGTGTAACAGGCGTAATCTGAGGGGAACCCAAAGCTTGCCAAGCGGTTGAGGATAAAATACTAACAGAAGCGCCCTCATCTACATTTGCGCGACGCACATTCTTACCACAAGCCTTCACAATGATTTGGAAAGGGATGGAAGAAGGTAGACGAGGTTCTGTCAGTTTATTCCAATCAAAGGAAAATACCTCAGTACTTGGAGGGGGTTTTCTAGGAACAGGTGAAATGCCCCTTAGCGTAGAAGAATCTGATGTAACAAGAAGAACCTAAGTGGTATGAATTTCACTCTCTACAGGGAGAGTGGGATCGACCGAATGTGAAATCAAGTCGACCACAGAACCTGAGTGATATGAGTTTCACTCTCCAATGGAAGAGTGGGATTGACTATACTTGGAATTAGATCAATCACTTCTTCAATTGATGGTAAGTTGGGAGAACGTTTACAGTAACTAGTTGGAAGTTGTTGTTGTGGAATAGTGAATTTTTCAAACAATTTTGAGGCTTCATCCATGTGAGGGAAAATGTGAGTTTGATGACTCCCTTTGCATAACCTACAAGGAAACCTAACTTTACCCTTTTTCCCAGGAACCTGACAATCACTGGTTGATGGATCAACAGTAAGTTGATGAGATTTTTCTGACCATACTTCCAAGACCTTAGGAATACCAGGGCAATTGATAATTTGTCACCCTTACAAAGATTTCAAGGGTATTTGGGTTTGTGATGCATGTTGGAGGTTTCATCAACACTACTAACACTTACAACCATGGTTGGTTGGTTGACTTCTTTATTATCTTGCTTCTTCTTCTTCTTCTTAGCCACTTGGTTACTAGCGTCAAGGCTTTTACCAAGCGAAGATGAAGAAAGGGAGGAAGACATGTTGGGCGAAGAAGGTAAAGGGTCAACACGAGGTTGGTTGTGTTGAGATGGTGAACTCTGTTGAGGTGAAGCATCCGCTTGCGATGGAACAATTTGAGTATTCGGGGCCAACGAAGTTGAAAATAACCATACCGGTAAACCTATTGTAAATTCAGGGAATGAAAATGTAGCCATATAAGGAGGACCAACATTTCCAAAGAAAGGAAAAGTACTAGGATTCTCGTTAAGAGGGATTCCTTGGTTGGTAAATTCCGAAACTGTTGCCATTAGATTCAACTTCAGTGAATTTGATTAACAATTAAAAAATATTAACAATTTGAATTCACAATCAACACCTAAGTTCTCTAGAAAGTAAAAACAAACAAATGAACACGAGCTATCAAATCTAGGAGTCAAACCACACACAAACAGTATGTTTCCACAATAAAAACATTAGTTGGTGATGAAATCCAACGTCGCGGAAATTAATGTGGAAAACTAGTGGTTGGAACAGTTACCTTGACAACCTGCTTAATGAAACAATATGGTGCAAGTATCTCCACTATGCCATCCCGAAGTGAAGAGTACCCTCCGGAAAGTCCAAGTGAGTCTAGTCAACGTCTGCTCCAGGTACAGTGAGACCTTTCCTCCACCATCACCTTGGGAAAAATCCTAAAGATTATGGCCACTAAGGTCACCAACTGAGACAATTGCACCTGGAAGAACAGTCTATGATCCGATATACACGCAAGGGCAGAGTATCAAGCTCAATCCCCTTGAAGGCTCCTCGACATGGTAAATCTGAGGTTTGCCAACAAGTGACCCCAGGCTCCTCGACAATGGTTAATTAGAGGTTTATTGTTTTTATTATGTGCACATCTTTTTTCTTTGCCAATGAAATAGGTACGATTACCTCACTAGGTCTAACATGATCTCGTGCTTGACTCTTTTAAGAAGAGCTTCCCAGAGCACAAATGCAACAATTGGAATTTTTCCTTAACATAAAATACTATTGTTTGTTTTATCTACTTTGGAAAGTTAATTACAACCTATTCCAAAGCAATAGCCTAAGCTAAATTGGTGGAAAGAGCCCTAGAAAATGTAAAAATTGCTAGATGAATTTTATTAAACGTTGTGTTATTTGGGTTGTTATTACTCAAAGGGTAAATGGATATGAAACCAGTGGTGTTATGACCTGACCCAAAACTGAATGCAATCGAATATGATAATGTAATCTTTTCAATTCAATGAATCCTAACTAAAATAAGGAGAGAGTTTCCATTCACTTCCAACAATGCAAAAATTGATAAATAAGAGAAAATATAACAAATTATATAATGCACTAATTTCATCAAGAAAAACTAATGTTAATCAATTCAAAACAATTTTTAATTTTTATGTTTTAAAACAAGCATAAAAACATGTAAATTCAAATCAAAGAAACTGACATCTACAACAAGAGAGCCTGATTTCAAGTGCGCAAATTCAGATGGCGCAACATATTCAGTTGTTAAACATTCTTCACAGTTTGATCCTCTCCAGTGATGACGATATGGTGCACGTCAGCAAAGAAACTCTTGTTGATCTTTCACGGCATCTACAACAAACACATGAAACTATTGAGTTTCTTCAGCTCGAGTCACAACTTCAAAGGATTGAATTGCAAGAAAAGAGTGATACTTTCAAGTCTTTGAACCATCCAGATGATAAGTCTTTCATTCCAACAGCTTCAAGTGTTGAAGTTGTTCCAGATCCAATTTCTTCCAAGCCCATCATCAAGCCCTGGGAAGAACTTCAGAATAACAAGAATCGACGAGGCTTAGGATATGTCCAAGATGACGCCAACTTACATATTCCCAATTATTCCAAGCCCATTTAGTTCGTCAGTGCGGGATTTCTTGAACAAATCCCATCAGCGCATTCAGAGACAGATGCAGACAACCAACAATGCACGCAACCAAAAGTTGCAGAAAAACAGAATTCCACACAACCTGAATTTGAAGTCAAACTGAAATGTTCTCATTGTCAGAGAACTGGTCATATGGAAGATCAGTGTTTTGATCTCCATCCCTGTTGCCATTGTGGAAAGTGCAATCATTCCTCAGAAAAATGTCACAATCAACACAAATCAGCCAAATTGAAGATACATTATGAATGGATCGACCCTTGGGAATGGTCTTCCACAGTTAAAAGATTGCTTCAGTTCTACAACCGTATACGGTCATACATCTTGTAGCCAACAGTGAAAAGATGATGGTACTCTCATGCAGTTGAATGGGGGAGTACAACAGTGTAAAACTCCTACACCTGAAGGGGGGGAGTCCAGGAATACTTTCCAAGAGAAGTGTCTCTCCTTTTAGTTGACAAAAGGGGGAAAATGTCAATGAGATTGACAGTGGTTGTCAGACTGAAAGTCTCGACAAAACCAGCAAAAGCAGCCAGTGGGCATCATCAACAAATTTTCCAGTGGGCATCAACCAATTTTCCAGTGGGCATCAACAAAGTTGTCAGTGGGCAGTCGACAACAAAGAAGCAGTGAACATTTTTCAGCATAACAAAAGCAACAGTGAGTTGTTTTTGACATCATCAGCCAGTGGGCTTCGATGTTGATTTCATGCAAAGGATAGATAGATCTTTTTGCAACTTGGCACTTGATGGCGTTGTCAAGCAACATTTAGAGATGAATCATACATACAGTTGATTCATGTTCTCTTGAGATTGAAAATTTTTTTCAGCATCAACTTGAGAACTTGGAAGATGGTTCCTCGTTCTTCTTTTGGATTTATCCATGAAGGGGAGAATGTTAGCCTATTTAATAAAGGAAATTATAAATCCAAAAATACATAAATTGAATAATGTAAAGTTAGGATAAATATATTTATTAAATTAGAATATTTAATAAATATTAGAGATATTTAGAAATAGAAATTTGTTAATAAAAATTAGGACTCTAGAAAAGAGTCGTTCCCTAGGCTCTAAGTTAGGAGTGAAGTTAGTAGAGTGGTTAGAAACTCATTTATTGTAAATAGACACTTGTTTATTTTCCAAGTGATCCATAACTAAATTAAGTTATAACATAGAGCTTATAAATAGGATTGTTTCCTAATTTCATTGTGTAATGTGAGTGTAGTGTGAGAATGAGAGATTACGTCTGTAAACTCCTGCAATTTGTAATGTAATATTTTTCCATGATCAATAAAGTTATGTGTCTGAGGACACTTCTGCACTTTCACTATGCAACTGTAATCTATTCACAATTCACATGAAAAATATGCAAATGTAATCTATGCACATTTTTCGTTCATATTCTGAAAATGAGAATTCTAACTATGAAAATGTAATATATGCAAGAGAATTCTCAAACACAAGATGATTCCAAATCAACAAAAGAACAAGAAGAGTATTCGTCTTCACTAATGTGATCTAAGGAACCAATAAGTGTAAGTAAATAAAATTGGATGAGAATTCCAAAGGTCAGAAGAAAAAACACTCAAAGGTGATTAACACTCAGACACAATTTAGCCCCCCCTCTTGTGAATGAGGGGGAACTTTTTTTTGCAGAAACAAAAGCAAAAAGATGCAAAAATTGTAAAGAAACTGAGACAAACCTCCAAGTAAGGACCAAAGGAATTAAGAATTTCTCAAAAAAGAAACTCAAAACACCCAATTAACTTAACAGAGACTGATGAGACTGTAAATGGATCAGGGAAAACTTGAAGAATCAGGTTATGTGGCTCTAAAAAAGAGAAATTTAAATTTTTCAAAAATTTCCAGAGGGTGCGCAGCTTTTAGTGGAATAAAGTGCACATGCGCACTGAATTGAACTAAAATTTGCGCAGGTTGTCGCACTGTTTTCTACCGAAAATCGCGTAGGCAAGGAAAAACTTGGAAAAAATAAATAATAAGATTCATTTTTCAGGGATTCTTAAAAGTTATCTACCCAACCAAACTCAGAGAATTCAAAATCAGAAAACTTTAAAATTCAAACTGAAAAATAAATAAAGAAAACTAAGCTCTAGATCCCCAATATGGTCGCCATTTTGTTATGCAGATTAATCCCTCTCGCTGACAAGAGCGATCTACCTAGAATTCAACGAGTAGCTAGAAACAAACATCCATTTGGAAACATTTTTCTCTAAATTAATTGCATTTTAGAATTATTATAAGAAAGTAGAGAAGACGTGCCCCTACCTTGAAATCCAAACGTTTGATGTAATCTTTTATCCCATCGCTCCAAAGTAGTTTCTCCAATAAGTAGAACCTGCAATCAAAGACAATGCAAAAGAATCAAAGCATCTGCAACATATAATAATCAAGAAAAACTAACCCAAATTAGTGATCAAGGAATCTAAGTATTGATGTTATTTCAATAAGCATAGGAACAACTCAATGAGAAAAAGAGATCCATATGTATTATCTTGAATAAAAAGAGTAATCTTACAACCTGATGCCTTGATGTCGTACAGATTTCTCCCAGTGTCCTGAACAATCGTTTCTCCTTCAATTTGATAAGCCTTCCTCTCTGAATACCAGCATGGAGTTATGGACACAGGGGTGTAATCATTCTCATGCCAACAACAACTTACTAGTGTAGAAAGTATGCACTCTTAGGAATTTTCTTCAGCGACTCATTTACAATCTTGCATTTTCAATCTACCCTTCAACCTGAAACTTGAGTTCAATTTATAGGGAGATGGAGGTAGTAACTTTCAGTTCCATGAAGAGAGGGATGGATTCCTCACATGAAGGGATTTGAGCTCCATGGACCAAGGGATAAGCTCCATGAGTGGAGGGATAAAGCTCGAACGGATCGCGACTCTAGAAGCTTCTAGTTGGGAAAATAGTCGACCAACTAGGCTTCTAGAACTTACTTTTTCTTTTAATTTGTCTTTTGCGGGGGTGCGCAAATAATAGTAGAAAAATGTGCAGGGGTTGTTGTGGTTTATTGACCAAACAACAGCGCATGTGCAGGAAAATACTAAAAAAACCACGCAGGTAGACTTCTAAGGGTTTTATAGAGATTTTCTCCAATTCCAAGACTTGATTCAAGAACATTAAGGTTTTTGATTTCTAAGGGAAAATGATATAGATAGTGATAGACTCATATGAACAGTGAAATCTCATGGTGACAAAATGACGTGTAACAAATATTAAAAAACGTAAGGAAAGCTGAGCTCTACAAACCGTACAAAAAAAAAAAAAAAACCCGAACCCTGAAATGATGTCAAAGGCAATGCATCTTATTTACATCTTGCTACTATCGTGGTTAATATGGTGTCCATTAACATTATTATAAATCCTAAGGAAATATGAATTCTGTTGGTATGATAACTTATGCCAAGATTCTACATGATTTCCATGTGTTCATAAGTTTAAAGTTTAAGGACATATCAAATATTGATTCTAATAATTCTAGAAATTCAAGCATGGAAATCTGAATAAAATAATGTTCAACCTATGACTGTAAATATCACATACTTTAAGACTTGTAGTAGATGTGCCCATCACTGCAATGGATCCGACTACAATCTGTAGATTTCAATTTTCAACCCTAAAGAGGATATCTTCAAAACAATAGCATTATAGGTTTGTCACCCACACTTACCATAAACATTCTAGGGCGAACCAACCTTCCACTGTGTTACTTATTGTGCATGCATTTTAAGAGATTGATAACCTCCATTATATTCTAAAAAAACCATGATTATTCTTTCATCATCTTTTGAAAGATTACATGTCTAAAACTCCAATCACTTATTTTAATAATGATTGTTCTTTTTCAAGGCTTGTAAGTTTGTAAATTGTAATTTGTTTTGAAATACATATATTTGTCAATTTTATTTTGCATTTTCATTTACAGCGTCATCATCATTCATGGAAACTTCGAGTTCAACCATTCATGACGCAGAAGAAGTGAAACATGAAATTGAATCTTCCCTTAAAGTTGATCCAAAATCGTCACTTTGAAAATATGTAACTATTGTTGGGACGATCCAAAGAGGGAGGTCATTGACATGGGTTTGCAGTGCGTATGAAAATGAGTATAGGAAATCATACACACGGGTCAAAGCACATTTACTTAGGTTAAAAGACAATGTGGTTCGAATATGTAATGTCCCACCTAAAAATAATGAAACATATGGAAATGGTTTAAGTAAAACAAAACTTGCAAAATTTCAGAAAGAACAAAATGAGACAAATGCTAAAGTAGATGAGACAAATCTTACCTCTCAATTAAAATACCTAACAAGGTTGGGAGCATCTTCATCAAAGCCTCCACTTCATTTTCATGGAATTTTTAGTTCAAAGTGGTCTAATTTGAGACCACTTGAAAGGAGTTTTGATAATGATGTTCGATAGACGGAAAGTGTAACTATAGGTCAATGCATTTATGCAAATGGTCTTCCTTTTAACCTTGTGTTATCTCCTTATTATGCAAAGATGATAAAAGCAGTGAATGAAGCCCCAAAATGGTTCAAGAGCCCTCGATATGAGAAAGTCCGCACTATAATGTTGAGTGCTGAAAAGTTAGATTTGGAGGCTAAATTAAGCCACATTCGTAATTGCTAGTGCATTTCAGGGGTGTCTATAATTTTTGATGGATGTAAAAATCAAATGAATAGACATTTGATCAATGTGATTGCTCAGAGCCCAAAGGAGACAATGTTTTTTAAGAAAGTGGATTGTGAGGAGCAGATAAAATATTCTCAATTTATTGTTGACATCTTGATTGAAGCAATTGAATTGGTGGGGCTAGGAAATTTTGTCTAGATAATAACTAACAATGCAACGGTGTGTAAAACAGTAGGTCTAATTATTGAAGGCAAATATGAACACAACTTTTGGACCTCTTGTTTTTATATTCATTGAACCTCATGTTGAACAAAATGGAGAAACAAATTGAGTGGATTCGTGTTATTTTTTAAAAGGCAAAAGAAATTCAAACATTCATCACAAACCACCACATGTCCCAAAACATCTACAGAGAATTTGTGAAGTTGAAGCTCCTTAACGTACCTAAACTTTAAAGTTTTTCATATATTCTAATTTCTATGACTCTAAATTCAAATATGTAAATTGAATTCTCAAATGTCATGATTCGTGAATCATAATATTTATTCAATCAAATTATGATTTTTAATTTATTAAAACATTGGCAATTTAACACCTGTAGGTGCCGAGACTCGATTTGTTCTCACATCATAGTCTTAATAATGTTTAAGCAGGTGAAAAATGCATTACAATGTATGGTTTGCAGTTCTCTTTGGAATCAATGGAGACAATCCAAATCTGATAAAGCATAAGCAATAAAAAAGTTGGTCGTTGATGATGAATGGTGGGATAAGGTGAAATACATTTTGGCATTTACTAAACCAATTGTAGATTTGTTCCGTATATTTGACACATATATGTCTAATATGGGAGAGGTGTATGAAGGCATTGATTCCATGATAGAGAAGATAAGAGTGGTTAAAAATCCCAAGGAGAATGACCCAAATGAATTCTTTTTATAGATAAGTAAAATATATATTGACCAAAAGGTGGAACAACATGACCACCCCATTATATTTTTTAGCCTATGCAGTGAATCCAAAATATTATGCTACATATTTGCTAAGTGTTCTAAAAATAACCGCACCAAACAAAGACCTAGAATTCTCACAAGGATTTAAAAAGACTTTTATAAATATTTTTGTAGATCTTGAAATTGGGCTTCGGATTCGTTCAAAGTTTGTTCATTTTGTGGAATCAGAGAGTTGGGGTTTTAATATTGATTGTATGTGGGACAAGAAGGCAATGAGTCCAATTGAATGGTGGAACTATTATAGTGAGGAACTTCCACATATCCAAAAATTGGCCATCAAGATCTTGTCACAAGTTGCTAGTTCTTCTCAGCGAAAAGGAACTGGAGTACATATGGCTTCATCCATTTGGTGGAGCGAAACAGATTGGGCTCTAAGAAGGCTGAGGAACTAGTGTATGTTCATTCAAATCTTCACCTTCTGTCACACAAAAGATACGAATACAAATTTGAGGCCGCCAAATTATGGGATGTGAAACCAAAGTTGTCTGACTTGGATATGACGTTGAATGTCAGGTCTCATATGACTTTGTTTGATCCAGAGTCACCAATAGGTGGATCTTCAAGTGGACATGGCAGCAATGTTCCCACTTCTGAAGAGGATGTAGAACTTCTTAGTGACAGGAACAAACTTGAAGACATATTTGGTGACATGCAAATGTAACTTATGATAGTGTTTTAACTTTTAAACTTTTGAGCAATCATACGAATTATGATAGTAGACTGCCTCATAACCGAGACCTGTCAATCACTTCTACTCATAAATTTGTATATATTATTTAGTTATCCTAAATAGATATCTTTATTTTCCAAATATTTTGGATATCGACCTAGTGAACCAGATTTAATTGTCACATTTGGTATCAATTATATGAACAAAAGTTCGTTATCACCTATCATAGGATATATAGTTAATTACCAAACTTGGTAAGATTACAGTTAATTACCAAACTTTAGTGACACTGCCTACAAGAATTAAAAAGGTTTAAACTCAGTCAATTTGGACATGGACTCAGCTGAGTTTATCCCCTTGCATTTCAACTTGGCCATCTAAATGGTACAGGAACCAGTTTGGTACGGAACCAGCAAATTCAGACACTAATTGAATAGTGCAACTCGGTCAAATTTGTACCTAATCAGGCGAGTCATACCCTACAGATCCACTGTGCATAACTTTGGGGTAAACTTAAATGATTTTTTTGTTAAATTACACTTAAAACCTAATTTCCCTCACCCTAAACCTCATTACGAAAAGATTCACCCCACCGAACTCAATTTGCCTCGCACCTTTCTCATTGAGAATTTGTGACCATTTGGAGCAACATTGAAGATTGATTTAGAGTAAGTCTCGTTATATATTTTGTTTCAGATATGTTTTACACTCATTGACATTTTGATATATTCACCTTCACATGATATATATGAGTAGACTTCGCAAATTTGTCTCTAATAGTTTGGAATCCTTAAAATGCCTTTTTCATTAAAATTATAGTACTTATCTATTTTTATCAAACCAAGTCATAAAATTCAAACCGGTCCAAGTCAATGCCCAAGTCGACCCTTGGCCAATTCCAAGCCTGAGTCCAAGTTTTAAAAAAAAAAAGTTATTAAGTGATAAAAATTAGAAGTGCTGCCCTAAAGCTCTGGAAAAGCTGTCTGATTTAAGGATTATAGGTTTACCACCCCTCAACCATTGAAGTTGAGAAGTTGTAAGATTGAAGTAATCAGCTAAGAGAAACACCCAATATGACCACTGCCTCCATCTGTAAACTTGATTCCTGTTTGGACAAGAATCAAGATAGATATTTGACATACACTTCTCATTTTACCCTGGGTTTTACCATTTAAATGTTTTTTCGACCATCCAAACTAGCAAATGCAATCAACCTGGAACGACTGATGACAAGCATTGTGATTAACATCAACACGCATATACTTTAAATTAGAAAGAATGTTGAAACTGTTTTACTGTTTATATATTAAGGAATTGCATTTTACTTCGACTTTTTGCACGTTGTATAAATATGTGCAAGTTAATCACATATTGCCAAACTCTTGTCCCATCAGAGGAATGCAGAATCATGAGCTGTTTCTATAGGAAAATGTCTGATATGTGAAACTTTCTTTGCTGCTTGGCAAAAGGTATTATGCACTGCGGGTTGCACAAAATCTGTGCAAATTTCTGTCCAGACATATCTATGGTTTGACAAATTAGATTACTCTAGCATTTCATGCTGATTATTCAAGACAATAATGCAGCACCTTTTCTTTTACTGAATGGACAAGAGATTTCCACGTGTCATTTCTGACAGAATATGTGTTCAACGTCACAACCCAGACTGCCTAATTGAGGCAAGAGTCATGTATAAATTTGTATCTTCCGTTAATTAGTATCACCAATAATCTCTGCAGGAACACCATCCATCCTTGAAATGGTGAAAACGATGTGCATCCCTCACAATAATTTCTCTCCTAACAATTTTGGAAATGAACTTAGTGGCACAATGGCAGTCACCACACACCCGAAGGTTCTTAGTAATACGAATAGGTGTCCCAGGGCTTGTGTTGATAAGTGCAAAAGCAATTGCCAACTTCTCGCTGTGACTACAAAGCATGTCCTCCTTCTCTTCCTGCTCCACATCATGAAGCACAAAGTTTGTATTTGGAACATAACCTGCCTTCTCCATTTGTCGAGCCAAGGACTCTAGTGTGGCATATATTTCCTCAGATTGAGGATGTGATTTGTCTCCCGCATAAAATGTATGAACCCTGCCATGCAAATCAGCAGTGCTCCATCCCGGTGTCTTTCTCAAGCCCCTGTCTTTCATTAATCTTCTCACCCTGATTACATCTTCCCATCTACCAGCCTCGGCATACATGTTTGAAAGCAGCACATAATATCCAGGATATGTGGGGTCAAGGTTAAAAAGCCGTTCTGCAATACATTCTCCTAGCTCAACACTATGATGAATTCTGCAGGCACCAAGCAATGCCCCCCATACACCTGCATCAGGTTCAACGGGCAAATTTTCTATGAAATTTATTGCCTCTTCCAGGTGACCAGCACGGCCCAGAAGATCAACCATGCATGAATAGTGCTCCGTATTGGGTTTGATGCAATAATCTTGAGTCATATAATCAAAACATTGACAGCCCTCTTCCACAAGGCCTGCATGACTGCACGCGGATAAAACATGAATAAAGGTGATGCCATTTGGCTTCATTCCTGTGTCTCTCATTTTGAAAAAGAGTTCAAGTGCATCCTTGCCATTCCCATGTAGCCCATAACCAGCAATCATTGCATTCCAAGAAACTGCATCTCTTTCAGACATTGTGTCAAAGAGTTTACGTGCAACCTCTAAATTGCCACACTTGGCATACATATCTATAAGGGCATTTGTCACAAAAACATCCAACTCAAAATCACCTTTGCTTATGTAATCATGGATCCATCTGCCTTGTTCCAGAGCTCCTAAATGTGCACATGCTGATATCACACTAGAAATGGCAATCGAGTTGGGGATAACATTTTTCTGTAGCATTTCATGAAAAATTGTTAAGGCCTCACTGGCATGTCCATTCTGGGCATACCCAGAAATCATCGCATTCCACGATACCACATCTCTCTGAAACATTCTATCAAACAATCGACGTGCAACTTCTATACTACCGCATTTAGCATACATATCTATCAGACAATTGCCCACAGACAGATAGGAATCAAACCCATTCCTCAGTATGTAATCATGGATGCACTTACCTCGTTCCAGATTTCCCAAGTATGCGCACGCCGGAAGCACATTCACCATGGTAACGGAATCCGGCATAACATCTTCTGCCCTCATCGTATGAAACAATGTCAAAGCCTCATTCGAATGCCCATTTTGGGCATACCCAGCAATCATTGCATTCCACGCGACAACATCTCTTTCCGGCATTTTGTCAAACACTTGGCGTGCATCTTCTATACTTGAGCACTTGGCATACATGTCTATGAGGGCAGTTCCCACATGCACGTGAGAATCAAACCCACTCCTAACAATGTGATAATGAATCTTCCGTCCCTCTCGCATATCTGATAGCCCAGAGCATGCCTTGAGAGCAAATGAATACGTGAAATTATCAGGCCATATGCCTGTCCCTTGCATTTGGGAATAAAGTACCAGAGTTTCCTCATAAGGGCCATTCCAGGCATACCCTCTGATGATGGCATTCCATAGAAATGCATTCCGTTTGTTTATTTTATCAAATACCAGGCGAGCATTGGCCAGACTGCCATACTTAGAATATAAGTGGACTAGTTTGGTACACAAAAATACATCTTGTTCAAGCCCACTTATGAGCACGCGGGCATGTATTTGACTGAGTGTTTTGATGTTTGTGCAGGCCTGTAAAAGCGAAACGTAAGGATGGGTGTCCTCATCAAATGCTTTTTCCTTGCTTATTATGTTGAAGCTATTGGATTGTAATGTCCAGTCTGTTTTTGGGTATTGTTTTACAACAGCTCGACAAACTGAAGCAATTTTCCTTGAAATGTTTGAAGAAGACCACACAGGGGGAGAGGATGGTTCATACCTTGTGACAATTTTCCTTGTAATGGCATTGCAGAGAACCATTTAAGTTGAAGCCGGTGGTGATAAACTGTTCTTTCCATAGAACCATGGAGTTTTCATGTCTGTCTGAAGACCATTTTGTTGTGTAAGATGCCGATATCGCTCTAAATATTGAGAGAAGGATTTTGATTGACCTTTGAATTTTTGATGTTGATATAGATCATGAGTCGCTAAATATTTGGATTTATTTAACAACATCACTCACGGAATCAGTTGGCTGATTAGTGAGTTTGAGGAAGTTGAGTAGGTTGTAATTAAAATAAATAAATAAAGTATAGATAAGGGTTGAAAAAATGATAATTACATGTGGATTTATTGGATACTTAATTTTATAAATTAGTAGTGAGTTATAAAATTAAAGGTTAAAATAGTATCTAGATAAAGATTTTAGTGAATTCTAATTGTGAGTAATCAGTTATTAAGTGAGGTGTTGAGGTGGTGCAAGTATGGATAATTGACATTCTCTAAAGAAGATTTTAGTTAGAGAACCTATTTGTATTTTGGTATAATTGCTCTTCAAACACTTGTTTTTTTTTAGGTTTTATATTTATGGAGGTTTTTAAATGTTTAGAAGACAAATCTCTTCTGAGTTGGGGGATTTTTTTTTGCATTGGATGTTTGTATTATAATATTTGGTCTTGTGGCAATATGTTCCTTTGAGTGCACATTAAAGAGGTTTATATTCTTTCATGGGCTTTGGTTTCAATCTTGATTTATGGTGGGAAATATCAAGCTTCATCTGGAACATTGGTAAGAGCTTTTCTTGATTCTCACTTGGGTTCAACCAACAGGAGAGCATGTGGTTTACATTATTATTTTAGGTATACAGTAGGTGGGTTTTATTTGTCTAGAAGTCTGTTCTTTTTCTAGCTTGTGGCCTTGTTATTGTCATTATATATTTGTTACATTGTTGGGGTTTATAGTTGTATTGTCCTTCTTGAGTCTTTCCACATGGTGTAGGACCTCTATTGAGATTTGGTTTTTGGTTTGATTTCAAGAAGGAAGACACACTTTTTTCTCTAATTTTTAGCAAAAGTTTTCACCACCTTTCTGCTTTGGCTTGGAATTCGAGGTGGTCCTTGGTTCTCTCTCTATTGTGTCTCTCTTTTAGCTTGAGTTACTCTTTGGATCTATTATAACTTGTGTTTCACTAGCTCTTCTCCCTATGGTGACATTGTCTCAGTCTTGTTAGGTTCAGGTCTCTCTACTTTTTCCATCTTTGGTGCCACTATGTTTCACACTGCTAAGGTGAGGGATCTTCAAGGACGAAGAGGCTCTCACCATGCTTCTAGTTCAAGGGCATAGTGTTTAGTTGAACGTTTTGCAGAAATATTTGTGTTGTCCACCCCTCATAATGTAAAAAGAGAAATTCAAAATGGAGAAAGAGAGACAAGGATAGAAAGATGATTCATAGTGGATGTTGAAGTTGAGGAAGAGGTAGGAAGTTGGGTTCCAAATACTAGAAAAAATAGAACCCGAGAAACTAGGTATATGAAAACCATTGACTTGTATTGACAACTAAAAATAATAACAGCAAAAGTGTTGATTGAGCACTCAGAAACCAAACAAGAGATTTGACTCTACAACTTGTCATTTTTATTTCTAATAGATATTTTGTTGCAAAAGTATGTAGACAATATCGTTCCTAGTCAATTTTATTTGACAAGAAAAAGAAGAAGCAATTTATTTTTCTATTGTTTAAAGTTGGAGAAGTTGCGGTGAAAAATTCTACATATTTAGCAAAGTTATTTAAAACATTTTAATATTTTAATTTGAAAGTGGTTGAACCTATCCAAGGATTTGATCCTAAGGGATTATTTTCCCAACAGCTAGCATTAGTGAAATATATCAATCTATTCACTAAAATTACATAAGGAATTGGAGATAATGAAGTAGATATTTCAAGAGAAAAAAAAAATTAACAAATTGTAGAATGATAATTTAGTCAAACAAGTCAATAGCAATTCAGAAGGGAAGACCAAGACCAAACAAAGATGGAAGAACCTTGCAAACATATAGTCCTTGTTCACTCAATAGACTTGTTGGATTCCTCATTGGCCTTTAAAAATAAAAGAGACAACTACAACTCAAGGAAATATTAATGAATGACACTTTGGTTGAGATGATGGTGAAGAGCACCCCCTCATGGTAGTTTGGAAAATATCATGTTATTGATACTTCATCAAGAAGTACTAAAATTCCTAGTAAGAAAGGGTCACAACAAGAAGAAGTACCCATTGACATGGAAGTAGATAGTTACAATACTTGACTGGGTAGCACTACATTTCACAAAATTTCAAAGAATAGTAGAAGAATTGGTTGCAAAATACCAACCTTTTTTGAAGGATTATTAGTAATTATGCATAATATTCACTATGACAAGGTTGGTACGAAGTTATAGTTTGAGAAGTTGCATGTTAGAAATAAGAAGGTGACAAAGAAGTGGAAGTTAGAAGTAGATGTATAAGAAGTTGGACTTACTAGAATTCTTAAATTACACATGACAACAAGGCATGCACTTGCTCATTTTGTCACAGAGAAAAATATCAATAATATGTGATTGAAAAGGAAGATTAATGAGCTTGAAGAATCTCTTGATCCTTCACCTTTGTTCATGCCCCCTATGGCTATCGTAACACTAGAATTTGCACCAACAATCACACCCAAAACACCAAATAGAATCAAGAAAACAAAAAAACTACTAGATGGAATTTGGACTTATGTCACATACAACATCAATAAGCAACTAAGATTAATTGAAGAGGTGTGGGAGATATGTCTATCTTTAATAATTTTTTCTTAAAGGATTTCTTTTTTCACATATTATTTGTGAAAGGACTTGGAACATGATTATCATTGTGTTGAAAATGATTAGTGACATGTATTACTAAAATTTCTACCCTTAGTGACTTCCAAAAGACCCAACAAGGGATTATGACTAGGAAGTAAATAAAACAAATTAAGGCAAGATGGTATGCCAAGATCAAAATGTTAAAGGATGTTATTTTTTAGTGTACAAAAAGTAATGACTAAAGGAGGAGAATTTCTTCAAAACTATTAAAGACATCCACGATATTCAAGGGCCAAGAATGATTAGAGAATCCATGTTAGTTCCAAAATATGTGCTACAAGAAGATTTGAAAGCTATTAAGATATCATGGGGTAATGATTTCAATAACTTTACAGAATTTTTGGAGGAAAAAATAAAAAAGTGGTTAGTTACATTTTTCAATGAAAATCAAGATAAATTGTTAGCCATTGAAAAATTACGTTCATATTCAAATGAAATAGAAAAAGGAATATTTGCATTAAGGGAAAAGCAAGACATAACCATCTTGCCTATAAAGGATTATACTAAATAATAACTTAAAAGGTTTTTAGATGAAATTGCTAATCTTGCATAATTCTCTTAGTGATTATTTTAATATATATACAAATTCCAATATATATTCCAACATTTTATACTGCAAGTGGAGAGAGAGGATTCATTCCATCGATCGTCCTTTTGCAATTTTGTGAGTATTTTATATTGTATTTGAAGCAAATTTCCTTTCTTTCCTCCCAGTCTTAGTTCACCCAGTTGTTGGGTTGTATTAATCATGGTTAAATGACTAAAACAGTACACATAAATTATCAATCTAGGGACGTCTTTTATTTCAATGACAACCACACTGTCTGTGCCAATACATCAAACCAGAAGCAAATCCAAATAAAGGAAATCGTTGTTGAAGTAAATGATGGAAAGAAATCACTCATGCAGAAATAAATTGATCTACAAGATTGTGATCGCACCTCAATTAATCTTTCCTAATGCGCCACACAACAATTACCCAGCTGGTATCTCTAATCTCACATGTATAACAGCATATAAAATATTGGAATTGAAGCAGATCTGTTCATAGTTAATAACAATAGCAACAACACTTCCACTGATATACAAAGCAATAGAAATATATATACACAGCTACCTTAACTGTTGCAATCCCTGTTAAAGAGGAGGACCCTTCCTCCCTAGCAGGGTGTAGGTAGAGAAAGAACTTAATGGAAACTAAATCAGATGATGCATGTAACAGCAACAACAGGATAACTTGTATTAATATGATCAAAATTACAGAGCCAAAGTACTAATGTTCTCCACTAACCTTTTCACCTCAAGAGTCGAGAACTATATAGTGGTTACATCTCAGAAAAAAAAGAGATGGATCAGTCATGAGAATCTTATGATTCTCATGCTGATAAAAATAGAATACATATGGTTACAACCACTTCTTAATAAAATCCTGACTAGAAAAATATAGATTACAACTAAAACCGCCTAGAGGTTGTTATCCAAAAATACAATACTTAATAACTTCTACATCTATCGCGATAAATCACAACTGTAGCGTAACAATTAGAGGACAGGTCAGCATCAGGAGTTGAGGAGATCCAGTCAGCGGTACAGCGGTAACAGCAGTTCGTCAGCGGGTCTGTAACAGCATGGTGTAGCAGTGTCGTGGTGTAATAGCTCACTGTAACAGCACACCTTTAATTGATCCTGTACGCCTCGTGCTTGAGATATTTTTTGCTACAAATAGCATTTGGAAAGACAACAAAAGACCATATATCTTCTCCAAACATTCATGCTCAGTTAGTCATAAAAAGACATGATACATCATAATAATTGATGAAATGGCAAGGTAATGAAAATAAGGTGAAACAACACAAGTTAAGATAGAACGGTAGGAAAAAGAGGCAAAGATAGTCCAAATGGTTATAGTCATGAGGTAAAATATGGGAAACAACTGTAGGAAATAAGTGCAAAACTGGCACCCAACATCTCCCCCCAACTAAATCACTTGCATGTTCTCATGCAAAATCTCATCTCTCATGGGAATATCTTTGGTGCAGGTCAATGAGATCATAAGCGCCAATCATATCTTCATCTGCAGACTTATACCTTTGATTAGCCATCAGTTTCCGTATCCAGGACTCTGATTCATACTTGTTCAATTCATAATTACTTTGATAATCCTCAATTGGCAACTAGATCAAAGGGAACTTGAACCTTAACTCGAGCCAGGAAGCACCAAGGGTTTGTACTATTTGTGCATATGTTGGTCCATGTGTAACGACCACCAAAAAATTCTGGAATGAAAATGGATCCCCCTTCAGCAGCTGAACACTACTGGCTTCCGTGCATTTCAAGCACCTAGTCAAGGCTCGACTCTTCATCACTGAGAACTGATTGAGACAGAAGTTCACAATCCTTCTTCTGTAAGTGGCAGTAGGTTCCCTTATCCCAGGAGTGCTCAAAATTCTTCTAAATTCCCACCTTAACTTGGCGGCCTGTCCTAGTTTTGCTCGGAACCATAATGGCATCTTCTCTTCATCATCCATAGATTTGGTGGACAAATTCCACTCAATATAATTCTTCATGAAGGACACAAAAGTTCGCAACTACAGATCCCCCATATAGGAGAATATCGTCACCACCATTTGCATACTCACATGCTCGCAAATGATATTGTGCAAGAATAACTCACACAGCAGGCTTTGCTCGTCAAAATCAAAGGCACGAAAGATATCTAAGAATGTGTGAGTGGAAGAACATAGATAGGGTCTATCCTCCATAACATATTTCATCTGGAACAAGAAGTAGTGTTCCCATAGAAAAATGGGGTAGGAACATGGGGAAGGTCACTTGCACCCCAACAGATTGAAGGCAAGGTCATGAAGGTTTTGCTTATCTATGGTAAGATCCTGAAGCTGTTATTGTAACAGCAGCAATTGTTCCTCCTGCTTCTTCATAACTTCCTTCCTCTTATAATTTTCCCATCCTTTCTTCAACTCTTCTTTCCTCCAATTTTCATGTAGAGCATTTATCTCCTTCTGATGTTCTTTCAGTGAAATCATCCCTTCCCGAAGGGATATTGCTTCCTATTTCCACTTCTGCAATTCAGAAATTAACAAGATTTTCTCAGAACTCCATCTCGAGAAGGGACCCAGTGTTCTTCTACATTCAATATAAACATCAATAATGGGTGTAACAGCCTCTGTTCAATGGGTATGCTCCTCCTCTGTTGTTGGTTCTTGTCTAACAGCAGCTTCATCAGTGGGTTCTTGTGTATCAAGCCCTTCATTTCTGCCTAGAGTAGCCTCTGTGTCCATTGATGTTCCTTCTGTAACAGCAGTGGCCTCGACAGGTTCTTATGTATCAACCTCTTGGTCAATTACTATAGGAGGCTCTGCTTTAACTGCTATTTCGTGTGTAACAGCAGTATCCTTAGCAAGTTCTTGTGTAACAGCCTCCTGAAGTTTTGTTTCTGTTTCCATTGGGTTGGTGTTTTCCCCACAGACCTTATACCTTGTTGTTGTTAGTTCTTGAAAACATGTTTTGGATGCAGGTACTAATATTTCCTTCCCCTTAGATAATATTTTTTTCAATTCTTCATTTTCCTTTCTTAGATTTTCAAGTTCTAAAATCAGAACATCTGTTTCGTCCTTACCTGATGAGAAGGGTTATATTTCTTCTTCTGATACTTATGCTTCTGTCTTCTTTCTGGCTGTAGGTGAAGGTTCTATGGGAAAGCTAACTTTCACCCTCTTTTTTGGCCGTTTATCCCCAATTGGTTCATCAGTGTGTTCTTTCCCAATTCTGACCTTGGCAGGCCGAGTCTAGGTTTCAACTTCTACCTGACTTCCTTCCGAAGTTGTGGCCTATTTTCCTCAGCTTGTCCTCGGCCTCTTTCGCTTGAATTCTTCCCAACTCCTTCCTTGCTGGCTAAGGGCATCCAGCACGATCAATTTGATGAGTATGTGATTGGTCACGCATGCTTATGGATGTATTTTTGTCTTCATTGCGGCCGCCATATGCTTAATGTTCCCCAATAAGTAGAATGGAAGGTTAATATTTTGTTGGTGCTGAAGGTGATTGAGTAGAGGGAAGTGATAATTAAACACAATCGTGGATCTTCCCTCACAAGTGATGTATTTGATTAAACCCAAGGTGACATCTTCCAATGGCTGAGGGAGTGATAACCTGTCAATTCCTCTCCCTTTCTTCTCCAATTTTTCTTCTCCTTCTAGGAAGTCTTCTTTCAAAGAGGGGTCAATGAATTTTCTATTAAACCACCTATGTCCCTCTATTAGAAATGTAGTTAATCAGGTGATTGCTTCTTCAATCACCTCAATTTGTAGGCCCCTGACTCAGGTCTGATTGTTATTTAAATTATGAGCGAATTCGATTGCAACTGCCTCATCCGAGCCTTCCAACTTCTGGAAATACTCAATCCATCCGGCGTCTCTGAATACCTGGTAGGATTTTGGACAGTTCTGCAAGGCATCCATGGAATCCGTTTCATGTCGAATTGCTACTCCACCCATCTTTATGTTGTTTCTTAATTCGCTCCTTACTGCTCAACCCACTTTAATGTCACTGCATTGCTTACTTCCTCTCGGCATCTTCCTCTGCTTATCCCAGATCATGAGTTTGAGATGAGGATACAAGGCTTCAGTTGAGGAGGGCGATGGGAGGTGACAGTATTTACGGATTACTGAATCATACCTTACACAACTCTTCATAAATGTCCCATTATAGAAAGTAATGGGTTCTAAGTACACACGCTCTTTCCGACCGGATTTAGTCATTATTGGCGATTGTGCTATTAATTGGGTACATGCGGAGTTGATAACGGTTTATGAATATGGATTTTTTTAATGATTACAAGATATATCCCCCCCTGCTTTAACAGCCCATGACCGTCACAGGAATATCATTACTTTTTCCATTAATCGCCAAATCATAAATGATGACGTTACCTTTTGAATGACGTACTTGAAATGATGTGGAGGAGGATTTTGAATTGGCGGCGTACTGCTTGTAGTGATCATGGTGGTCACACTTGGCTAGCACAATTATTGTTTTCATGCAACGAAACATGAGAAATAATGTTCATGGCTGTCGGTTGTTACATGTGTCACAGCCAAGATGGCCTTCAGATTATTCTTCAAAAAAAACATGATGATTAGGAGAAATCAGTACAGAAAGAAAATCAAATGAATAACATCATCTTGTAGAATGCATCAGGAAGGAGGGATGATGTTTTAGGAAGGGAAAAAAATGGGTATAACAGTTGCCACAGAAGTGGTTTTCAGCTGTTACAAATTGTCTGACTGCACCCCAGAAAGAGGTTTTCACAGTCATATTTGTTATTATTGTTTTATTATTTTCTTTTGTTTTATTTTATTTTTTTATGTTGTTGTTTTTTTCTTTTTTTAACAGGTGTAACAGCTGCCACAAGGGTGGTTTTCAGCTGTTGCACTTATTGGAATTTCAAATTTCAGACTACACAGGGGAATGTTCCCCTGCTACTATAACATGAAGATCAGAGTTCTCGACAATGTTAACAAATGATTCCTTCGAAATGGGTTGATGATATAACCTTAGACGGTGCCCATTAACCAGTAACGATGTCTTAGCACTATCGATGGGGACCAATTGTACAGTCCCATTGTCAAAGGTTTTCTACTTTGTAAGGACCTAGCCATCTGGTGCAGAGCTTGCCTTTGAAATCCTTGAACCTTGAATCATACAAGAGATCCCAATCTCCTTTCTGGAACTTCTTCTTCTTAATAAACCCATCATGCCATCTATTTCTGTATGTTGAATAGCAACCATTCCTTTCTCTTCCAACTCATTGAGTTGGTTCAATCTTTGTTTCTGTGTTGTGCTTGAGTCCAGATTGACTTGCAATGTTGTTCTTAATGTCTTTATCTCGAACTCTATGGGGAATAAATGATTCTTACCATACACCATGTTGGGGCCCTTTTTTTAAAAACTTATTTTGAATATTTTGAATTTTGAATAAAGAATGGTTTTTTGGGTTGTGGCATGATGACACATGGCAATCGCGACCAAGTCGCAACTACAGTAAGTCGCGGAGCTATCAAGGTGGCGCAGAAGCAAGAGATAGCTGAAGAAAGCAGATGCATGAATACAGAAAAAGAGGATATATAGCATAAGACAGAAAGCATAACACACAAACAACAAGAGAGAAGCCGGAAGCAGCTGAAGAAGAACGCAAAGAGGAACCAACAGTTGCGATAGCGGGTGAATAAATAGCAGTCACCCGGCCGAAAGAGAAGACGATGCGATAGGAGAAGGAATGCAGAGCGACTGAAGGAGATCGGGCATGATATCTCTGTAGTTCCTAGGTTTCTCCTATTTACCTTTCTGATTCTATAAGGCGTCTGTATCAGACTTGTAAGCTCTCCTTGCAGAAGCTATGTAACTATGGATTTGGCTGAAGATATTAATACAATTGCAGGTTGTTGTCCTACTATGTGATGTATATGCATGCATGATGGTTGTGATGATTTAAAATTTTATTTGCTTAATACCTATTCACTCTCCGAATGTTCTTGCGTATATATAACTATGTTTATGCAATCAATTCAATGTTAATAATGAGTTGTGGATCCTTCCACTGCTATCGATCTATTCCCCTTCTGCATGTGGTTGCGGCACGCCTCGGATGAGACTCTCTGCTCTCCGGAGTAGGGTGATAATGCCGACGTGGTTCTAGACTACAGCGGATTCCTTTGTTGGCCCCAACCCCTGAACCTGGGTCTTGCCTGCGAGACCTGTTTCCTCGCCGACAAATGGTTCCGTTGCCGGGACCTACATGTTATGAGGGGAACTAGATCATGGTATCGAGGATCTTCGAAGGCGAAGTACGGAGATGGTGGGATAACCATCTGGACCAGTTTGTTGCTCAGCAAGCGGAGTTGACGAATCAAAAGGAAAGGGTGCTTAAGGATCTCGTCCTTTTCTCAGATTCCGCTAGTGATACTTATGAGATCCTCTGGGGAAAATTCCCTAGTGACCTCTATAATTGGTTGCGGAGGTTACAGACGAAGGTGCCTAGGGATAGCTCGCGGAAGATAAACCGAAAGTGGGTGCATGGGGATCTGATGGCTCTGCATCGGTTGGACACTTAATTGACCCGCGCGGTGGATTTTTGGGTAGAGACCACTTTGGACGGATATATTGTGGATTTTGCGGCAAAGTGCTACCAATCCTTCTCGAAGGCTGAAGCTATCTTCCGTTCCGGGTTAAGAGGGAAGCTGCTTAAGGAGATTCCGCTGTGGATTAAAGCCCTGATGGTGGACAAAGGCCTGATGGAATTTCAAAAGTTTAGCATGGAAGCGTAAACCCCCAGTGCTGGGGGAAGGGCTGAAGGGACAGATGCTACGTGAAGTGTGAAGTGGGGAGTGGGGAATAGATGCTGAGGCTGCAAGGAGATTAAGGGAGCGACGTGCACATCGGTGGGCACAGATCGCTGACAGGTGGCGAGAAAGGGTGATGCGGGAGTTAAGACGACAGGAAAAAGACAGGAAGAATCAAGAGGAGGCACCTCAGAGGATAGGGATCATGGACACTCAGGCGGATACCCTAGAAAGGGAGGGGACCGCTGTGGGAGTACGGCAGGTGCATGGGAACCCGGCTAAGAGAAAAGGGGAGATGACGACTGACGAAGACGATGCAGGTGTGCAGCCCGAAGAAAGTTCCGATGGAGAATGGTACGTCGTGATGCAGCGGTTGTTTCAAGAGAGGATGGCATTCATCTCTCCAAGCAGCCCTACTTCCAAAACTTTGCACGGCAAGGATCCCTACCTTCCCCTAGTTATTTTCCAACCTTTAAGTAATATTTTCGTTAAGTTACAAGCATTGAGTCAATTGCACAGCAGTTCATTGTCGACAGTGACATACATTAATAGCAGCGGCACTGGTAGTATTGCATTCCCCAGTGGAACAGTCACGCAACCAGGACCCGAAGGATTCATCCTGGTCAACCCTCCGCAAGTAAATATGGCTGGGTCATTCACCCGGTATCCAGAATTCTCTGGTCGGGGCAACGATGATGTAGAGCAGCACTGGTACCTCTGCAAAGCCATATGGAGGGCTCGGCAGATGCCAAATTCCGGGAAGCTAATAGAGTTCCAAACCACGCTCAGAGAGAGGGCTCTGCGATGGTTTATTAAGTGGTCTGAGGCCCTTCCTAATCCAGTAATTGCGGACGTAAAGCGGGATTTTTTCCGTGAATTTAAACTTCCCCAGACGGACCAGCAGGGTTTGTCCGAGCTCTGGGAGATTAAGCAAAAATAAGTAGAGACTGCATGGGAGCTGATGCGGTGATTCAAGGACGCGATCGAGAAACTCAACTACCCGATCGATCCAAACCATCAAAGGGACTGGTTCATCAAGGCTCTTCTTCCCTTGACGCGAACCCCCCTCACCCAGCAGAAGATTGACAACTTGTAGGATGCTTTGGAACAGGCCATGAAGATAGAGGCCATGGCGGGCTACCCTCAGGAATATCGGCTGCGTGGCACGGGTGTGGGACCCTCTGTCGCGGCAATCCAGGGGGGTCCACCCATGGGGGGTGGCGCGGTGCTGAATCCACAGGGGGTATACCAGCCGCAACAGCCTTATGCGGGGTTCCCATCTCAACCAAACCCAACTGCCACGGAGTCCTGCGAGATTTTCCGGACAATGGTGCATCCACCTCGGATGTGCCCGATACGACAGAAGTACTCTAATGTCCCAAACAATGTATACTATGAGTTTTGTGCTTCCACGACTCACAACACTGAGCAGTGCAGAGCTCTCGACGCCCTCGCGGACCGGTTGGACCGTCCTTCCTATAGGGTGAACGAGGCTTCCCGGGGAAGAGGCGGCGATATGCGCAGAGGCCGCACAGGGGGGACGAGGTCCGGTGAAATGTTACAACTGTGACCAGGAGGGTCACGTGGCTCGTGAATGTCCCCTTCCCCGACGTCCTTGGTGTTCCTAGTGCCACGTGAACACCCATGCAATAGAGGACTGTCCAGAACTCATCAAGAAGTGGGAGGAACGGGCACGGCAGAGGGGCACGAATTTCGTAAACTCTGAGCCACGAGGAACCGCGACTCTGACCATGCAGAATGTAGCGATCGTCACGCGGGGCGGAAAGAAAACGGGAGAGGACGCTCATGGAAAGGATCCGGTCTGAGCTATTCGGCCCGCCTCCCCAAAGAAATTGATCCGGCCGACCGCACAGAACAAGTACTTCCAGGAGGCGGTGGAGGATTTTTCTTAACTGAGGGAAACTGGGGGCCTCGAGGTACCCCCGACGACTGGCTCCGGAGAACAGAGCGCTACGGGGACCTTAATTGAGGAATGGCTTCAGTTGTTCCTCAAGATTGTTGATAATACCTCGATGCGGGACCAGCTCAAGCATACACTGGAGGACGCATTGCAGGGGAATACGGGGCCGAGGGAACCAGTGGACACAGCACCCCAGTATGTGCAGCGAGTCAAGCGGAACAAGCGACGCACGGGAAAAGAGTTCCAGCTTAACACGCAGGTTGCATGATTCTAAATCAACGATACCATGCTTAATTTAGGGTCTGGCGTCAACATCCTGCCACGGAAGACGTGGGAGGCTCTTGGAAGGCCATGGATGACCTACTCGCCAATCCAACTCAGAATGGCGAACCAGTACTGCATTGTGTCGATCGGCCGACTCGAAGGTGTCAAGGTCGACATTGCAAGGGTGAAGTCTTACACGGATTTTGAGGTTATTGATATTATAGGAGACAAGGATCATTACCCCGCCCTACTAGGCATCGATTGGGATTTTGAAAATTACGCCATCATTGACCTCAAAAAGGAGCTGATGATATTCGAGGATGGAGAGGTCCAGGTCACTCAGCCCCTTGACCCATATCAAGGCCCGTGATATACCGAAACTATGGACAACCGGGAGGATGCTCAGATGATGGACCACCTTTATCAGATGACTGCCGGGAAGCGGGAGGACTATATCAACCCGACTGCAACTGGCTCCGTCAGCTGGCGCAGTGTCCATAGCTCGGAGCTGGGATCAGAACTCGCTTGGGAAGATTGGCAGCAGGGTGGGTACGAGACCAGTACGCGGAGATGCGCTGCCATTGCCCAAGTCCGTTGGATTGGTGCTGAGTTCAGAGAATACCCCACCCTGTCGAACATGTAGGCTGTCAATACCTTTATTGCCAAGGTGGAGGACATGGTACCAGAAGGAAGCAGGATACCACTTTTGGACGTCGCACTACAGTCCACATCAGCGAGGTGGTGGAGGAACCACCGCAACACCCTGTCGTGGTGGAGTTGCGTGGCGGAGGCTTTGTGGGTGCGGTTCAAAGAAGATGAAGGCCCTCGAAGTGGGCACAGGTACAAAGGGACTTCCGATCCGTGGGACCACCTGAAGAGCTGTGAGGAGCAGTGGCAAGGTCTAGGATACCTGCAAGAGCTGTGGGTACATCGGTTCATTCACTCCTTAGATACCATCCCCCAGGCCTGGTACTTGGAAGAAGAGCGGAAAAGAGGAACCAGCTCCTAGCAGGAAGTCACGAACAAGTTTGTTCTGTGCTTCTCGTTCGAAGGGGAGAAAGAGCTAGTGTCCTAGGCACTACAAGCTATCAAGGGGGTATTGTTTCTCCACGACCCAGAGCCCGATGGGGGCACGTTTGCATCACGTCCTGAGGCCAGGCGCGAGGTGGCTTGCCAACGGATTGACGACGATCCAGACGATGACAGTCTGGAGGACCTCAGGCACCTATATTTCAAAGAGAAGGAAGGCGAGCGGAACATCAATGAAGAACCGACTACCGAAGGCATCCATTTACAGCTGCTAAAGACAAAGAATTTGAACATAGGTACAGAGGAAAAACCCAAGCTGGCTACAGTTGGGGATTACTGGGACGAGGAGATGACAAAGGAAATTTTCAGCCTACTCCAGGAATACGAAGACTTATTCCCTTCGTCGGTTGCAGATTTGAAGGGTATCAAAGGAGACCTCGGAGAAATGTGTATTGTGTTGAAACCAGATGCCAGGCCCGTAAAGCATCGACCCTATCGGTTGAACCCACGGATCAAAGAAAAGGTCAAGATGGAGATTGACAAGATGCTGGTCGCAGGTCTCATATTTCCGGTGGAAGAAGCAGAGTGGGTGAGTCCTATCGTCATTCAGAATAAGAAGGACAAGGTGGAGATATGCGTCTGTGTCGACTACTGGAGTCTGAACAACGCCTGCATCCATGATCTGTTTCCCACTCCTTTCGGCGACGAATTATTGGATCATGTTACGGGAAATGAAGCTTACTCCTTCACTGATGGTTTTTCGGGTTATCATCAGGTGTGCATTGCGGAAGAAGACAAGCTGAAGACGACATTCACCACCGAGTGGGGATCGTTCGCATACCACGTAATGATGTTTGGCTTGAAGAATGCCCGGCCATGTTTTCCCGGATTGTCATCGCTGCTTTCCGGGAGTATATCCACAAGTTCCTGGAATTCTACATGGACGATTGGACCGTCTACAGTTTGCTGAAGAAACACGCCACCCTATTGCGTATCATGTTAGATCGGTGTCGCCAGTTGCAGACTTCCTTGAACTTGAAGAAATGTATTTTTGCAGTTCCTTTCGGCACGTTGTTGGGACACGTGGTATGCAAGCAAGGGGTCTGCATCGACCCCGCCAAGGTAGCGGTGATTGTCCACATGGAAGCCCCCGAAACAGTGAAGTAATTGCGGGAACTGCTCGGGCACATAGGATATTACAGGTGGTTTATCCAAAATTATGCGAAGATCACTGCCCCTTTAGAAAAGCTACTGCGGAAGTCTGAAGTATTCCAGTGGACAGAGGAGTGTTGGATGGCCCTTGACACTCGGAACGAAAGGCTGGCAACGACGCCTATTCTTGTTCACCCAGACTGGGATAAGCAATTCCATGTGCATATTGACGCTTCCAGTATTGCACTTGGGGCTATTTTGGCGCAACCCGGAGAGACGACAGTCGACCATCCAGTCTACTTCGCCAGCCGTAAATTGTCTAGTGCGGAGAAGAACTACACCACTATCAAGAGGGAGGCCCTGGCAGTGGTGCACTCGCTCCAGAAGTTCCACCACTACCTTCTAGGAGACAAATTCAAGTTCTTTATGGACCACTCTGCATTGAAGTACTTGGTGAATAAGCCTGTGTTGGAAGGACAGATCTGTCGTTGGCTTCTACTCTTCCAAGAATTCACGTTTGAAGTGATTGTCAAGCTCGGGAGGTTGAACATCGGGCCCGATCACTTATCCAAGTTGGAGACAGGGGAGAACTAAAACTCTCTTGATGATCAGCTGCCGGATGCTGACCTCTTCCGAGTCAAAGATGTACCGGACTACTTGGCCGACATTGCCACCTATCTGACCACGGGGTAGTGCCCTTAGCACTACGCCCCACTCTAGAAACGACACTTGGTCATCTGCACCGCCGAATACCAACTGATTGCAGGGCAGCTATACAAACTGGGCCTTGATGAGGTTCTGCGCAGATGCGTACTTGACAACGAGTGCGAAGCTATGATGTGGGAATGCCACAGTGGTGTTGCGGGAGGGCATGTGGGAGCAAAAACCACTATGAGGAAGGTCCTTCAGGCTGGACTATGGTGGCCGACGGTCCATGCAGATTGTAAGACATTTGTTAAGAGATGTGATGTCTTTCAGCGGACGGGGAGGCCCTCTCATAGGGACGAGCTTCCACTACACCCAGTGCATGTGTTGCGGTCGTTCGAGAAGTGGGTTTTCGACTTCGTAGGTCCCATAGCCCCGGTTACCAGGCACTCCAAGGCCCGCTACATCATTACCGCAACCGACTACCTCACCAGGTGGGCTGAGGCAGTGGCGGTACGTGACTGCACAGAAGATATAGCAGCATGGTTCATCTTTGAACACATCATCAGCAGGTTTGGCTGCCCGCGAAGTTTAATCAGCAATCAGGGTACGCATTTCATTAATGACATGGTCAAGTCGTTGTTTGACACATTTATGATTCAACATCAAAAAAGTAGCCCGTACCGCCCATAGGCTAATGTTACTGTTGAAGCGTTTAATAAAATTCTTGAAAAGGGGTTAACAAAGATCTGCAACACACAACGCGATGGCTGGGATGAGCGGCTACCAGCTGCACTCTGGGCCTACCGGACTACGGTAAAGCGCTTGACCAATCAGACACCGTTCCAGTTGGTGTATGGTCGAGAAGCTGTGATTCCTGTCGAGTTCACTGTACCCAGTCTTTTAATTGCCATGTCTCTCAAGTTCTTGGAAGAAGCCTCACTCCAAGAGCGCCTACATGAATTACAGGAACTCGACGAGGCCCGGTTCTTGGCCGAATTCCACCAGAAGGTTCAGAAGGACAGGCAGAAAGCGTGGCACGACCGCCACATCAAGAAAAAAACGTTCAAGGTTGGCGGCAAGGTCCTCTTATATGACAGCAAGTTCCAGAAGTTCCCAGGAAAGCTACAGATGCACTGGCTAGGACCTTACTTTGTCATCAAGATTAGAGAGTCTGGAGCCGCTCGGTTGGCTCAACTGGACGGTACTGTTTTACCGGGATGGGTGAATGGCACACGCCTAAAACCCTACCAAGAGTAAGTTTATTTCCATCTTCATCAATAACTCTCGCAACCGAGAGCACCCGTAGAGTAGCGTAGTTGAATAACTCTCCTGCAACCGGGATGAGCATAGGCAGCGTTTTTTGTTCATGCATAGTTTGTCAATAACCGCTCTGTTGCGGGACCGAACCGCAACCGATTGTGGTCGGGGAGGGGCACGTCCAGCGTGTCATCCACGTAGGATTCATAAATGTGTCAAGGTCAGTCCAGGTCATTTCAGTCAGTACTTGTGTCAGTCCGTCGGATCATCTAGATTTGCACCATAAATTACCATAATTGGACGTAACCTTGCCATAATCATTTTGCCATCATCCGCAGTAACCTCAGCCGTCGCGTCCGCCCATTTCCCTATGCCACTGTCAGCAACTGTCAGAATACACATTGGCACGCGATTGATCGCACGATTATCGCAGAAAATAATGCCAGCAAGAATTAACTTGTTAGGGGGTCTCATCAACTCCACTCGTGCCAGGTAATTACATACCTTGCATGAAAACCAAAAGCACGAGAATGCCGGAACAGTTCGAATTAGCAATTGCAGCAGCATCAGAGTAGCCAAAGTCTCCAGACGCACAGCATCAAGAGAGGGTGTTGAGGCGAATTCTGCAGGTCTATCAGCGCCGAGCAAAAATGCCAAAGGCCATCCCAGCCGTCCTCGAACCAGAGCTCGACAGCAAAATTCATAAGACAGAGTCCCTTGTAGGGAAATATGACAATGCGGCCCTGATAGATGCTAACCTTTCAGACGCTTCCGAATTCCCGACACTCCATTCGCAGGTGTATATGGAACATTACTACACAACAACCGGAAACTTAGCAAACAAAATGCTACCATAGTTTTGGGGCCTTCAGCAATCTTCTCTGATGAACTTAAGAAATCTTTCGGTCTTCGGGACCACAGGACCAGCTCTGCAGTGCACTTGGTTCCTCCTCAACCGCATCCAGAATGGGTCCTTGTGGCTGAACAAGGAAATTCCCATTCACGCTGAGGATATCCATCGTCTCACAGGGCTTTCGCAGAATGGCACAGATGTCTCAAATGCCTGTCAGACCACCTCTAAGCGTGCGCGGAAGTTGGGAGATGCAGACCTATATGTCAAATATGGCACCCGTCGGGGGGGAAAAGGAGCCAAGATATACCTTATCAATAAGCCCGAGATTAAATTCGCTACCTCATTGCCAGCAAGACAATGAGGCACTACACAAAGGGCGAATGCACTCTGGACACTATCTCCATTGCCGAGCACTGTGTTCAGGGCACCGAGCTGAACTGGTGCTCCTTCCTGTTGAAGGAACTGTTTGACGCGTGCGAGGAGAACTACAAGCGCGCTACTAGTTTCATTTATGGATATTTGATCGTTGCCTTTGCCATGTGGAAATGGCACACTCCCCTCGTCAGGTTCCCCGCAGACATTCCAGAGGGCCAGCCTCTAGCGCTGAAGTTCGCTCCATCGAAGGTGTCCGTTGATCCTAGCACCAAACAGGTGAATACAGAGGCATTTCAGTCTTGGTACGGTCTAATGACGGATGTGGTGGCCAGCCAGCAACGAGTGCCGAGGAACCTATTAGATGAGTATAGCGAGCAAGTGTGGTTCGGGGTCAGTCACAGGCATACTTACCTCCGACCTACTTGCGTGCCGGAGGACACCTTCCGTATGAAGCCGTTGAAATTCCAGCTTGAGGATACCGCCTTCCACAACGAGGTATGTTCGTGGCTGGGGGTTGCGATGGAAATCCGGGATGGGGTGCCCAGGTACACCTTTGAGCGAATGCTACCGCAGCAACAGCCTGCCGAAACTGTTGCGGAGGCGACACCACCGGAACTCCTTGAGCCGCTCGTCCCCATCATCCGCCACTTGAACACTCAAGTACGCAATTTTAATGCGGTGGCCCAGGTTATTTCAAGCGGTGCCGCCCCTTTCCCTTTATTTTCCGAGTTCCTGCTTTCTCGCTCTACCTCGTACCCCCATACAGCTCCTCTCACTTCCCCCATCCCTACTATTCTATTTACTTCAGCAAGCCCAATCACCACCCCGATGGGAGAGAAGAGCAAGACTCCAGATCAATTAGAAGCTCCTCCAGCCAAGCGGGCCTGCACCACCGAAGCAAATCCGGTGGTGGACCTCACTGCTGATGATCCACCACTGCCACCGAGCACAGGGGTGCTGATTCAGGAAGAACCCCTCATTGACCCATCCGAGTTCATCAATATTCACCTTCCACACCCCTCCACCACTCCATCCACCGTTCATCTGCCTACCACTTCATCCACTCCATCCAATTCATCTACTACCGTGTTCGACCCAATCATCCAGGAACTCCTTGGTGGGGACCACGGGGCCGAAGTTGACTCCAGTACTGCAGCAGTAGTACCACCGGTCAACCCCACGGGCGAACCCCAAGTCTCTCTGTCTGATATATTTACCCAGAGGGCACACATTGTTGCCGACTCAGCTGAGGCTCAGCCTGAGCCTACTGTCCCTCCACAAACTGGCCATACAGATCAGCAAGAATGGTCGGACTTGAATATGGCCGACTCAGCGCACAAACAGACCACGCTGCCATCCCCTCTAGAGCATTCTAATCGATCTGTTGCCAGTGGGAAACCCTTGCAAGAAAGGAGGCCGAACCAGGGCACTTCGGGGACTGCCAATTTAGAAACCTGGGGTACAGCTCAGCTGTACTTATTTATCCAGAGGGTGGCCCAGCAAGCCGAACGGCTTCATTCTGAGCTACAGTAGCGATGCGACAAGCAGCAGATACAAATTGCCACGCTTACTAAACAGCGTGACCAGCTTAGAACGGCACAGGAGCAGTTGGAAGGACAGATAAACAACGTCACTCAGGTGTTTTCAGAGCTATGGCCGAATGTCGGGGCTCATTACACTCAGCTACCTCCCGATGTCACGGAGACGAGTGTCGTAGCACAGGCTTTCCACCTCCGGATCGCATACAATGGCCTACACAGGGAAAACCAGGAGCTTCAAGCAGCGTTAGCCACACAGCCAGCGCTGCCCGATCCCGAGGTTGTCTATTCCACACAGGTTGCAGCAAAGCAGGGCCAGGCCACTCAAATGCATGAAACCCTTAACTCTGTAGCACGCGAGGCTTACGACCTCCTAAAGGGTCTTCAGGAGTGCTCATTGGCCCTTATAGTTAAAACACAGCCAATTTCAGCGCAGCTATAGCAAATTTCGAGGTAAATCCAGGAGACCGTGGACCCCGCGCGGTTGGATCAATTGTATGCCCAGGAAGGTGATCTCAAAGTACAGATTCAGCAAACAGAGGCCAGCTTAGCAATGGCCAAATGGGTAATTTGTGAGCTCCGCCTGCCCCTTCAATTCAGTGCCAGGCAAATGCAACAGCTAGCCGCCGAGGCCGAAACCCAGATTAGCGCGGTGTTCGGGGTTGTACCGGCACACATAGAAGAGGCCGCTGTCACCAAGATTTTCGAAGAGACGGATTCCATGCTGCAGGGGTGGCAGCAAGCTGTGTTGTCCTTCACTAAGCTTAGAGCTACAGCATTCCGCGGAGTCCTGGAGTTGGGGCCCTTGTTTGAATAGGAACAAGCTGAAGGCACACAGCGAGAACAGGAACAACCTGAAGGCACACAACGCGAACAGGGCACGGGATCAAGCGGGGCGATGGAGATAGAGATTGTCATTTGTGATTGACTCGGGGACGAGTCAAGAAACTGTGGTTGGGGCCTGTTGGGGCCCTTTTTTTGAAAAATTATTTTAAAATATTTTGAATTTTGAATAAAGAATGGCTTTCTGGGTTGCGGCATGAAGACACATGGCAATCGCGACCAAGTCACAACTACAGTAAGTCATGGAGCTATCAAGGTGGCACAAAAGCAAGAGATATCTGAAGAAATCATATGCATGAATACAGACGAAGAGGATATACAGTAGAAGACAGTAAGAATAACACACAGACAACAAGAGAGAAGCCGAAAGCAGCTGAAGAAGAACGCAAGGAGGAACTAACAGTTGCAATAGCAGGTGAATAAATAGCAGTCACCCGGCCGAAAGAGAAGAGGATGTGACAGGAGAAGGAATGCAGACTGACTGAAGGAGATCGGGCATGATATCTCTGTAGTTCCTAGGTTTCTCCTATTTACATTTCTGATTCTATAAGGCGTCTGTATCAGACTTGTAAGCTCTCCTTGCGGAAGCTATGTACCTATGGATTTGGTTGAAGATATCAATACAATTGCAGGTTGCTGTCCTAATATGTGATTTATATGCATGCATGATGGTTGTGATGATTTAAAATTTTATTTTCTTAATACCTGTTCACTCTCTGAATGTTCTTGCGTATATATAACTTTGTTTATGCAATCAATTCAATGTTAATCATGACTTGCGGATCCTTCCACTGTTATCAATCTATTCCCATTCTGCATGTGGTTGCGGCACGCCTCGGATGAGATTCTCTGCTCTCCGGAGTAGGGTGATAATGCCGGTGTGGTTCTAGACTACAGCGGATTCCTTTGTTGGCCCCAACCCCTGAACCTGGGTCTTGCCTGTGAAACCTGTTTCCTCACCAACACACCAATTCATATGGTGAGAAGCTTGTAGTATTCCTCCATGTTGTTCTGTAGGCCCACACCACCTCTGGAAGTTTCTCGGCCCAATTTCTTTGGTGGCTGGCTAATGTCTTTGTTAAGATTCCATCAATGACTTTATTGGTGCTTTCTACTTAACCATTTTCTTGTGGATGATAAGGTGAAGCAATCTTGTGATTAATTCCATACTTCTCAACCAAATTCTTGATCAAATGAGATGTGAACTGAGGCCCTCCATCTGTCACTATCTCCCTGGGTATCCTGAAGCGAACAAAGATATCTTCAAATAAGAAGTCTGAAAAAGCCTACTTTGTAGCTCTAATTAGTGCCTTTGCTTCAACCCACTTTGTGACATAGTTGGTGCAAACCAATATATATGATTTTTGCTGTGATGAAGGATTAATTGGCCCTACAAATTCCAAGGCCCATTTCTCAAATGGTTCTATCACTATCTAAGGTTGTAACGACATCTCATCTGATTTCAGAGGTTAGCCCATCCTTTGGAAGCTATCACATCCCTTCACAAACTTATTGGCATCCTGAAATATGGTTGACCAGTAGTACCCTATTAAGAGTTCTTTATATCCCATCCTTTTGTCAGTGAAGTGCCCTCCATAGGGTTCCTCGTGACAAGCTTTCAAGATCTCAAATACCTCTTCTTCTCTAACACATCGCCTAATTTGAAAGTGTGGCCAGTGTGATAGAGATTACCCTCTATCCAGGAGTAGGTAGCACTCCGTTTTATAATCTTCCTCTTTTCTTTGGAAGATAAATGGTTTGGAAATTTTCCTACAGCAAGATAATTGGCTATATCTACATACCACGGTGAGTGAGTAGAAATGGAAAAAAGATATTCATTTGGAAAAGAATCCTTAGTGGCAATGCAATTATCACTTATAGTTAATCTAGAAAGAAAATAAACAACTACATTATCCTTTCTGGGTTTATCTATAATAGTGATATCAAATTCCTGTAATAGCAATAACCATCGTGTAACTCTACCATTAGTAACAGGTTTGTTCATTAAAAATCGAATTACAGCATGGTTAGTGTGTATAAATACTTGATACCTGGTGATGTAGTGCTGAAATTTGCTGATGGCATGCACTACCGCTAGGAATTCCTTTTCAGTCACTGTGTAGTTTAGTTCTGTTAGATTTATATTCTTTCTTATATAATAAATGGCATAAGGTTTCATTTCCTCCAGCTGCCCCAAAACAACACCCACAACTATGTCAGATGCATCCGTAGCGATATGGAATGGCAATCTCCAGTTTGGTCCTCGTAAAACAGGTGTTGTTGTTACACAATTCTTTAACTTTAGAAAAGCATGCTCACACTTTCCTATCCACACAAATTCCACATATTTCATGAGCAAGGAAAACAGAGGAGATGCAATCTTTGAAAAAAATTCTATAAATCTCCTATAGTACCCCGCATGTCCCAAAAAACTATGTACCTCTTTTGGATTCTTAGGAGTTAGTATTTTCGAGATTACCTTAATTTTTGCAGGATCTACCTTGATTCCATCTACCAAAATGAAATTTCCCAGCACAATTCCCTCGGTCATCATCATGTGGCATTTCTTCGTGCTCAAAGCAACATTAGTTTGTTCACAACATTCCAACACCTTTTCCAAATTGACCAATGTTGTCTCAAAGGAATCCCTGTAGGGTGTAAAATCATCCATAAAGATTTCAAGCCAATCATTCAAGAGATCAGAAAAATACCCAATATTTCCCTCTGAAAAGTTGTTGGTGCATTACAAAGGCCAAAAGGAAGGAATTTGTATGCAAAATTACCGCATGGGCAAGTGAATGTTTCTTGTCTTGGTATTTCGGGGCAATCTGTATTTGATTATAGCCACTAAACCCATCCAGGAATGAAAAAAAAAATTCCCAAAGAGAGTGTCTAGGACCTGATCAATGAATGGTAAAGGGAAATGGTCCTTTTGAGTGGCCTTGTTAAGCTCTCTATAGTCTACACAGGCTCTCCACATGTCATTCTTTTTCGGAACTATGACAAGTGGAGACACCCACTGGCTATCAGAAATGGGGTAGATGAAATTAACATTAATGAGTTTCTGCAATTCTTCTTCCACTACCTCCTTAAGTACGAGGTTCATTTGGTGTTGCGGTTGTCTAACTGGTTTGCAATCCTCTTTAAGATAAATGTGGTGAGTGCATAGGCCAGGATGGATTATTTTAATATCAGTATAGTCCCATGCAAATGCCTTTTTATATTTATGTAATAGTTGTATCAGAAATATGTTTTGTTCAGTAGTCAAGTTAGGATTAATGTTTAAACATTTCCCAGGTTCAATTTCAACGGGACTGCTAGTAGTATGTGGAGTAGTTTTCAAATGTTCAATGATTACATCATCTACCTCATCTTCTTCCCCCAGATCTCTAATGGCGGAAACAGAGAATGAATTGCTAATAAAACCATTAATGATATCATCCTTTGTTTCATCTTTAAAGTATTGTGCTTTTCCAAGTGTGAGGAGAGGTAGGGAAAGATCAGATTCAGGTTCAAATTCATCCCACCAAGGACTACTCAAATCCAATTGAGGTTTTTCTGAGGGGTAAAGGTTCAGGTTCTGAGTGGCTGCCCATCTGAGATCACCATAGATCCAGACCTACACCCAATATATGCATCTGCAGTGGCTAGCCACGATCTTCTCAAGATTAAAGGATGGCCCCCCAAATTGGATTTGGTTTGTTAAATGAGAAAATCAGCCAGATAATTCCAAGAATCCATAGTGATAACCACATCTTCTATTATTCCTTCGAGCTTGACATGAGACCTATCTGCTAATTCAAGAATTGTGGGTGTAGGTCTAAGTCCATGAAGTCCTAAGGAGATAAAGAGGTATTTATTCATGACATTAAATATGACTGCCCCTAAATCAATCAAATTTTTAGTTATGGGTTGGTCATCAATATGGACAGTCACTATAGGATTCCCTGGGTCATTATATTTAGTCAACAAAGGCTAATCAATCATGAGATTGGACAGTTTCCCCATAACATGGATAGTAGCAGGGTCTTTTGGTTTTCTTCCAGGCTTTTTGACACAGATCCCTCATTGTTTTAGCATAGATAGGTACTTCGTTAAGAGCCTGTAACAGTAGAATCCGCACATACAAATTTTGCAGTTTCTTGAGGAATTCGGATTCAGGTTGTGAGGCTGGCCCAGTTTCAGTTAATCGTTGAGGGTATGGAGGATCCTAAATGTTAACAAGTGAGTCGGATGTCACAGATGCACCAACCTTGCTCGGGTTGGCTATTGTAGAAATCGCAAACCCTCCTGAGCTGGCTACTACAGGTGTAATAGCAGGTGTTGTATCAATTGTTACATGTGTAACAACTGCCTCAGAATCACCCGTATCCTTTCTAGGTGACTCACATTCTTCTTTGGTAATAATGGGTGTATGTTGAGGTCTGATTACTTTTCCTAGTCAAAGTTGAACCTCGTTGAGTCCAATAGGAGTAATAAGATAAGTCTGGAAGGTAACCAAAGTGTCTATGCTCTGGGCTTCCTTATTATTCGAATTGGGGTTAGGTTGCACAGGTAATCGAGGTCAGACAGAAGGTGTGGGATTTTGAAGAGAAGGCAGTTGTAACTGTTGTTGCATTGGTAGTGCAGGGGGTGCTAGACCTTGGCCATTACCTCTCCAATTCTTGCTCCAAGGATGAGGTTGAGATGGAGGATATTGCATTTGTGGAGGGGAAGGCCACTGGTTCCATGGTGAAGGAAATTGCGTTGAGGAAGGAGTAGGATACTACCATGGATATTGTTGACTATTATAAACATTGTTCCAAGGATAAAAAGAGGAAAACTCTGGAGGCATACCTGTAGGTCATGGCTACCATGGTCCCTTTGATCTGATGAAATAATAAGGCTGGACATCCTCGCTTGATTCTTGAAGTACAACCTTCAGTCTGGGAAATTCAGGACATTGATTCATAGAATGTGGAAATTCACAGATATTTCACAAGTTGATGCTATTCAGTTCACGTTCTCTTTCCAAATGTTTCTTTTTGGATCAGGGACAGAGTATTGCTAAGGCTTCTTCAGCTTCTGCTTGTGCCTTCTTAACTTGTATCATAGTGATCTGGGCAGAGAGAGCGCTAAGGAGATCGGTTTTAAAATCCTCAAATATATTTCTGATCTATGCCCTGGTTACTCCTCCACTTGTGGACTTATGTATCTGAATTGAAGGGTCCCTAACTGAAATTCTCCCTTTGACAGATCCTCTTGAGCTTCGCAGGAAAAGCTTCACTATTTCTTCAAGCGGTTCTTGCAATATGTCTCCTTTTCCCAACATATTCAAATGCTCCAGACAGTCATCTCTTATACCTCTTAAGAATATTGGCTTCAGAATTTCCGGGGCTAAGTTACTGAACTTAGACCTTTGTAAATTGTAATGGAATCGCTCCATATAGTCTTCCAATCTCTCCTCCTCCTTCTGTGCAATTCTGAAGATCTCTTCCTTCAAATCCCTTGTTCAATAAAGAGAATGACCACCCTCATGTCATTCCAGGTTCGAATCGTGCCAGCACCCAGTCTCATGAACCACCTCAATGCTTCTCCTTTCGGAGTAGAAGGAAATAATTTCAGCTTCTGGGCATCTGAAGTGTAGTAATAACCTCTACACAGCACATCGAATTTGAACAAAAAGGTATCAGGATCTTCAACAGCCATCCCTTAAAAGGATGGTAGGGATGACAAAGGAATATTTTTCATAGGAGCCTCATCCCATGTCACTACTATCAGGAATTCAAAATTAACAGAGCTATTTGTCTTGACATTCTTGTCCCCCATGGCGATTCTTCCTGATGGGATGAACTGACCTTGGAGTGTGTAGGAGATTGATAAATAAAAGGATCAAGTTGTTCCGGGACCAGCTATTTGACTACACTACCAGCGTCGAAATGATGATTAATTAATTGATGTTCCTCAGGTCCCTGATGCTCCCCACTGGTCTCCCCTTGTCCTTCAATTATCAGATCCTGATCAATGATTTTCCACTATTGTTTTAGATCTGTAGTCTTTATATCAAAAGTGGATATGTTGTTCGAAGGGTGGTGAGGCCCAGACATGGAAGGCACCGATGCCTCAGGCTTTGATATAGTAGCTGCTTTATGTGGTCATTTATTCCTATTATCTATGTATGAAGTAGATTGTTCCTTTTCTACCCTTGAGATCAGATCTCCAAAGGATGTCTTTCTTCCTTAGTCTGCACTCTTCTTTTCCTTCTTACGACCCATCTTTCCTGTAGTTAGTAGAGTGGGGGGTGTTTATGGATTTTTTTTATCGTCGTACTGGCACACATGGACCCTATGTGTTTCAATTCATCCTACAAGTGCTTCAGTTTCTACATCGGTGAGCCCGCCCAAGTACATTAGAGTGATGCACAGGTTCTTACCTCTCGTCTTACCGCCTAGAAACTGTATAGCTGAAGACACCCTAAAGAAAACACCCAAAAATTCACATGTCTAAGTGTCCTAGCGAGACATTGGTGAGCCCGCTCAGGTATGTTAGAGCGATGCGTAGGTTCTTACCTCTCGTCTTACCGCCCGACAATTGTGTCGTTGGAGACACACTAAAAAAACACATGGAAATTGCACCTCTAAGTGCCGCAGTGTAACATTGGTGAGCCCGCTCAGGCATGTTAGAGCGATGTAGAGATTCTTACCTCTCGTATTACAGCCCAGTAATTGCAGACTGGATACACTCTATCTTCTAACAAACAACTCTGGTTGATTGGTCGTCACTGCCATCCCCGACAATGACGCAAAAATGTTGGGTTGTATTAATCATGGTTAAATGACTAAAACAGTACACATAAATTATCAATCCATGGACATCTTTTATTGCAATGACTGTCACACTGTCTGTGTCAATACATCAAACCAGAAGCAAATCCAAATAAAGGAAATCATTGTTGAATTAAATGTTGGAAATAAATCACTCATTCAGAAATAAAATGATCTACAAGACTGTGATCACACCTTAATTAATATGTCCTAGCGCGCCACACAAAAATTACCCAACTGGTATCTCTAATCTCACTTGTGTAACAGCATATAAAATATTGGAATTGAAGCAGATCTATTCACAGCTAATAACAACAACAACAACACTTCCATTGATATACAAAGTAATAAAAATATATATACAAAGCTACCTTAACCGTTGCAATTCCTGCTAAAGAGGAGGGCCCTTCCTCCATAGCCGGGTGCAGGTAGAGAAAGAACTTAACGGAAACTAAATTAGATGATGCATGTAACAACAACAACAAGATAACTTGTATTAATATGATCAAAATTACAGAGCCAAAGTACTGTTGTTCTCTGCTAACCTTTCAACCTCAAGGGTTGAGAACTATATAGTGGTTACATCTCAGAAAAACAAGGGATGGATCATTCATGAGAATCTTATGATTCTCATGCTGATCAAAATAGAATACATATGGTTACAACCACTTCTTAATAAAAGTCTAACTAGAAAATTATAGATTACAATAAAAACCACCTAGAGGTTGTTATCCAAAAATACAATACTTAATAACTTCTACAGATATCACGATAAATCACAATTGTAGCGTAACAGCTAGAGGACAGGTCAGCATTAGGATTTTTCGAGATCCAGTCAGTGGTACAGCTATAACGGCAGTTCATCAGCGGGTCTGTAACACCATGGTGTAATAGCGCCATGGTGTAACAACTCACTGTAACAGCACACCTTTAATTTCTCCTGTATGCCTCGTGCTCGAGATATTTTGTGCTACAAATAGCATCTGGAAAGACAAAAAAAAGACCATATATCTTCTCTAAACATTCATCCTTAGTTAGTCATAAAAAGAGACGATACATCATAATAATTGATGAAATGGCAAGGTAATGAAAATAAGGTGAAACAGCACAAGTTAAGATAGAATGGTAGGAAAAAGAGGCAAAGATAGTCCCAATGGTTATAGTCATGAGGTAAAACAGGGGAAACAAATATACGAAATAAGTGCAAAACTGGCACCCAACACCAGTTTTTTAAATTGTGTTATATGGTTGTAAGGCCAACCCCCGACTCCTAATATATATTAATTATTGGTCCAAAGAATCCCATCCTAGTCCCTTCAGGATGAAATAATTCAAATTATGTTTAAGTATAATGAATTTGTAAAGCGTTTTAGGAAACCGCTTTATTTGAACTTAAATTTTGTATTATTATTTTTTACTCTCGTAGAGAGCTATTTCCAAGAGTGCATGGCATTCATGGTTTTATAGACTTTTTATTAATCATCGAGATATCATGAATGCTCTCATATGACTCTATGATATTGAATGAATGAAAACATTTTAGAGCTCTCTGAAATATTTGAACCATTTCTTTATTTTATGTCTATTTATTTTCTTCAAATGTGTCTTCCTAGTGATATGTGAACGGATATGTACTATGAAATGAATTATTAGTAAGACTATATTTACTTATTTTATTTATCCCTTCTTCTATTTAAAAATCAGACGGTCCACTCATAGATGAATATGTTGAATGTTAGATTTCTCATTATGATTTAAACATAAAATCTGAGTGTAAACTAAAAGAGAAGTATCACCTCTATAAAAAATTTGAGGGAATTTTAGACACATCCATAGGAGGTTGAATTTTTTCCTTAATAAGAAAAAAGATCAATAGTTTTATAAAATTTGGTATTAGAGCTATGATCCTAGGTTTTTTTTGGCTTCAAATGGGTCATCTTGGAATTTTCACTATAACTTTTTTTTTTCTTTTTTCAGTGGGCATTTCAAGCCATGATTGAGAAAGTAGAGAAGACATCACAATGTATGTCTCGTAAAAAATTTTGATTTTGTTTCACTAAAATTTCATAGATATACTCTATGGGAGCTTGGGTTTGTTAATGGTCCTCAAATTAGTTTCAATCAAGTGTTTTGGAATTTTCATTATAATATTTTTTGTAGTAAACTTCATATCAAGAAATTTTGACTTGATTGAGAAAATGTCTCAAGATATGATTTTGTTAAATATTTTAAATTTTTGTTCACTATAATTTCGAAGATATACCCTGTGGAAGTTAGGGTTTATGAATGGTCTTGAAATCAATTTCAAAAGGGAAACCTTAGAATATTTGCTATAGCTTTCTTTCCAAGACACTTCAGACTACGCAATTTTTGATATCTAAGGAAACATATTGAAGTGCCTTAGGTAAAAAATTCATAATCATATTTGAATCATTATATATGTGAATACTTTACAAGTTCCTTTTTGAGAATAGGTAAAAAATCAACAATTTTTGGAAAATTACCATAACTTTCACTTGGCACATCAAATTTTGGTCAAACCTGTAGAAATAAAAAGAAAATATATGAGAGTATTATAGACTGAAATTTTAGATTCATAAAGGCTCAAATATCATACAATATCAAGATAAAGGCCAAACGTCCAAATATACTCCAAACTGAGATTTTAAAGGTATGTCGATTACAAGTGACATAAAGTTTGACTAGAAGATATTGTTTTTTGGGTGACTAAAATTTGTGATAAAGAGAAGTACTATATGAATCTAAATAAATATCCAAAATATACTACACCAATTAAACCTCTTGAAGGCTCATTCATAACTCATGAAGAAACAAAATATTTTGAGTACCGATTATCCACTTTGGAAAGCTAGTTTAAACAATAATTGATACTATGAGGGTTGAATTGTCATAGGTTAAAGGATTAGTTGGAAATATGGAACAAAATCTAGGGGGGAATAAGGAAAAGCTTAAAAAGGAAATGATGGATGAAATGGAAAAAAAATGAATGAAAATAAGGAAGAAACAAATAACATTTTATTACAAAATATCCAACGAAATCATGAAAATAAATAGAAGAATGATATTGAGACTCAGTCACATAAGACGAGTATTTTATCACAATTAGAGAGAAAAAATATAGAATCATATAATTCTAATCATGAATTTTCACTCCAATATCCACATCTTTAGGTCCTCGAGTTAACACAAAGGAAATGCAGCTTTATTTTGAAGATCAATATGAGGAATTTTGATGGTAATGATCCTATAACATGTATATTCCATATGTAACAATACTTTGATATACACCAAGTGACAACCTTACAAAAGATAAATATTTCATCCACGTTTTTATAGCAAGCTCAATTTTTATGGGATAAATGGCTTTGCAAAAGAAAAAGAGTCTATTGTATATTGGTCCATTTTCATAAAGGAATTCAGAAAACATTATGGGGATATTAAGAGTATTACATTCTTTAGTTAATTGGTAAATTTTCGACAAAAAATTCTAGTTAGAAAGCACATTCAACGATTCCAAAATTTGAATCCCAAGGTAAAGAACATTTCATCGGATAATTCAATAGACCCCATTATGGGAACTTTAAAGGAAAAAATCCAACATGAGGTATGTCGCTTTGATCCTAAATCCCTAGAGCATGCTTTTAGTTTTTTAAGGAAAGTTGAAAATAAAAATATAGTTGCCAAAAGAGTGGTCATAAAAGACTATAGAGAACATGATGCTCCTCCTAACCTCACTCAATCAATAAGGTTGATGTCTCAATAAATGGAGGAAAGAAGAGCAAAGGGACTATGTTTCAATTGTGACAACAAATACAATTAGAGGCATAAATGTTGTGTGAGTAAATTATTCTACATAGACTGTGAAGAGGAAGAAGATCAAGAATTTTAATCATCACAAGATCTAGAGCTAGAAGATACTACTCCAAAAATATATTACCATGCATTATCTAGCATTAGTACTCCACTAACCCTCAAGTTAGAAGGATATATTAAACACAATAATGTTGATTGATTCAGGTAGTTACCCATAGCTTCATCAATTAAAAATTGGAAAAACTTCTTAATCACTTTGTATATCCAACAATTTCAAATAATGATTGTAGTTGGAGGTACTGTAAAGTGTTCAAGGAAGTTCCATAGTATAAGTGAAATATGAGGGAGTATGTATTGGATAGTCCCATGATTGCAATCCATATGGGTGATGTTGATGGTTTATTAGGAGTCCAATGGTTACAATAATTTGGAACAATGACCCTTCAATTTTGATATCTTCATGATATTTTCCTTAGAAATAAAGGAAATTGATCTTAGAGGTATCCAAAGGAAACCCTCTAAAGTAATAAGCTCTAATAACATGATACAATTGCTAAAAAGGGACATGATGTTGTAATGGCATAATTGTGTTCATTATATTTTCAAACATATATATCCTTTGCTCCAGTGGATCTCCAAAAAGTTATCAAAAATCATTCCTAGGCATTTGGAGAGAGGCCTAAGGGTCTTCCACCTAGTCAAGATCATGACCATGCCATTCATTTTCAACCTGAAAGCATACCATCTAAAATTATGCCTTACAAGTTCTATATGTGCAAAAGAGTGAGATTGAGCATATGGTTTAAGAATTTTTAGATGCAGACATCATTCAACCTAGGTAGATAATTTTTTATTAACTGGTGATGATGGTTATAAGAAAGGATAGTTCATGGCATATGTGTCTAGATTATAGACAACTTACAAAACAACAATAAAAAATAATTTTGCTACTCCTATCATTGATGAATTATTAGTTGAATTACATGGACCAATTTTATTTACTTATAAGTTGGAACTTTGTTATGGATATCATCAAATCAGAATGAGGCAAGAAGACATTCCCAAATTAGAATTTAGAAAACACAAAGGTCATTATGAGTTTTTTATTATGCCATTTGGACTTACTAATGCACCTTCAACATTGCAAAACTTAATGAATTCTATATTGAAACCCTTCCTTAAAAAATTAGTGTTAATATTTTTTATGATATACAAATATATAATAAATCTTGGAAGGAGCATGTCTAAGGTGTTGATAGGGCCTTAGCATTGTTGGAAGAGAAAAAAATATATGCAAAGCCTTCCAATTGTGCATTGGGGGTTCTAGAAATGAGGGAATGAAAAATCCCAAGACCTTGAAGAAAATTAGAGGATTTTTAGAATTGACAGGATGTTACCACAATTTTTCCAAGAATTATGGTAAAAATCAACACCTCTAATAAAATTATTGAAGAAGGAAGCATTTTATTTGACTAAAGAAGCAACCAAAAATTTTGAAAACTTAAAGAGGTTATGTATACAAATCCCATCCTAGCCACACCTGACTTCGCAAAAACCTTCATTGTGGAGTGTGATGCCTCATACCATGGCATTGGTGCAATTTTGATGCAATAAGAAAGGCCTATTTACTTTGAAAAAAGTGAACTTAAATGAAAAAAAGTACTTATACCCATCTATGAAAATAAATGTTGGTCATACTACATGCAATTAAGAAATGACATCCATACCTAATAGGAAGACACTTCAAAGTAAAAATGAATTATGATAGTTTTAAATCTTTCTTGGAACAAAGACTATCTTTAGAAGAGCAACAAAAATGGATTATAAATATGCTAACTTATGAATTTCAAACTATCTACATAAAGGGAAAACAAAGTATTGTGACATATGCACTCTCAAGGAAAGAGGAAGACACAAAGGGTTTACTATGTACTATTTCCATTCGACAATCTAATTGAGTGGAAGAAGCAAGGATAGAATAGAAGAAATATTAGAAGTTATGAAAGATAATTAAAAAGCTATAGGAGGACCCTGACTCTAGTAGAAAAATTTATGTGGAAGAATTATTTTGTTGTGATATCGAGATCACTTATACTCATGTAAGAATTCTCAACAAAAATAGAAGGTCCTTTTGGAATTATAAACTTCTCCTATAAGAGGACATTTAGGGTTCTTGAAAACATACCATAGGATCAAGAAAGATATTTTTGGGAAGGTCTTCAAGCATATATGTAAATTGTGGTTGAATGTGTTGTATTCCTATAGAATAAGGGAGAGAAAATCAAGATCCCAGGGCTCCTACAATCATTGGCCATACCAAGCTACCATTAGGAAGAAGTTTAAAAGGATTTTATTACATGTATACCCAAATATGAAAGAAATAATGTCATTACAGTAGTGGTAGATCGAATGAAAAATTATGCCCATTTTTTCTATCTTTCTCATCTTTTTAAAACAAGTGCATTAGCAGAAGAATTCATCGAAACAATTCAAAAGATACATGGAATCTAGAAGATTATTCTAAGTGTTAAAGATCTAATTTTCACTAGAAATTTTTGGACTGAATTATTTTCTTGTTTGGGTATTCAATTGGCTCGCAACTCGTCTTATTATCCTCAATTATATGAGTAAAATTACATTGTGAATAAATTTTTAAAACTATATCTACTTTTATTTGCATCTGATAAGCATACACTATGGGTCAAGTGGGTTCCCTTGGCATAATGGTCGTACAACACATCCTTCTATACTTCAAAAGTGTCCCCATTTATGGAACTGTATGGATATCATCATCCATCTATCACATAACCCTTGAAAGGGACTATAAAGGCTCAAGAAATTGAGGACCACATAGGGAACCAAAAATAGGTTCTTAAACTATTGAAGGAAAACTTGGTTATAAAACAAAATAGGATGAAACAACACGCAAATAAACACTGCAACAAAAGGGAATTTGAAATTGTGATTTATTATTTGTGAGACTACAACCATATAAAAAAAAGTCCCTCAAGAAACAAAACAAGGAAAATAAATTATCATCGAGGTATTATGGCCCCTATAAGGTATTGTAGAGGATTAGAAATATGTCTTACAAATTGAATTTTCCTTCATCATCAAGTGCACATCTAGTCTTCCATGTATCTTGCTTAAAGAAGGTAATCAGTGCTAAGATCTTAGTCTAGATTATTTTATAAAATATTAATGAAGGGAAAATCATACTAGATCTAGAAACAATCCTTGAAACAAGAATTAAGCAACTAAGAAGTCAAGCAATTGTCGAGTACCTTATCAAATGGAAGAACCTACAGGTGGAATAGATGACATGGGAAGTTGATTTGTTCATCTAGAAATGCCCACAATTATTCAAGTTTTAAGGACAACACCTGTTTGAAGGGGAGGGGCATGTTAAGCCCTATACAAACCCCATGTTAACAAAAAAGCCCCTTATTAAGCACTAGATATCGAGTTATTACATTTCTATTGTTAGAACCTTTCATTGTATCATTTCATTATAAGTGTACCATTTGTATCATATATATATATATATATCCAAGAGACTTAGCATTAGGATCATCGAATATTGTTTTGTACATTATATTCATTGTAAAAATATGTTTCCCCTTTGAAGTGGATTTTAGTTATTGGCTTCTTATATATATATATATATATATATATATATATATATATATCCAAGAGACCCGGCGTTAGGATCACGGAATATTGTCTTGTACATTATATTCATTTTAAAAATATGTTTCCCCTTTGAAGTGGATTTTAGTTATTGGCTTCTTATCATTTTTAAGGTGCATAGTTCATAACAATAAATGATCAAGTAAGCAACGTTTACAAGACAAATTGGTGCTTTATCATCGTGCATTACCATTTGATAATGGGTTTCACTAAAAATAATAGTTGCTACCTATGAAACATGGAGACTAAGAACCATTTGTGTAATACCAAGCAATTTAGCAACACATAAAATCCAAAATTATGCACGAAAATCCTTGGTCTAGACAATGACCTAGCACAAACTTTGATTTTTGTAGTTAATTAGATTTGTTTCATATTTTGATCCTTAATTATGAGTCCTCAATATAAAAAAAGTTCTAAGGAATCCTTATACATCATTCGTATGTCTCATAAATCACTCAACATGCATAGTTTTTCTTTGATGTGCATTTTTCCAAAATTGTCACAAGTGTCAAAAACTAAAAATGATCATTTGGATAGATTGATGTCATATGAGAATTTGAGTTTGTGGTAGACCTAGGATACTCTAGCATGATACCTTTGTTTTTCTTCAAAAATATTTTTTACATTATTTTCTTGCATTACAAAAGTACATTTCAACATGATTCACACTAATTCTATGACAAGAGAGCAAATTTTTCGTGTTTTGCTACAATGACAACTTTTTGGATTAATATGGAGAATATAATCATATAGGAAGGTCAATTATGTCATGAAGAACACTTAGAAACTTTAAAATACAACTTTAGACTTGTAAATAATTTTGAGTGTCCATTTTAGTAACATCAACCAAAATTGATCAAAAAAGAGGAAGTATTGATTTTTTGGATCCACAACATGCATTTGAAAAATAATCTGGAAATTCAAAGACATGGTTCCATATGAAATGTTGTTGGTCGTGACCATATTTTATTGGATCCATATGGAATACTCATGTATGGACTAGAAAGAATTTATGTGAGCCACCTTATAACATCGATTTTCACTTTTTTTAATCTCTAGAATTCACTTTTCTCAAATTTTGCATATATTTGGCTTATGAGAGTTTTGCAATTATTTGGTATCAATATTACTTTGTAATGATAATCAAGGTTCCATTTCATATTTACATTTTAAACTCAATTGAATGGTGAATTTATTGGGTTTTAAAAGGTTTAAATTAAAATAAATGGTTTTTCGGCCTTATGAATGTAGAAGTGTAAAGAGGAATTTGGTGATGACTATAGACACATGTGAGAGTGTAGAAGAGCATATTTACACTTTTCTATGAGATGTAATGAGTCAAAAAGATTTTTAAATCGTCTTTGTTTTCAGCAGAGAATGTTGAATTCCTATCGTGAATTTCTACTATCTAAATTTTAATAGTAGTTGAGTTTTGTCTATGTATTTTGATTTGCAGCCCATATGCCCTACGTTAAGTTGAATTAGAGCATGTAAATTTTAGTTTTGATTGTGGAACACAATAAAAAAATAATGTAAAGTGTTTGGTATAATTATCTAGGGAGAGGAATTAGAGGATTTTGAGCATGAGTTGTGGAAGAGAATATTTGCAAAAGAAAAAAAGGGAGAGTGTCGACTGCATTGAAAATTGCATCATCATGGGAAGAGGAATTCTTGTGGTGATAGGAAGAACAAGAAGACAAGAGGTTGGTTCATATTTGGTGAAAATTGTTGCAAATTTTTTGTAATAAATGATGAAGAGGATGGTTTCCATTGAATTAGGTAAGCATTAAATATTTTCAAAAAGGGCATTAGATAAAGTTAAAAGTGATGAATAATAAGAGAAACAAACTAGAAGAGCACTAGAAATAGTAAAGAGCGTGAATCAACCCCAAAGGAAGTTACTGGTATATTTTTCAAGTGTAAATCCAAAGAACTTGAAAGAGCGGTGAACAAACACAAAAATGTGTTCAATGCAAGGGAATTGAAGAACCATAGAGAGTGAAGATTCCTTATGGAATATTGAGAAGTTACTAATCTAAATGGTGAGAACAATTGAATATGGATAGAAAATAGTGTCAAGGTCAAGATCCAACATAGGAAGAAGATGGCCACCAATTTACAAGGTAAATTTGTAACCTTGTTTGTACTTTGTAGATAAAGAGAAAATTAAGGTAAATAAACATAGGTATAAAAGAATGGTTTGAAGAAACTTGTAAAGTGACTATGAGAGATGATCTTGTTACTAAGAGATTGTGAAGAATAAATCATGAATTTTGAGGATGGACTTAGATTTCCCATTAAAAAGAAGGGGTGTGTGTGTGTGTGTGTGTGCGAAGAACATGTGGACCACAAAGAATATTTTTATATTAGCCTTAGAAGTGGTAAGTTGTTAATGAAGAGAAAGTAAAAGAGTAGGAAAATATAGGAGAGAGAAAAATATTTATCTCTAGATGTTGTTGAGAATAATGTTGAAAGTGAGAGTGGGGTCCCTGTGATTAAAAGCATGCAAGTGGAGAAGATGATAAAGAAGAGAAAAAAAAAATGACGTGTTAGAAATTGAGTTTTGTGGTGAAGGAAATAATCTCCAATTTGCTGTGGAGAATGAGGAATGTGTAGATGTAGTGTATGTTGTTGATAGCATGAAAAAGTTAAGTGAAAAAGATGTAGTAGCGGAGTTGTTAGAATGTGAGTGTGCAAGTGAGCATGTAATGGAATCTAATGCTTATGTGGGGGTGTAGCCTTTTATGGTTGGGAGTTACTTGGAAAATAAAGGAACTGCTTATGTGGGTATTTCCCCATGTTGGGGTTTTACCACATAATCTATGTCTCTCCCTCCTTTCATCTTGCATTGTTTATTTACGACTTCTCTAATGCTTTCAAAGGATATTGGATGGTGTAGCTATTTATCCTATGTTAATTCATATTTATAAAACCTAACAGCTGCAAGGGAGGGACAATGAAATAGTGATCGAGTTGCAAAAAATAGTGTTTTGACAAAAGAAGTGACATTGAAAGAGGTGTGAAATGAAGATATTGGTTTTCTGTGTTGATATATTTTGAGCGAAAGAAAAGAAAAATCTATGTGGAATGTGGATGTTGATGAAAGAAAATATGTAATGAACGCGATGCAAAACTATAGAATATGTTGATGTAAAAATGTAAAGTAGCAATGCACGTAGTCAAGAAGAAAGTGAGGATGAAGAAGATTAAGGAACACATGATGTGTTCATGATGAATAAGTAGTTGTAGCAAGAAGATTTGATGCTAAGATAGAGATGATGATGAAGATACTCAAGTGGATATACCAAATGACTCTAGAGATGATAACAATGGTGATAAGGATATCAAAGTAGATTCACAAAAAGATAAGAGGAAGATGTGTGATGTTCTAGCAACAAAAATCGGTGATGATGATATGAAGAAAGGTTAGGCATTGAGTTAGAGTTGCACCAAATATTTGTGATCAAGTGTAATATACCCCCTACTAACTCCAATCCTAACTAAGATCAGAAGGAGGGAATTACTATGTTGACCCAATCTCTAAGGTCCAGTTATGGAAATGGAGTCTAAATTTTTCGACCTCTTACAACTCCATCAAAACGTAAAATAGATAGCATTGTTGTGTTTATCTCATCAAGAAATTTCAAATGATATAAGGCATGTCCAAATCCAACTTTCGGATTGTGAGAGATTGTCGATTAAAGTCCTAGCCTATTTTATTGATCCACATAAACTTAACTAGCCACATGGCGCTCGCGTGGTTTCGACAAGGTTTTTTGAGCCATGCGTCATATCACCACCCACGTGGAAGTTTTGCCCCTTGTTATCAGCTCTTTCATGACTTCCCCTTACTTACGAGGCCTAATGCATATATTGGTGCATTACAATGTCGCAACATCCATTACATAAGAACTGGGCTCACAATGCCACCTCACCTCGGGGATAAAATCCTAGGAATTCCTATTGTAATACCCCATCGAATATTTTAGGGTAAACCCTCTGGGACTGCATGGATCCTCGTGGACCCCACTACTAACATGTCCCAATACCTTTGCTCATCCTTAACCTTCCACATCACCCCAATTATTTCGACAAAATTCACACTACCTGGATGACATGACGCGGTCAACCTACAAGGCTTCCCGGTACCAATACGATGTGCCCATTGGCCCACCATGCCACGTCCTCCCATAGATAAAATCTCAGTAGTTTTCCACTGTGCCTCTGCTTGAAACCTTGAGGGAAAAATTTCAAGGAAACGTGAATGGTGCAAAATCTTAGCTCAATTCAACGATCTAGTTTTCTCTGGCCTTCACACTTGGTCATAGTTCCTGAACACATGGTCTAACAGACTCAAGCTTCCTGGCTACTCCAGGCCCTAGACTTCCAGCCCCGCATCATATGTATTACATGAATGCTTTGGCTTCTCCCTACTCTCAAATCTTGGTCACGATGGTCATATATATATATATATATATATATATATATATATATATATATATATATATATATATCCTGATATGATTATGATTCAAGGGTCGAGCTCATACACCTTAAGGTTCAACCCCGCGTGACTATGCATATATATGTATTGTTATGAAGCTCTTTGTAGCTATCCCTCTTGAGCCTTTAGAGGCTTTGGCCTAGCCTATGAATGTTTAGTTATATATATATATATATATATATATATATAGCGATGGCACTTCTAAGCTTAAGATTAAGTATCGACTTAACCTAGCCATGTATACACATTAATAGGAACATGTTATCTCTCCTGATCTTATACATTTTAAACCAAGCCCTAGTAGGAAAAACATTGCACAAAGCAGAGTTCTATCCATCTCTCAATACCTAGGGAGACATAGACAATATTCAACCTCAGAAAATAACAACTAAATCATGTAGCCACTATATGCAATCAATTGAACTAAAATCTAAGTTAAGCCTATAACACAAGAATTTAAGCCATTTAAAATCCTACAAGAAATTCACATTTCTCATTCATACATGAATCCATTCATTTTCTCAGGAATTGCATATTAATGTGACATTCCTAAAGCATGCAGAAAAGTGCATTTCATGACATATTGCAAGCTTTCAACTAGCACATTGAGTTAATGTCAAAACGAGCTTTAAATTAGCACATTAAACATATGCTTAACAAATTATGTACAAAGGCTTGAGTATACTTATATTATTGAGATGTGCTTAGAAAATGATATTGGGACTTCAACTCTCCACCCAACCTTAGACACACTGCAACCAAGTCTTTCTTACAGTAGTCACACTCGATCCATATTCTAGAGCTTGATGATGAGTGCTTAAGGGATTAAACCATTTCTTCCAGCTAAAATAGGGACTCCAAAGGACCATCCACCTCCACCCACAAGCTATTTTATGCAATCCATAACTCACATGGAATCCAAACGTCTACCACCTCCACCCTACAGCTACTCTAATAAGAATTTTGGCTCTACCAATACAGACTAGAATAGGGAATCTATAGGCTCACAAACTCCACCCCAACTGAATGAGGGAATCCAAAGGTTTAACACCTCCACCCTCAAAATTTCCTTCTCACAGTAGTTCCACCCATTCCTGGGAATCCACAAACCAATATAAAAGCCAAAAAACAAGCATAGGGGGCTACATAACTCTCCTTATCGGAATCCAAGGAACATGCCTCCACCCAAGTTGTCAAGTGAATCTAGAGAAAAGCATCTCCACCCTTCAGTTTTACTAGGAATCCACAGACTATTGTCCTCACCTAGGAGATATTATTCCACCTCCCATTGCTCAACTGAATATTTTCTCTGCTCCTTGCCTTCTGGTAGTGACTTTGAGCTATGTTTTTTTTCCTCCCATGTTTGTACTTTGTTAACACAACAATACTTCTATGAACCTTTCCTGAGACTTTCTTTCCTTTGTCTTCTTTCCCAACCTTCTGTCTCTATTGTATCTTGCATTATCTCTTGTTCTCTATCATAAATTCCCCCCTCAATTCCTAAGAATGCCTTCCTTGAAAATTCCCCTCTTTCTTGTAGTTTGTGTGGTTTCATTCCCCCCTAAAATGTTTGTCTCCCCTTGTGTGGAGTGTGATAGTCATCCCCATTATGAAGTTGCAATTTTTTTGGTTGTTTGGGCGTACATTCTCTGTTTCCCTTGACTTCTTTCTCGACCACAGTGGTTCTGTCTTTTCTGAGTGGAGGTAGGTGTTGAGCGATGGAAAAGGTATGAATTTGCCATTTATTTCTTTATCTTTTTCCTTTAATCATAACTCCTTTGTATTCTAAAATGGTAATATATCGACGAATTATAATGGAATTAAGGAGATTAATGATTATTGCAAATTAACTAAATATTGTCCTTTCTTCTATACAGAAAATAGAAGAAATGGGAAGCCACCATTCGGGAGGAAAAGACAAAGAAGAAGTAATTGTTGTCCCTTCAACAGGAAGCCATATCCAGATAAGAAGATCGAAATCGAAGTGCACAGTCAAAGAAAATAAAGGAACATCGCGGCTTCAGCGCAAGAGGACAAAACGATAACTGGAGATAGAAGATAGAGCGAATCCCTCAGATATTTCGATCCTAAGGGATCGCTGCTTCAAAGATTATATGTATTTCTTGTTTTGTCCACCTGGCTGTTATAAAAGGACAGCGCTTGTAGAAATCATGGAGCATGTGTTATCATTATTCAGATTTCCTTTTGTATTTTCACTTTGATCACCGACTCTTCGTTGGTTAAAACAGAGTGCGATTGCCTGTGAACTTTGTTACATATGATTAATATATAATTCGGTTGTCGTTCTATTATTTGATATTGAAGTAGCTCGGCGGTGCTTCACTAGCGGCTAAGAGCCGGGCCCTGGTGGATCCACTTGCTATCTGTACCATTACTTTACAATTCTAGTCGTGTAATGGTTTGCTTTAATGTTCATTTTCTCTAGTCGCATTGCTTTACAGACTCCATGTTTGATAGCTTACTGTTTCAATATTTTATGGAAAATTTGGTTTATTGCATAAGCTGTGATTGAATCACATTGTTGTCCTTTCCACCATAACAAGATTATTATTCTTTGTAACTTGTATTGATATGATTTTCCAATATAAATTTTCGCTATTCATTCTAGAATTTGTTGTTCATTTCCATTAAATAGCTTTGCTGATCATTTCTTTCTTGCAAGTATTTGGTTTTGCTTTGGAATGTTATTGTAGAGAGCATGTTTCTTCCATTTCCATTAGCAGCATTATTTAACTCAGTTATCATTTCCAATTAGTTTCTTTAGTGTGGATTGTAAAATCAACAACTGTAAAGGACATTGGTTATCACTGTCTAAGTTCTCAGATTGAGGATCTTGTTCATGTTTGATTTCATTTACATCAGTTGACAGAGGAAAGATTTATTACTACTGCATCCTTGACTGATGATTGTTGAGTGAATAATTGAGTTTTAGAGCATTAAGTTTCATGTCATTGCAATTAGATTCCATATTCAAACATCCGTTTACTCTTGTATTTGAAACATTGTACTGCAAATTGGAAAGCATTACTCTTAGATTAAATTTCCGCCTCAGACTAAGTACACTCTTGAGATAAAAAATCGTACCTGGATTGATAATTAATGTAGGATAAATAGGAGTTAAAAAAACACCTTTTATACCTCAACATTTTGGCGTCGTTGCCGAGGAGAGTGTAGTTATTTAGAAAGAGTGATGTATATTTGATTTTCTCTGCTAAGGAAGAACTGGGTATTAAAAACGGAAGGTAAGAACCTGCGTAACGAGCGAGGAACATGCTCGTTCACTTGCACGCTTCATAGCATAATTGCGTAGAAGTTTAAGGTAGGAATGAATGCTTGCATTTTTTGAATGACTAGAAAATCTAAACACAACAAAATTCCTCCTATACCTAAAAAACCTAAGGGACCAGTGACCCTTGGGCGAACAACCTTTATCGACAATATCATTAAGAAAGCTAAATTTCAGCCATCAATAGGCCCTAGAAAAATTGCTTCTAGACAACCTACTAGCTCCCTTTGGGCCACAGAATTACCATCTGTAGCTTTTGCTAAGGTGCATAGCCAAACAGAAGAGATTGAGCAAGATTCTCAAGAAATTGAGAATTCTCGCCCAATTTCTTTACAAGAAGGGAACTCTAGTAATCTCCGCGAAGGAGGAGGAGAAATAGGGGAAATAGAAGAACCAAGATCCCCTATTGAAGTAATCCAAACACTAAGCAACCCAGATAAGGGAAGCGTTGTCAAAATCATCCAAAAACAAAGCTGAAGAACCTGAAGAACCAAAATCCCCTCAAATAATAGTTCAGCAAGGGACACTCATTATCCCAGACCAAGGAAGTGTTTTTAAGGTCATACCTACTCTTTCTAGTCAACCTAGGAATAATTCCCTAGAAATCCCAGAAGGATATTGGCACATATTTGATCAAATGGCCCAGAACCAGCAACCACCCCAAACTTCCACACTGCAATATCCCATTGTGGACACTGCAATTAATGCACCTATGAAGGCCATTCCTCTCCAGCATATTCCTACATTCCATGGCTTAACATCGGAAGATCCAGATGCGTTTCTGTTTGAATTCGATGTATTATGCAGGGGATATGACTATACCACTGATCCCCAAAAGCTAAAATTATTCCCCTCCACATTAAAAGGAGTAGCTCTATGATGGTTTATGGGGTTAGGTGGAGGTGTTATAAATTACTGGGATCATATTAAAGCTGCTTTTCTAAAGAAATATCAAGATTATTGTAGGTCCAGGGAATTAAAGCATGAAATATTTCAGATGAAAGCAAAAACTAATGAAACATTGGAGGAATATGTAGAACGCTTTCAATACAACCTCCAGAGATCACCTTATTCATCTTTACCCTTACCTGATAATGTGTTAAAAACTACATTAATTAAAGGGATGAAGGAACAATGGGTTGAAACATTAAACATCATGGGAAAAGGTGACATATATCAGGAAAATTTTCAGACATTATTGATTTATGTATCAGGAGTTCGAGAGGAAGCACAAGACTAAAACCAGCAGAATGTGACATGATCACAAGGGATAGAAAGACCTTCGGTGGAGGTATAACTTGCACAGAAATTGGCAATCTATTGGAAGATTTCAAAACTGATATTTTAGGGACTCTGACAACGCAACTCGACATCATGCAAGCTAAACAAAACCAAGCAGAAGTAGAACAAAATTTGGCAATATTCTGCCCTAGATGCAGAAAGAAACACAGCGATAAAGAGTGCCCGCTGGATACAGTCCAAGTCTGCGCCATCTACACAAAAGATCACTCCATAGAATATTTCCCCTCACTCCCGGGATTGAAAGCAATCTACAAAGAAGCGGAAGAAGAAACAAAACCGGTGTGCTTACTCAATCAGCGCCATCAATGGCATCCATGACAAACAGGTATGCCCATCGATCTATCCTCTTATTTTCAGTCTCCTCAGTATAATGCTCAACAATATAATGGAATGTGGCAAAATTAGCCACCTTTCCCCAGCTGGTCACAGCAGCCATTTCCTACATCGCCATGGAAAAATCAAACAAATCAAACCAATTGGCCGAACTTTCCTTACTGTCCATCATTTGGGCAAAATAATACATATCCAACATAATGGTCCCCCTCCACCTCTCAGAGTCAAAACTGGCAGTCGAACTGGCAAAGATCTATGAATCAACCAGCTGGAATGATTCCTCTCCCTCCAACTACACTGCCAGCGCCATATACATTGCAACAAAATCCCCATACCAACTTAAGACCGCAACTCCCAGCCCAACTCAACCCGAACCCTAATAATAGACCGGTTCAATCTGTTCAAATAATCGAAGCACCAGAACTAGAAACCGAGTTAAGGGAGTGCAAAGACCTTCAACTAAGGTCTGGGCGCATAATAGAATCAGAGGGAGACAAAAATGTTCAAGTTGAAAATTCGTTACCTTTAGAACAAACATTACAAAAAGAGAAAGTGGTTAGACAACAAACTCATGAGCAAGCAACCACCTCTTCTCCACCATTCCCAGAACGACTAATCATACCTCGCCCAATAGAACATCCTAATTTTGATCTTCTGGGAGAACTAAAAAATTTGTGTATAAAAAAACCACTCCTCCAAGCTATCCAAGATATTCCAATTTATGCAAATACCATCAAATAATTAAGTATAAGAAAGCCAAAGAGGAGAATAACAACTAACCTAACTATCCAAATAGTCGGCACACTATCTGACTTACTATCAGGAAGAGAAGCACCTGTAAAGTATGAGGACCCAAGAAATCCTATAGTTACGGTGCAAATCAATGGACAATCATTTCCAAATGCCTTAGTTGATTTAGGAGCTGCAATTAATATCTTAACAACCACCACTTTTCAAAAACTTGGCATTACATCATTAGATCCAACCACAACCTTATTGGAATTGGTTGACCGATCGGTATTCAAGCCAGAAGGCACACTACATGATGTAATGGTATCTGTAGACTCTTGGGAATACCCTGCCGACGTTCTGATTATTAACTCCAAAAACCAGCTAGATGGACACCCTTTAATCTTTGGTAGACCTTGGCTGGAAACTGTTGATGCTTACATTGGCTACCGACAAGGCAGCATGACTATAACTAGAGGGAGTTATGTCAAGAATTTAGCCTTATACCCTCCAGCCCAGCCAAGTTTAACAATAATAAAAACAAAGAAACAGCCTGTATCATACCTCATAGAAAACATTAGATCACCATTAACCATAGAAGATGCTCTCAAATTTAAAGACCAAACAGAGGATGACCTCATTAACAGTTTCATTAACCAACCAAAAACCAGATCCCATTTTCAATGTCACATGATCGAGGCAGCATTTGATAATGAAGAAGAAGAAGATCACCTAAAAGACATTCATGATCAATCAATGCCTACCACCTCTGTTTACAATAGAAAAACTATAGAAAATGAGCTAGGAAAAACTCTGAACATTAACAAAAACATGTCTGCTGAACAAGAGGAGAAGATGGTCCAACTACTGAGAAAATATAAGGGAGCCTTTGCATGGGATTACCCAGACATGAAAGGAATTGATCCCCAGTTATGTACGCACCACATTTATACAGAAAAATATGCTAGACCCATTCACCAACCCCAACGGAAATTAAACCCTCATCTTAAGGATATTTTGAAAGCTGAATTACAAAAAATTTTCGATGTAAATTTTATTTATCCAATATCTGATAGCAAGTGGGTCTCTCCACTAGTAGTGATGCCAAAGAAGAATGGAAAGTGGAGGATATGTGTAGTCTACAAAGAATTAAACAAAGCAATCCAGAAAGACCACTTTCCCCTTCCTTTCATTGATCAGGTATTAGATACATTAGCAGGAAAAAAATTATTTTCTTTCCTAGATGGCTTCAGTGGATACAATCAGATTCAGATCGCTCCAGAAGACCAAGATAAGACTACTTTTACTTGTCCTTGGGGAACATTTGCTTACAGATTTTTACCCTTTGGTCTATGCAATGCGCCTGCCACATTTTAGAGGGCCATTCTCAGCATCTTTTCAGATTTAATAAATGAAGGGCTTGAAGTATATATGGATGATTTCACACCTTATGGAGATGATTTTGAGCTAGCATTAGAAACATTGGAAAAGGTGTTGCAAAGGTGTATTGCCACCAGGCTCTGCTTAAGCCATGAGAAGTTTCACATGATGATGACCGACGGACTCATCTTAGGTCATTATATCTCAGCAGCTGGAATACAGGTAGATCCAGATAAAATTCAGATAATTTTGTTAATACCTACTCCCACTACACAAACAGAGGTACGTAGTTTTCTGGGATTTTATGGTTATTATAGAATATTCATAGAGCATTTTTCTCAAATAACTGCACCTCTATACGCACTAACAGGGAATGTTGATTTTATTTGGACATATAAATGTGACCATGCTTTTGAAGATCTAAAAAAGCTTCTATCAACAGCCCCAGTGCTAAGCGGCCCAAATTTGGGTTTGCCATTCCAAATTTCATCTGATGCCTCAGACACAGCTATCGGAGCAGTCCTTGGGCAGGAAGAAGATAAAAATCCATATGCAATTTATTATATTAGCAAGAATCTATCTCCTGCTAAATTAAACTATATGTGACTGAAAAATAATTTTTAGTTGTAATACATGTTGTAAATAAATTTAGACATTATATAACTGGGTATCCTGTAGTGTTATATACAGATCACTCTGCCATAAAAATTTTAGCAAATAAACCTCTTATAAATGGTATAGTAACAAGATGGTTGATTCTATTGCAGGAATTTGACATCACAATAAAGGATCGACCTGGAAAAGAGAATCTTGTAGCTGATTTTCTCTCACGAATGTCAAAACCAACAGATGCAGCAGCAGTCAAAGATCAGTTTCCAGATGAACATTTGTTTGTTGTTACTGCCAGAACCCCATGGTATGCTGATGTTGCAAATTATTTATCAGTAGGTAAATTACCCAAGCATCTAACGCCCAATGAACAAAAACAGATAGTGCAACGCAGTACCTGATTCTCTTGGATTGGGGGCTACCTATTTCATACAAGAGCAGATATGCACATCAGAAGATGCGTCTGAGAAGATGAAATATTTGACATTCTGAAAGCATGCCACGATGGGCCATGTGGCGGACATTTTGCAGATCACAAGACTGGTCACAAAGTTTTACAAACAGGCTATTACTGGCCTACAATTTTTAAAGATGCTAAAAAGTTTGTACAAACCTGTGATAGTTTCCAAAGGGCGGGGCGCCCTGGACAGTCCGATGAAATGCCCTTGAATCCACAGTTAGTAATCGAGCCATTTGAGCGCTGGGCGCTCAATTTTATTGGTCCTGTTAACCCACCATAAAATCAGAAAACATACAAACTAGTTGCAACAGAGTATGTTACTAAATGGGTTGAAGCAGAGCCACTTCCAAGAGCTACAGAGGACTCTGTAATACATTTCCTTTTCCAAATTTTTGTGCGATATGGCCTCCCGAGGGACATAATTACAGATGGAGGACCGCAATTTGTAGGTAATAAAATCGTTGCAACATTAAAAAATTACCACATTCAGCACAAAATTACAACTCCATACCACCACAGGAAAATGGCCAAGTAGAAAGCACGAATAAGGTGATAGAGTCAATACTTACAAAAACAGTTGCATCACACAGACGTGACAGGGCTTCAAGATTGTCGGAAGCCTTGTGGGCATACAGAACAACGTGGAGAAATAACACATGATATTCATTATATCAGTTAATATTTGGAAAAGAACCCATCTTTCCAACAGAATTTGAAATTCAAACATTAAGAACAACGAGGAGGTGGGTTTGAATTCAAATGAGGCCCAGGTTAGCAGATTACAACAAATCAACGATTTAGATGAAATTAGGCTCTTCGCCCTTCAACACACTGCATTAATTCAACAACAGAGAGAAAAATGGCACGATGCCCTTATTAAAAAGAAAATCTTCCATGAAGGCGATTGGACACTCCTATATGACTCCAGGTTTCAGGATTTCCCCGAAAAACTCCAAACACGATGGCTTGGACCTTATGAGATATAAAAAGTGGATGACAATAGTACCATTACATTAACTATCATTGATGGATCTGGACATTCTTTCAAAGCAAACGGTCATCGAATACGACTTTACCACAAACCGCTTAATCGAGAATCCTTTTACCAACAATTACAAGGAGATTCCACTATGCAGATTATGGCTGAGGAAGATAACTCCTCCTCAGCATTAATTCAGTGAACAATTCCTTTATTTCTGAAATTTGTACATAAGCTTTTCTTTTTAATTTCGCTTGTATGAACTGTTTTTGTACAGATTTTTTTTTTTTCGCGATGTTCCTTTTAAGGAACAGCTATTGTTCCTCTTAAGAAATAGCAGTCGTTCCTCTTAAGGAACAACAATCTTGTGTGCCTTTATTTTTCGTGTTGTTCCTCTTAAGGAACAGTTGTTGTTCCTCTTAAGGAATAGCAGTCGTTCCTCTTAAGGAACAGCAATCTTGTGTGATTATATTTGTTTGTTGTTCCTCTTAAGGAACAACACTTTTGCGTGTCTATCTTTTTGTTTTTCCTCTCAAGGAACAATTGTTGTTCCTCTTAAGGAACAGCAGCCGTTCCTCTTAAAGGAACAACATTTCCGCCGATTGTTTTTGTTGTTCCTTTTAAAAGGAACAGCCCCTTCGCCATTGTTTTCACTTTCTGTCGTTCCTTCTAAGAAATAGAAGTTTCGATTTGGAATGTTTTTAGGTTGTTCTGCCGAAGGATCAGCATTTTTTTGTGTGCTTGTTTTAGCTGTTGTTCCGCTTAAGGAATAGTTGTTATTCCTCTTAAGGAACAACAGTTCCGCGTATATCTTTTTCTTTTATTTTTTGTTCCTCTTAAAGGAACCGCAGTTTTGTGTGCAGATGTTCTTTTTGTTGTTCCTCTTAAGGAACAACAGCTGTTCCATCTAAGGAACAACACTTTTGAGTGCATTTTTCTTTTTGTTGTTTCTCTTATAGAACAACGTTTTGAGAATTTTTGTGAATTCTTCATGATCCTTTTAAGGCAAACATACAAATTTATGCAAGGACACAAAAATTAGAGGTTACTGGAATCAGCAAACCAAGGAAAAGTTGTAATTTTTAAATAAATTTCTTTGTATTAATAAGAAAAAAGGAAAGGACACAACTATCTATATCACTTTGTTGTCTTTATCTTCACTAAAATTAATTTGATCGATTATTTTTATCATGTTGGTTCTTCCCTAATCCTCATAACTCTCTTTGACTTTTGTTATTGAATAATAATAAGGGCATATTTTCCTCTATTGAGATGTTTAGACTTCTTCCACCATCCCTACTCTTAAGGAGTGTTTATCCATCCTCTATATATAAATAGGAAAGTGCTATATAAAAGAAAATGAAAAAATGAAAAAAATATCTATATGATTACTAACAATTCTATGATTTGTTAGATGGAGGATAGGGAGTCTCATCAAGAGCCAGCCTACCATGATCATAAGGAAGCAGTGAAATGGCATTCCCACTATGGCCACCACACCAAGGATATGATCCAATGGGCACATCAAAAAAATAAAAAGTCCTTGGAACAGGAGGTCTCATCACAAGCCGACCTGCCCACCTTTCACTCCTTCCTGGTGAATGGCATGGTGATTCATCTAGTTACCAAGCCAGCACAATGGCCTCCATCCTGACATTACAAAGCACTTTCCTATGCATAGATAAAGGATTATGGTTCCAAGGGTGAAAAAGAAACTTTGTCAAGGTTATAAACACCTGTGGGCAATAGAGCTCTGCTGATGGTATTGGAGTCATATTTTTCACAAATCAATAGTAATTATAAACCCTTTTCTTATATATTTATCTTGATTTCAAATGATATTATGCTCCTAGACCCCTTTTTTTGAACCTCTTACACATGAAATATTGTTTATAAATCAATCATAATGGTTCAAAGTGAATAATGACCGCATAAGCACCTTTATTTACATCAGCTGTCATTTTTCCTATTTTCGCATCATTTCATAGCATTTCCATATTTATTCACAATTTTCATAATATGCCTCGATTTCAATAATTCAATACTTTTTGTGATCATTTCATGAATACGCATGCCTTTCTATATTGTACGATTATCGTCTAGTTCGCTGCTCCTCCATTGTCGGTCGAGGACGACCTATCATATTTCAAGGGGGTGCGGGTGACTTTCGAAATACACCTGCATACGGGTCAATTCCTTATTTTCATCAGATCCCAAAAATGGCAAGTTTAACGATATTGATATTTTCTGATATGCACGGGTTGTTGTTCCATTACCATTTTTGTGTATTGCTATGAAAAAATAACAATGTGTAGGGCTTAGACGAAATGGGAGCTGGGCGAGCAGTACGTAGCGAACCACAAGTACTAACAGTTTCCGACGCTGCACGAGAAATTTTGGAAAGAGTAGGATGGATTTCCTACCTTACACGACTGCAGCAACCCCATGAAACTGTGGCCATTAAATTTTTGCAGAACTTGCAGGAGGATCATTCCATAGTAAAAGGAAGGCGAATAACAGTAACAGATGCAGTAATTGCTGAGGTATCCAGTCTACCAGTAGTTGGACCCATATGGACCCATAAAAAATTGAGACTGCAAGAGGCCATGACCATCTTTCGGGACGAAGGACAGAACCTAACCGTCAAAGGAAAAGGAGTCCAGCCGGCAACTCTGGGAGAACCATGGGCAGAAATGGCGAGAGTAGTGCAAAGCTACATTACATGCGATGGGAGAAAGGATGTGGTAAGACCACGCCACCTCAAATTATTAGCACTACTAAAACAGAAATGTGTTGTAAATTTGCCTACATATTTAAATTTTTTACTACATGACGCTGCTCGGAGCATAAGGAAATCCTGTCATACAGGAACGGTAGTAAGCCACCATTTTTTAATTTGATTAATAGTTAGCCACAGTCTTTCTCAACAGCAGACTAGTTGGGAAGAATTGGTATTTTCAATAGATGGGGGAACAACCTTACCTACCCCGAAACGAAAAAGAATCACCAGCACAGCAAACGGACCTATAAAACGCAGACAGTCCTCCAGATTAAGAAGAAGCAAGGGAATGTTGGGAAGCCTCCAGAGTAGCAGCAACCAACCCTTAGAATTACCTAGTTATGGAGATGAGCACCCCCCGCAACTTGAAGGAGGAGAAAATCAGGAAGAGGAAGAAATTAAGCATACCAATGAAGAGGAAAGGGAGGAAGCAGAACCTCCCGTACCTCCAGTGCAAGTCCACCACAAAGTCCATTGCAGGAGGACGAATTGGCCCAAATTTTGGCCAATATGTGTGAGTATATGCAACCCCATAGTTCGCTCAACCTCAATATTGAGGTAGAATAATTAAAGGAACATTATACAGCAAGGATACATCCAAGGAAATGCATGATGAGGAGGAGGCAGAAGCAGAAGCCCCTTAGGAAATAGTAGATCAAACTAGGGTTTCGTCCCCTAAGGAACCTAGTCAGGATAATACGAACACTGAAGAAGTATTCCAAACGGAGAATATGGAAACGAGCTAGGGCGAAGGCACGGTCCCTGAAGAACAAAACCTAGCTGAGCAGCCAAGTCCAGAAAAGGGAACAGATGTTCCTCCCAAGAAGAAGAAGAAGACAAATGAACTTAAGAGGATGCGGAGGGAACAACAAAAGCTACTAAAATTAGTAAAACGACTCAGACAGAAGATAAGGGTTCTGAAAAGGGGGGAGATCTCTAAAAGAACCCCGAAAAAGGGGGATGCATCCATCCAAACGGAACCCTATAATACAAGGGCCATGGAGACTCAAACCGAGCCCATATTCATTCAAGATAGCAAGGAACAACAGGCAGTTGTTACAGACGCAGTTGCCCAAACTGAAAATGCACAAGTCTATAATAAAGATGTTCAGACCGAGGCACTGTCCTCTAGCAGTATAGCCAACCAGACGTTTTGCAATAAAGAGACACAGACTGTAGGAACTCGATATTGTAATAAGAAAACCCAGGTAGATCTTGAACCCAAAAATGTTTTGTTGAACAACGACCTTGGTGTAGCAAAACTCTGAGAGGATCTGGCACAAGCTCAGCGAGCTAGAGAAAAGCTCGAAGAAGAGATTGTTTCTAAGAAGAAATACCAAGAGTTACAGCAGCAATTAAGGAACATCAATGCATCAGAATCAAACGGATACTCTCTATTCTCTATATACAGATGTTCTAGCATGTAGGTCCTCTGCCAAAAATTATTCTTTGTTTTTGTTAGAAAGATATTTACAGTTAAAAATTAAAGCTGTTAAGGCAGAAAACCTATAGAATTAAAAATTGTTGATGATTTTATAAACTGCTGCAAACTCTATGGAATAAAAGTTCAGCGCTTACTCTATGAATTTTATTTGCACAATTTTATATTGGAAGAGGAAATGGAGATGAATCCCAGTCCTTTTGTGGGTGATGTCCAATATCAAGCATTCATTTCATTTGTTGTTAACCAGTTAAAATGGCTCAAGGCCTATAACACTTTTCAGAGACAAGAAAATGGGTTAGACCTTTGAGTTAGGGGTGAACCGAGACACCCATTACAACTATGGGCTAGGCAGAAAAGCTTAATGACAAAGGAGGGTGTGATCTAGACATTGGGACCCATCCACAAAACGATTGTCCTGGATGGGGTAGAATATTTTCTGTCCATCAGATACCAAGCCGTAGTAGCAGCTAAACTCCGATGGAAGGTTTCCAATCGTAGTATTCAAGAGAGAGAGCCATTCAATTATAAAAAATTTAAGTTAGCTACCGACCGTCTGGTTATCTATAGTAACCTCATCTTGAGGGAAGGCCCATATTGTCTAGGTTGTAGATTTCGAAGCCCTATTATCTGGTATCCTGCAACAGACTATAAGGCCATATATGAATTACCTGAAGGGCAGACAGGGCATATTTTTGAAGTTTTAGCTGCAAATAATGGTTTTAGACCATTTAATGAAAACCCCTCTCTATCCTATTCTCTAACTGTTTTGCATTTAAACTACATGGTTTTCATGAGGACATGAAAAAGGGTAAGCAGGGGGGTGTATTGAGTGATGGAAAAGGTATGAATTTTCCATTTATTTCTTTATTTTTTTCCTTTAATCATAACTCCTTTGTATTCTAAAATGGTGATATATCGAAGAATTATAATGGAATTAAGGAGATTAGTAATTATTGCAAATTAACTAAATATTGTCCTTTCTTCTATACAGAAAATAGAAGAAATGGGAAGCCACCATTCGGGAGGAAAATAAAAAGAAGAAGTAATTGTTGTCCCTTCAACAGGAAGCCATATCCAGACAAGAAGATCGAAATCGAAGCGCACAGTCAAAGAAAAGAAAGGAACAGCGCGGCTTCAGCACAAGAGGACAAAACGATAACTGGAGATAGAAGATAGAGCGAATCCCTCAGATCTTTCGATCCTAAGGGATCGTTGCTTCAAATCTTGTCTGTGTTTCTTGTTTTGTCCGCCTGGCTGTTATAAAAGGACAACGCTTGTAGAAATTAGGGCCCATGTATTATCATTATTCAGATTTCCTTTTGTATTTTCACTTTTATCACCGACTTTCGTTGGTTAAAATAGAGTGTGATTGGTTGTGAACTTTGTTACATATGATTAATATATAATTCGGTTGTCGTTCCATTATTTGATACTAGAATAGCTCGGCGGTGCTTCAGTAGCGGCTAAGGGCCCGGCCCTGGTGGATCCACTTGCTATCTATACCATTACTTTACAATTCCAGTCGTGTAATGGTTTGCTTTAATGTTCATTTTCTCTAGTTGCATTGCTTTACAGATTCCATGTTTGATAGCTTATTGTTTCAATATTTTATGGAATTGGTTTATTGCATAAGTTGTGATTGAATCGCGTTGCTGTCCTTTCCACCATAACAAGATTATTATTCTTTGTAACTTATATTGATATTCTTTTCCAATATAAAGCTTCGCTATTCATTCTAGAATTTGCTGTTCATTTCCATTAAATAACTTTGTTGATCATTTCTTTCCTGCAAGTATTTGGTTTTGCTTTGGAATGTTATTACAGAGAGTGTGTTTCTTCCATTTCCATTAGCAGCATTATTTAACTCAGTTTTCATTTCCAATTAGTTGCTTTGGTGTGGAGTGTAAGATCAACAACTGTAAAGAACATTGGCTATCATTGTCTAAGTTCTCAGATTGAGGATCTTGTTTATGTTTGATTTCATTTACATCAGTTGACAAAGGAAAGAGTTATTACTACTGCATCCTTGAATGATGATTTTTGAGTGAATAATTGAGTTTTAGAGCATTAAGTTTCATGTCATTGCAATTAGATTCCATCTTCAAACATCCGTTTACTCTTGTATTTGAAACACTGTACTGCAAATTGAAAAGCATTACTCTTAGATTAAATTTCTACCTCAGACTGAGTACACTCTTGAGATAAAAAATCGTACCTGGATTGATAATCGATGTAGGATAAATAGGAGTTAAAAAGACACCTTTTATACCTTAACAATAGGGATGTTTTTGTGTTAGCTCTTTGCTCCATTCTCCCGTTGGTTGACTTCAACTGTCCTAGCTACCCATGCAACCCATCCTTCATAAATTTTCTTCCTTCCTACCTTGTGAAATTTTCCAAGGCAAGGATGGTTCTTCTGTTATTTTGCCTAGCTTTATTAATTGATATGTTCAACCCAATTTAAATCATACCTACTAGCCTTTCATGGTTGCAATAACAAGTCAAGCTTCCTTCAAATCCCAAGAAATCTCCTTTCTCAAACTCTGGAATTTGTGTCCCAATTCTCAGGCCTTTTTTAATATATTATCAAAATACATGAAATATTTACAATGTATGTAAGAGAGGAATTTTCCCAAAGGGTCTATCACAAACACCTCCCCTTGGAGGAACATCATCCTTAGTGTTATAATCTTGAGCACAAGGAAAACATGCTAAGTCCCAAGATAATCATTGTGAGCTTTATAATGCAGCTCACTTACAATCACATTATATATATATATATATATATATATATACAATTTAGTTTCCAAACAACTAAATATACTGAAATTCTTGAATCAACCATTTTCTGTGGCTCCTTGTAGTTTTCCTTATGCTTTTTCTACACACTTTGATGTCTTCAGGTTGTTGCTTGTTTGTCCTATAAACAACTCCATTCACCTAGACTAGGTGATTCCCATGATTTCGTGTAACATGGCATACAATCTCTCATGAGATTCATCATAAAGAAATTGTAATGATTTAAATTATACCTCTTGTCTTGTCCATCAGTCTATCAAGGGAGTTTAGAGGTGTCCCACCTCCACCCTTTTCCAAAACAAGGGAATTCAAAGGATTTCACCTCCACCCACAATCAACAACAAGGGAATCCAGAGGCTCATACCTCCACCCTCAATCAACAACAAGGGAATGCATAGGCTTATACCTCCACCCTCAAATCGACAAGGGAATCTAGAGGTTGATACCTCCACCCTCAAGGGAATCCAGAGATTTATGCCTCCACCCTCAAATAAGCAACAAGGGAATCCATATGATTTTACCTCCACCTTCAATCAACAACAATGGAATCTAGAGGCTTATACCTCTACCCTCAATCAACAACAAGGAAATACATAACAAGGGAATTCAAAGGTTGCTACCTCCACCCTTTAGGGAATCTCGACGCTTATGCCTCCACCCTCAAATCCGATGCAAGGGAATCAAGAGGTTGATATATCCACCCTCAAGGGAATCCAGAGGCTATGCCTCCACCTTCAAATCAACAACAAGAGAATCCATAGGTTGATACCACAACCCTCAAGGGAATCCAAAGGCTTATGCCTCCACCCTCAAATCAACAATAAGGGAATCCAGAGGTTCATACCTCCACCCTCAATTGGAAAAAATGGAATCCAAAGGTTAATACCTCCACCCTCAAGGGAATCTAGAGGTGTATGCCTCCACCCTCAAATCAGCGGAAATGAAATCCATAGGTTGATACCACCACCCTCAAGGGAATCCAGAAGCTTATGCCTCCACCCTCAAATTAATTCTTTTACACGGCACATGAGCCAAGACAGTCCTATACCTATCTGTCCCAACACATTACACAACACATACACACATACACATATACACGAGGAATAATACAATGTACGCTTGGCACAATTCAACATATACACATATACAACACGATATGTACACATTGCACAACACAACATGCCACAAATCACAGTATTTTAGTTATGTTGTTATATTATTCAACATTCCTTGTTCATAATGGAACATTCGCACAATATAAGAATCCTATTCACATCATATTGAAATAGTAGATCAGCCAGGGCCACATTTGCATTAAATAAATGTAACCCATCATTCTTCCAAAAAATGGCTCCTACCAAAACCTGGAAGTCACAATGGAATTCATATATGTATGTATATAAACATTGGCATGATCATTAACATATCATAGATTTACCTATATAAATTGAGTTAAGATAACCTCCTTCGTGCCATTTTCATGGTTGTTATTTCACTGTCCATTATTTCCCATGGACTCAACTAGCCTTATTGGATGTCATATGATTGTTTGCTTGGTCATGGACTTAGCACACATGAATATATGTTAAATAAAACCAAATTTTTAGAGAACTCCATGTAGTGTCGTTGTGGTTCACGTAAACAATTTTCAGTCTATACATAATTTCATTTATGTTTGTTTTCATATTTAGGAGAGATTCTCCAACATACATCGACGATGGTCTTTCCTGACCCATCGCCCAAGCCCAACCTTTCTCATATTTTTTTTTTCATGCTCTTTATTTATGAGTTGGGCCTCCTCGGCTCTCTTCTAGATCATTGTGGCTTCTATGCCATACCCAAAGAATTTGTCTTAAGATCCCAAGCATGAAATTTGTAGGGAAAACTCACAAAGAAATGATAAGAAAACAATACAAAAAATGGAATTCACAATAACAATCATAAAAATTCCAAACATAACAACATGGCCATGCATATATCAACAATCAAGGTAATAAACAATTCATGATGCCAACAAATTAAAAACACAACACGTAAGAATTAAAATAGAGAAGTCTTAGTCAAGTCCCACTAGCACAAGGATGGGCTTCGTCAACAAGGGGACCTAGGATCAAACCTCACGAGGGTGGTTGTGCATGTGCTAGGGGGAGGAGACATGATAAAAAATCAAGTCATCCTAGGGATGGTGTAGCCCAAGTCGTGTGCGATCCCCAGGTGACTTTGACGAATTAGATGCCCCTGGGTTGTGGTTTCTCAACCCACAGGTCAAGCCTGGAGGATCGCAAACAACTTGAAAAAAAAATAGAGAAGTCTAAATTTTCACTCGATTCCCATGAGTCTTGAAGTTATATATATATATATATATATATATATATATATAATTCTATGACTTTTCCCAAGGTTCTCAACAAACTTGAAGTCTCAATTCCCTTCAATTAACTTGCAGGGGAATCATTTTCAATATATGTATCCACATATTATGGAGCTTGGGGGGATGCCCTCTCCTCCTTTTTGACATCTTGCATTACAGATTCATGTCCTTGAAGCTTGCAGGGATTGTCCTCCTACATTTCCTTCTTGTGGGTACAAACCTTCTCAAGTGTTCCTCCCCACAGGACCAACATGAGATATGCTTCTTTTTCTTTTCAAACCTATGGGGCCTCTTATGAGCTTTTCCAACAGGAATTTTGTCCACATCTCGAAGACTAGAAGTGTATTGCAACAACCCTTGAAGGTAGGACAAGTTCTGCCTTAGTATGGAATTCAATTTCGTTTGATCCTTTGACTCCTAACAAGCTTATGATTCTCTGCATTGTAGCTTTTAAGCTCAAAATTCACATCCCTAAGCTAATCTCTCAAGTCCTTCAGCTCAACCTCCAAATTCCTGAAGGTTCTTTTCCTTTGGAGGAAATTCCCTCTTTCTCATTCTTTCTAGACTTGGTCCATATCCTGTTGCATAATGCTACAATGCATGCTTCCTTTTACTGCCATCGAGTCTTGCTATGTGTTGCCACATACACTCAACTATTAGTTCAGTAAGGAAATAATATAAATAAGAATACTAGCTTCAATTTCACCATGCTAAGCCAAACACAAATCTTGTGGTTGTTCACACATCTCCAAAATTATCCTTAGCCACATGTCTCAAGATCCAAATAATGGTTAGGAAATTTTCAAAAATCAAGATTCCACAAGCTCATGCATATTCTAGTTGAATTACAATCACGCTTCCTCGATTCAAAATATTAGTCTTTTACCATACTCTTAACATTAACTCAAAATTAGCCTCTTGACTGAGACTATTGTTATCAATTTAAAAATCAACCTTTAAATTTTAAAATATTAGTCTTCTTGCCAAGGCTAGTAATAGCCATTAAGTTCAACCTCATCACCAAGGGCAACAATCAATGGTGTCTGTAATCTCAAAAGGTTGGTTAAATCCTTTTAACATATAAACATCTGCCATTTTATAACTTATAATTTTTCACATTATGAAATGTATCATGTATATGCATGCAATCTCAAAATCAATTTATATTTATAGCCACTTAATCACAGTGCTACATCTAGCACCTACATGCACAAGCAAGCAATCAGCATACCATCAACAATCGTAGTGCTACAATCGGCAAAAGCAAGCACTCAATACACAATCCATGATTATGGTGTTGTAACCAACACCTACAACAAGCATTTATCAAAACACCTAACTCTCTAATAAAGTCACAAACATTATGCCTCCAATTCATCAAGGCTCTTTTTCATATAACATATTGACCATTGGATTCTCCCATCCCATCAACATTTATACATATATATTTTTAACAAATGAGACAACTATGTTATGCAACACAAGAAGCACAGATATTTTCCCAACCCCTCATATCATATGAGTATTCTCATGCACAACTATCCCAAGTGTAAAAGCACCCACCACTCAAGCAATCATGCACAAACACATGCAGGTACTTCTACAAAAACTAAAGAAATTACAATCATCCATGATTGAGCAATAGAATGTCGAGACCTTTAGGATGCTTAATAGAAAACACTTGCCATACCATTGCATTTCAATAAAATCAATCATACCGGAACATCTTTGCAACCAGCATGAAAATCACAATCCAAAGCTATAAATAGCATGCAATCCTTTCCACATCAACTAAAACACTCGAACTAGAGCTTCACCCTAGCTCCAAAGATCCATGTTGTATGCACATACACAATCAAGCTCATGAGAAACATGCATAAATTAATATGCTCGATAACCATATTCTAGCACCTACTACAATGCTTCTAGCCTCATCTAATTTCCAAAAGTTGAGCTAAGTCCAATGCTTGGACTTACTTCTTTGTTGATTCAACAACAAGGCACCAACTTATTCCCAAAGGTTTAAAGTTGAAATTTTTGCTCTGCACTTCTTTTGCGATAGAGCCCATATGGTCCAAGTGTTGAACCTGGAAGCTCAAATATCACTCTGTAACATACCCCCTACTAACCCTAGTCCTAACTAAGGTCAAAAGGAGGCAGTGACTATATTGATCCAATCCCCAAGGTCTAGTTATGGAAATGGGGTCTAAATTTTTTGACCTCTTACAACTTCTTCAAAACATAAAATAAATAACATCATTGTGTTTGTCTCGTCGAGGCCATTCTAATGATATAAGACTTGTCCAAATTCGACTCCTGAATTGAGAGAGATGGTCGATTAAAGTCCTGGCCAATCATATTGAGCCATGTCAACTTAACCTGCCATGTGGCGCCCATGTGGTTGTCCAAGACATTTTTCATATCACCACCCACACGGTAGTTTTACCCTATTTCCAACTCATTCACGACTTCCTGTTACTTATGGGCCCCAATGCATATATTGTTGCATTACAATGTCACAATGTCCATTACATAGGAGTTGGGCCCACAATATCACCTCACCCCAGGGATAAAATCTTGGGAATTCCTCTTGCAGTCCCCAATCGAATCTTCCGAGGTAAACCTTTTGGGAATATGTAAATCCTCATGGACCCCACTCCTAATGTGTCCCAATACCTTTGCTCATCTCCAACCTTCCACGTCACCTCGATCATTCCCTTTGCGATGCAATCACCTTTTGGGGCCATTCCCTTTCACACTGTAGGGATGAACTAACCCCTTTAAACTTAAGGGATGACATAGTCAACCTACAAGGTTTCCCTACACCAATAGGACACGCCCATTGGCCCACCTTTCCACATCCTCCCAAAGATAAAATCTTGCGAATTTTCCACAATGCCTTTACTCAAAACATGTGGGGAAAAGGTTCCAAGAAATGTGGACAACACAAGAGCTCGACTCAATTCAAGGATTTAGAATTCTCTGACCTTCTTATTTGGTCATAATGCATGAATACATGGTCTAACGAACTTGAGCATCCTGGATCCTCTAGGCCCTAATCTTTCAGCCCCACACCATATGTATTACGTGAATGCTTGGGCTTTTCCCCACCCTCAAATCATGGTCACAATGGTTATATATATATATATATATATATATATATATATATATATATATATATATATATATGCTGATATGATTCAAGGGTCGAGCCCTTACACCTAAAAGTACAACCTCGCGTAGCTATGCACAAATATGTATTGTTATGAATCTCTTTGGAGCTATCCCTCCTAAGCTTTTAGAGGCTTCGACCCATCTTGCGAATGTTAATATATATATATATATATATAGTGATGTTGCTCTTGAGCTTACGATTAAGTATCGGCTTAGCATGGTCGTGTATGCACATTAATATGAACATGCTATCTCTCCTAAGCTTATAAATTTTAAACCAAGCCCTGATAGGAAAAACATTACAGAGAGCAGAGATCTATAGGTCTCTTAATACCTAGGAGACATAGACAATATTCAACCTAAAGAAATAACAGCTAAATCATGTAACCATTGCATACAAGTCATTCAACTAAAATCTATGCTTAGAATAACACCGGAATTTAATCCATTTCAGTTTGTGCAAGAAATTCACATTTCTCATTCATACAGGAATCAATTCATTTTCCCAGGAATTACACAGGAATACAACATTCCTCAAGCATGCAAAACAACACATTCCATGACATATTGCAAGCATTCATTCAAATAACACATTGAGTTGATGCCAAAACAAGCTTTAAACTAGCACATTAAACATATGCTTAACAAGTAATGTACAAAGGCTTGAGTATACTTATATTATTGAGATATTCTTAGCAACTAAGATTAGGACTTCAACTCTCCACTAACCTTAGACATGCAGCAACCAATCCTTTCTTACAGTAGTCACCCTGAGCCATATTCCAGAGCTTCAAGATCAATGCTTAAGGGACTAAACTATTTATGCTAGTTGAAATAGGGACTCCAGAGGACCATCCACCTCCACCCACCAACTACCTCATGCAGTCCATATCTCACAAGGAATCTAGAGGTCCATCACCTCCACCCTGTAGTTACTCCAATAAGAATTGTGGCTCTACCATTAGCTGGAACATGGAATCCAAAGACTCACCACCTCCACCCTAACCAAATGAGGGAATCCAGAGGTTTAACACCTCCACCCTTAACAATTCCTTCTCACAATGGTTCCACCCAATCCTGGGAATCCAAAATCCACTATAAAAGCCAAAAACAAAGCAGAGAAATCTAAAGAACTCTCCTGAACGAAATCCAAGGAATAGGCCTCCACCCAAGCTTTCAAGGGAATATAGAGAAAACCATCTCCACCCTCTGGGAATCCAGAGACTACTGTCCTCACCTGGGAGATATTCTTCCACCTCCCCATGCTCAACTAAATATTTTCTTTGCTCCTTGCCTCCTGGTAGTGACTTAGAGCTATGTGTTATTTTCCTCTTGTGCTTGTGCTTTCTCAACGCAACAATACTTCTACGAACCTCTCCCTGAGGCTTTCTTTCCTTTGTCTTCTTTCTCGAGCTTCTTTCTCTACCGTCTCTTATGTTCTCTCTTGCTCTCTATCAGAGATCGCCCCCTCAAAGTCTGAGAATGCCTTCTTCACGAATGCCTCTCTTGATTGCAGTGTGTGGGGTTTCATTCTGCCCCATAATGCTTGTCTCCCCTTGTGTGGAGCATGATAGTCATCCCCATTACACAGTTGCAACTATCTTTGGTTGTGTGGGCGTACATTCTCTGTCACCCTTGACTTCCTTCCCGGCCACGGTGGTGGGGATGTTGTTGTGTCACCTCTCTGCCCCATTCTCCCGTTGGTTGACTTCCGAGCTGTCATAACTGCCCAAGCAACCCATCCTTCATAAATTGTTGTCCTTGATGCCTTTTGAATTTGTCCAAGGAAAACATGGTTCATTTGTCCCCTTGCCCAACTTTATTAATTGATATGTCCAATCCAATTTAAAGCATATCTGCCAACCTTTCATGGTTGCAATCACAAGTCAAACTTCCTTCAAATCCCAAGCAATCTCCTTCCCCAAACTCTGGAATCAATGTCCCAATACTCAAGCCCTTTTATTTTTTTTCAATAAGGCCATTTTTTTTAATCAAAATACATGAAATATTTACAATGTATGTAAGAGGGGAATTCGCCCAAAGGGGTTGTCACATCATGTGTGAGTGAGAAAAAGTGGTGATAGTAAGCACCATTAATTTAGAGTATCTTGAAGTAGTGAGTATCTTTGGACTTGAGTTGCAAAGAAATCGATGAGGTTGAATAAGAAAATGGTAGAGTTAAAGGTGGACATGTAGTGTTGCTTATTAGTTGAGGATGAAAAATAAAAGAGTAGATTGGTAGTTGCAAGGCATCCTTACACATCATTTATATGCCTCATAACTCTCCCAACATGCACAATTTTACTTTGGTGTGCATTTATCCAAAATTGCAAAAAGTATTAAAAACGAGAAATTATCAATTTTGTTTTTGGAGGCTTCTAACTTCCCCCCAGGGATAAACTGATGTCATTTGAAGATTTAAGGATAGTGGATCTAGGATACATTTGCATAGCACCCGTAGTTTTCCTCAAGAAAGTATTTTGGCATGATTTGCTTGCATTACAAGAGGGCATGTTAGTGTGATTTGCATTTTTATGACAAAAGAACATGTTTTGCTACAACTTTACAAAAAAATATCATCATATAGGAACGTCAATGATGTGATGAACATTCAACAACTTGAAAATACAAATTTGAAGTTCAAATGAAGCTTGGGTGTCGATTTTAGTAAAGCTAGTCAAAATTGATTAAAAAGTTGAGAGTAGGCTAATTTTGTGGATCAATTGTGTGCATCTAAAGAATAAGACATGAGTATCCATATACTCTTGAAATATGTGAAGCATACTCATGTATAAATTGGAATGCATTGTCCTTAAGGCACCTAATGCTAATTCACATTATATTTTAATTCTTAGAATTCACTTTTTATCAAAATTTCTATATGTTTGGCTTATGAGGATTTTGTAATTATTTGGAGTTAAATATTATTTGTTGTGGGTAAGATATTCTTTGGGACTCACAACCTCAACAACAAGTTGCTCATGAATACCAAAACATATTTGTTACGAACCATGTGCCTTAAAAATGATAAGAAGTCAAAGAACACAATCAACTTCAAAGGTGGAACCTCCTTTTACAATGAATTAAATACAAGACAAGATATAATGATCCTAAGACTAGGTCTCCTTGATATATATATAGGAAACAGAGTATAATTATAATGAAATGGTACAATGAAAGGTTCCAACCTACATAACAATATAACAACAGAAATGTTATAATTCAATATCTAGTTCTTAATAAGAGTTCTACGGTTAGCATGGGGATTGTATAGGGCTTAACATGGCCTTCCCCTTCAAACAAGTGTTGCCCTTAATACTTGACTAACTATAGGTGTTTCTAAATGAATAACTCATGTTCTCATGTCGCCTCTTCTACTGTTAGGTTCTTACATTTAATGAGGTACTCAATAATTGCTTGATTTTTCCACTGTTTAATCCTTGTTTCAAGGATCGTTTGTGTTCTAGTATGGTTTCACCTTGTTCAATAATCTATGATAAAATAGTTTGGATTTGGATCTTGTTACTGATTACTTTCTTTAGGCAAAAAACATGGAAGACTGGAAGTTTACGTGGAAATGGAGGAAACTCCAATTTGCAAGCCATACTTCCAATCCTTTGCAACACCTCACAGGGGGCATAACACCTCAGTGTTAATTTATATGGACACATATGCTATGAACCATCCTTTTTTGTAGCTATCATCATTGGAGAAGAGAATGCACTTTGGATAGGTCAAATGTTGTTGGCCGCCAACATTTATCGAATCAAACGTTCAATCTCACTCTTCTATGCATATGGATACTTGCAATGTCTAACATTAGGTGGTACACTTCCAGGTTGGAAATGAATAGCATAGTCATGATCATGCATAAGTATAAGACCCTTAGACATCTCTAAGATTCTATTGTGTCTTCAGGATTCTTTATAATCCTTCCATAGGAAGAAGGGCCTGATGAAATATTAAGAAGCAATAACCGCATTTAATGTACAATTAAATTTACTTTAAAGAGAGCCAAATTTTTGAATTTGCTAAAACCATAATGAGCAAATGAAACCTGCCATATTACTTAAGAAAGTCACTTGCTGAAGAATTCTAAGGGCTGGGTTGAAAATTGTGAAGGACACTGATTAGAATATGTCACAACGAAGAAGCATCATTCTCTCAAACTCAAAATGTTTGCAGATTGCTTGAGGCTAGAAATCACCAAGAATCGAGATTCTATCCTGTATGTTTGAAGAACATCCTTGCATTGGCAAGATATGTTGAATATATTTGATTCAGAGTATTCAAATGATAACAGAACCAAACACACCGTCAGATCCAAAAACAATGACATGCAGTAAGAAAATGCACGTCAATTTGAACTGATTTATACACATTGTGGCTCCAAACTTACACTTACAATCCATTCCAGGGATTTCATGTAGTCATCCTAGAGCAGCAACATACAAGTGTGTTACCGAGTATCATATGGCGCGACCTTTGATTTATAGTATATACACATCATCCTAATCAGCCAGCTATATGTTTCGAAGCATGTCATACATAACATATTAAGTGTTTACTTAATCACTTTAGCTTTGATTAGCCTCTGATAGAGTACCTTTTGCAGAATTAGCCAGTATACATATTTATTCTAGTACCATGTTAGGACATCATGCGCTTTTTAACGTCACTCCGTTGTACAAACAAAAGAACACCTGGAGCTAGGCTTCTAGATGCTGGAAATGGCTTGCAGGTTCATCTTTGTTTATCACTTTAAATAGCATTTCCTGTGTAGCGGAGAAAACTCTATCCTTCACAAAAATGTTTGATCTTCCATGCAGAGGAGCTTAGTTAGACATTCTTTCAATCAAAGAATTGCCGACTCTCTAAGGAGGTGAACTTAGCCGGAAATATGGAAATCTTCTGAAAAGTTTAGCTTCTTTGTGGTCTCTGTCAGGGTTTCAGCATATGCATTTACAAGAAAACACTGACTACTTTCTCACTGTGAGAGCACATAGTATCATGCCTTCACCGCTGCACATTGCACAGCAAAACATTTCATCTAGGGATATATCCTGTTTCCTCCATCTGGGTATCCGAGGACTCCAACTTAGCATGAATCTTGTCAGATTACAGGTGTGATCCATACCCGACATGGAATTCATGAGTAGCGTTATTCACCTCAATCAAGCTACATCCTGGTGTCTTTCTGAAACACCTGTCCTTCATCATCTTTCTCACCTTTGCTGCGTCATCCCACCTTCCTACCCCAGCATAGGTGTTTGATAAAAGTATATAATATGCAGGATTTTCAGGGTATAACTCAAAGAGATTTTCTGCCACCCATTCTCCTACCTCAACATTACAGTGAATTCTACAGGCACTGAGCAATGCTCCCCACACACTTGCGTCAGGTACTACTGGCAACCCTTTGATGAAGTCACGTGCTTCCTGCAAATGCCCAGCACGGCCAAGTAGGTCAACCATGCAAGCATAATGCTTTCCCCTTGGGGAAATATTATAGTCTCGAATCATGCAGTCAAAGTATGTCCAACCTACATCCACGAGGCCTGCATGACTACATACAGATAAAACAGAAATGAAGGTGACGTCATCTGGCTTGATGCCCGTATGTTGCATTTGATGAAAAAGGTCAAGTGCAGCCTTACCATGACCATGCATTCCATACCCAGATATCATCACACTCCAGGACACCACATTTTTATCAGACATGCTATCAAACAATTGCCGTGCAATATCTATACTCCCACATTTGGCATACATGTCTATAAGGGCAGTCTTCAAGAAAATGTCTAGCGTAAATCTCCTTTTGATAATGTAACCATGGATCACTTTGCCTACATGCAAAGCTCCTAAAAGGGCACATGCCGGGAGAATGCTCAGCATAGTGACAGAGTCAGGGGTCAGTTCCTCCGATTGCATTCGATGATGAAGTGTCAAAGCCTCGTGAGCATGTCCATTTTGAGCATACCCTGATATCATTGCGTTCCACAAGACCACATTTCTTTCAGGCAATCTCTCAAATAATTGGCACGATATTTCTATACCCCTGCATTTGGCATACATGTCAATGAGGGAACAATTTACACAAACATCTGATTCAAATCCACTTTTAATTATAGAACAATGTAACTCCTTGCCTTGTATCAGATCTCCTGCTCGAGCACATGCCTGAAGCAAACTCATCACGGTGACCGAGTCCGGCTTCCAGCCTGCAAACTGCATTCGGTGAAACAGTCCCAAGGCCTCATCAGCATCTCCATTCTGAGCATGCGCAGAGATTATCGCAGTCCACAAGACACCGTTTGGTCGACGCATATTGTCAAATAGATGGCGCGCAATGTCTAATCTCCTACATTTGGCATACATATCTACAAGAGCAGTTACCACAAAAATATCCAATTCGTACCCTTTCCTGAATATATAATCATGAACCCACTTGCCCTGTTCTATTGCTCCTAAATCCGCACATGCCTGGAGAGCGCTAACCACGGTGAACAAATCTGGTGCCAATCCTTCCGCCTGCATTTGATTAAATAGTGCCAAAGCCTGACGGGAATCCCCATTTTGGGTATACGCAGCAATCATTGACGTATACATAACAGCATCTCTTTCAGGCATTTTGTCAAAAATTTGACGTGCATCCTCTATACTTCCACATTTTCCATACATATCTACAAGACCAGTGCCCACAAAGATATCAAGCTCATATCCAGCCTTAGCTATATGATGATGGATCTCCTTACCAGCTGATATAGAGCGGCATGCCTTAAGCACAGAGGGAAATGTGAAATTGTCTGGCTGCACACCTTCCTCTTGCATTTGGTTGTAAAGCTCAAGGGTTTCTCCCGAGAACCCTTTCCTCGCATACCCTCTGAGAATTGCATTCCATGAGTATATGTTTCGTTCAGGCATTTCGTCGAACACTTCGCGTGCATCCTCAACTTTACCAAACTTCGTATACATGTTGACGAGTTTGGCACCCAGTAAACCATCTTGCTGAAGTCCGCTTATAACCAAAATGGCATGAAGTTCGTTGAGCGATTTCAAGTCTGTGCATTCTCGCAGGAGAGAGAGAAATGAATTGGTATTGGTATTAGTGTCCAGGGAATTGAACGACTCCTTATTCAAGTTACATAGCGTATTGAAGTTAATGGCTTCGAATGGCCATTTTGAAATGTCAGTGGCTGCGGGTAGTTTCCGATGAAGAAAGAAGCGCATATTTTATGCTAAAGTAAAACTCATGATAGTGGTTGACAAAACCATCCGTGATGGTGAGTACATTATTTTGCAGGAGACTTCAGTGTGGGCTTTTTAAAGAGAAGGAAAAATGTTTTTGTTCCATGAAATTGCAGATTTTAAGCATTCAAATTGTATATTATATGTGTGTAAGGATTTTGGATATTGTGGAATTTTTAGTTATTCCGAATAAGAGTTGAATCATCAAATTTGCTTTTTTTTGTTTTGGTAAGTTGCGTAGGTCGTTTTTCATTTATTCATTATAAAAGTATGTTACATTCATATAAGGATGCTAGGTGGCCTCAATCTATTGGGAAGCCAGGGTTCTTGGCTATCGAAACGAAACGCACGCATTGTAGGTTATCCAACATTTGAAAGTTTTAAGTTTGTCCAAACCTAAATGTCTAGCCACCAATGTCTATTTATATATGTACAAAACTCTATATTAACTGACATATATAATAGTAAAAAAAAAAAAAAAAAACCAACATAGCTAACAATAAAACCATCTACTATCAGAGGACTTCACAAGGGTTGGGTACTTTGCACTCGAACCCGAGTGTTATGACTGGGAGAGACAGAATGTGTTCCTCAATGCGGCCAAGGTGCTTGTTCTATTATTGAATCTAGACTTGGATCAACTGGAGTTCCTTTTGAATTTCCTGAAACCCCAGATCAGGTTCCCCTACATTTGTTTGAGGGGTCATAATGGTTGAGCCACCAGAATTTTCATAATCCAATATAAGTGAACAGTGTGTTTATACTGGGTGGTACACCCACAAGTGTTTCTTGGCTCCAGAACGAGATCCCTCCAATCTCCCCCCTGTACTTTCGCAGCTGCCCAGTGGTTGAGTTTTGTCTCCCGTGACATAATTAGTTGTTTGACATATGTTAGAGTTCCAACATTATAGGCCTACATCACCTTCTTGATCATCTAAGCATTGGTGCATCGACCGCTCCTCTTCCGGGGTTGGGCAGATGGCGACGCTCTGTCTGTATTTATCCTTTGACAACGATCGTTACCACAGCCTCCAGAACCCGACGAACTTGCACCCCGAGCCACTAAAAAATGATCGCTTGCAAACTGAGCACGACTAGACCAATGAAGGTACACCAACACCAGCCAAAACCGAGACTTGCTTATGCAGTCACAACAAAAACATGAATTAGAAATACCTACTACCTTTACATTAGAGAGAAGCATAAGACAGACAAGGCTAGGCTTGGGCCACATAAATAGAACCAATTTCGACCTAGGTGGACCACTCCACCATTTACATGCACTGTGGGACACCTGATGCACAAAGAAACTATAAGACCACCCCCTCCTGTTACGATAAAGACCTATAACAATATTTACATTGAAGAGCACCTCGTCAGGCCGAGGCCCCAAACAAACCACGTCATAGAGACCATAAAACAAGAAGAACAAACAATTGACAGACATAACCTAGAGAAGAGCAAGCCTCAAGATTAACAAACTGCCCATTTCAGGCCTGCAGAATCCTATCCTACCCTAGTAACCTTTGACAGAGACCATCATTCCCATGCGGGAGAGGAGAATGCCAAACACAACCAAGACCAGAATAGAAACAACAAAACTAATATAGAAAACTTGCTTCAGAAAAACAACATAAGGTCAACCTCCAGAGCAAACCATTCCGGACCAACCCACAACTTGTCTACTAACCCAACTACTATAGACAAGCCGCATACATGGAGGCAAATTAAGACAAGAAACATACCCGTTAACTTTTTCCATGTAGCCAGACAATGCAAACGGAATCAATGAGCATCGACTCCTCCTTGAGCTCTCCAGCGCTATGGAGATAATCCAACGACACAGAACTAACTAACGAAACCAACCCAGGATAAAAATTCCCGCCGACAGAGTCTCCTCCCACCAAAACGCCTTGGTGAAATTCCTCCTCCTTCGTGTGCCATCTCCCATAATCTTCTGCGTGGCTCGAGCCTTTATTGTTCGTCGTTCCCGCACGCTCCAGCTCACTGGTGGCCGACTCCCGACGTTATCACTCAACGCTTCTTCAATCATCTGAATCCCAAGGTGGATTGTTAAACATGATCTCACCCTGATTGGGGGGGCCTTGGTTACCTTCTGCCTCCACCTCCTGGGCCTAAGGGATATCTTGCGCCAGGATGAGACGAAGGTGTTCCAAATCCTCGTGATGTTGAATGTTCCACCATTGGGTGTCAATAAATTCTTTCTTATGTTGACAACCCCAATTGGCCAAAAAGTTTGTTACTTTATTACCAGATCTAAGAAAATGGGAGGGGATAATATAATCAAAATAAGATAGGATTTCACTTATCTCCTAGACTAAGCTTGTTGTCCTCCAACTTTTACTAATCTTATCCCATCAAATACCATGATTCAAGTTCTTGATGACTTCAATAACCATTCTAGAGTCCCCCTCAATCTCCAACTTTTTAATCCCTTCCCTTTGGGCAATGAGGAGACCATGTCTGATCACATTAAATTATGCCTCATTATTCGTGGCAAAGCCACAATCTACTGCACAGAGGTGGATAACCTGGCTCTGAGAATCTCTAAACATCCCTTCGTACGTTGCATCCCCTGGATTTCCTTTAGAGGCATCGTCGAAATTCAACTTGAGGAAGCCCTCAGGAGGGGAACGAAATTTTGATGTCGAAGATCAGATAGGAACTCAAGGTTTCCCAGAAGTCGGAGCAAGCATTTGAGGGGAAAGATTCAGATTAGCAATAATCTAGGCTTCATGTGGTGTTGCCTACCAGTTATCAAGGTGATCCGGACTTATGCGGGTATGCAATAAAATACAGAAATAAACATAAACGCACAGATGCAGCAAAAATAAAACGTCATTTCATTAATATCAAATAACTGAAATATGCTTACAGACAAAATGGAAATAAACTAGCTCAGGTGATGGTAGTTTATCTCTGAGAAGATATGTGGTGGTTACATGCCTATGAATTGTGTTACAATGAGGCTCAAGGGTCTTTTTATTATTGAACTACATGGGAAAACCCTAAACAACCAAAACTTTAACCCCAGGAGATGGAACGCCAAGATTTTGCGGGCCTCGTTGGGGTTAGTTGGGCAGCCAACTTTCTGGGGCTTTAACTTGGTCATATTATCTCTATTTGGCGCATATGACATATCATCGGAAATATTTCTTTGAGTACTGTAGGAATTGCCACAGGTCCCTGCTTATGGCTACGAGCCTGTTGCGGACATCAAAAAAACGTCATTTAGGAGGTCAAAACTTCTCTGAAATTTCAGGACCTGAAAAAGTACTGCAAATAGTAAATGCTGCTATAAATAAGGAAATTGAAGAAACCAATTGGAGGTGTAGGTGGAATAGGTGGGTGGCCACCAATATCCAACAAGATCATTCCTCCCCCCTTAAGAAGCAATGGTCCCCAACCCAAAGTCTCATGCCCATAAGAGTCGAGCACAGTGGTTAGCGCCACGATCGGTGGTCGGCTAAGAAAGTCTGTGACATTATTGGTGTTGCCCTTCTTACACTGATGCTCAAATGGAATTTTTGCAAGTATTCGGACCATTTCTGATGGCGATCATTCTGAAATTTCCCTTATGTCTGTATGAACTGCAGGGGTTGGTAATCTGTGTGGATGAATGTTTCCTTTCCCAAAATTTAATGCTTCCATTGTCAGCAGAACTGCACAATGGAATACATCTATTTGTCATAGGTGGGATACTTCTGGATTGTGTTTGAAAGTGTTTCATTGTGATATGCCACTAGATGCTCATGCTGAGTAAGAACTGCCCCAATAGCATAGTTAGAGGCATTTGTCTCGATCTCAAATGGTTGCTGCAAGTCTGGTAGTATGAGTACTGGTGTAGAGAAAAAAGTAATGCTTCAACTTTGTGAATGCCTTCTGCTGAGATTCAAACCAAAATAATTTTTATTTTGCTCCTCCCTTGGCGACTTGACTGAAAGGCCAAGTGATATGAGAGAACCCCAACAGGAACCTGTTGTAGAAATTGGCAAGACTCAAAAAGTTGTAGAGCTTTATTAGAGTGATTGGGGCTGGCCAATCCCGAATGATATGGATCTTAGTTGGGTCCACATGCACCCCCCGCTCATCAATGATGTATCCCGGATATTGAACCTGGGTCATGCCAAAAGTGTATTTCTCCAAATTGGCACACAACTTGTGTTGTCGCAGTTTTTGGAGGAACTGTCGAATGTGTTGGAGGTGCTCTTCCCAACTACGACTGAAGATCAGGATGCCATCCACATAGACCACTATGAATGACTTGGTGAATGGTTGCAAGATGTCATCCATCAACCTCGTGAAGGTTGTGGGAGCATTTGTCAACCCGAAAGGCATGACTAGCCATTCAAAAAGGCCCTCCTTGGTTTTGAAGGAAATCTTCCATGTCGAAGGGTTCGATTGGTACCTGGTGATAACCGAACTTCAAGTCAATCTTGCTGAAATATTTGGCCCCCTTGATTTGATCCAAAAGGTCATTAATCTGTGGGATTGGGTACATATTCCGGACAGTGATCTTGTTCAGCACCTGATAGTCAATAAAGAGTCTCCAAGTCTCATCCTTCTTATGCACCAACATGATCGGGCTCCCATAGGGCAATGAACTCGGTCGGATGTGACCTTTCTGCAGCAGCTCCTGAATCTGCCTCTTGATTTCGTCATTCTCCATAACAAAGCGTCGATAGATTGGTCCCTTAGGTAGCGGCATACATGGGGTCATATCGATGGAGTGCTTGACCTAACAATGCATAGGCACCCATGCGGGTGAGGTGAAGATGTTCCTGTACTCCTCCACGACCTTGTCCATCTATTGTTGTCGTGCGGAGGAGCCCAGTCTGGAGGTCGTGGCCACAGTCTTCTTCCTTCCTTGAGGTTGGATCATAAGGAAAAAAAAAATCTCGGTTTGGGAAATGAGCTTACTGCATTGCTTTGCAGTGATCAAAGAGATGGCGGTAGACGATGCTACCTCTGGTACCTTGTACAACTTATTACCCAAAGTAATAATCACAGTGCGAGGCCTAGACTCATACACAACATGTCGCTTCCACAAGTATGATTGGCCTAATAATACATCACAAAATTCAAGAGGATCAACATCACATAATACCTCATATGTGAAGGGCTTGATGTTGTAGGGAAGGCGACATTGTTGGCTGACGCAGAGATCTTGTTCTTTGTGAATCCACCCCATGGTGTACGGTTGTGGGTGTGCTATGGTCGGCAAGCCCAACTGCTTCATGAACTTTGTTGAAATGAGGTTCTTTTGTCTCCCGCTATGGACAATGATCTGCAGTGGGGAATGCTTCACCCAGATCAGGGAGTGGAAGAGGCGCTCCCCATCCTCCGAAACTTCGGATTTCTCCTTCTGGATCTTTGTGGTGTCAATGGTGGCATTGGGATCTTCATCGATAATATGCTTCTCTTTTTCATTCCCCTTTTCGGACTTGACTCAGAATCAGAACATGCATCTGATTCCGAAGCCTTCAGCTCGACCACCAGTGACTGCTTGGATCGACACTCACTTTTGTTGTGAGTGGAGCTCTTATGGAACTCACATCACTTCCCTGTGTCCTTCTTTGGCTTCGTGGTGTTTTTCTTCGCTTACAGATTTGACAAGTTATCATGGCCCACCCCACCTTGGATTTGTACTTTGTTCTGTAGTTTGGGGGTGCCTTTCCCTTGCTTCTGATTCGCAGATCCAAATTCTTGCTTCTTTTGTTTGAATTTATGCTCAATCTTGGTATCATACCAGTACGCTACACCAAGCAAGGAGATGTCGAGGAACTCCATTTCCTCCTAGATGTATCTGTGCAGACAACTGCAGTACTTAAGCACCGAATGTTTCTTTGAATCTTTGATCCAACTTTGTGTGCAGGGTGTAGAACATATTCTTCAACTCATGGACATCTTGATCCCTTTGTTGTCTTAGCATAGTCCATTGTATGCACTTTTCATCATAGCTCCCCACAGGGTAATATTGTTGCTTTGTGGTGTCTCGGAAAGAATTCCAAGTGGATGCGGCCGAGAAGGAGGATTCCCTCTCATCCTTTTTCACATAGTAGGTTTCCCACCAGTCCTTAACATGGGGGGCGGCTTTGAGGAGTGCAAAATTTATATTTTCTTGATTGGAAAAGTCATTAACCAAAAAATATCGTTATAATAGATTCAACCATCTATCTACGACGTCTGCATCTATTTTCCCTCAAATACGGGAATGTCGAAGTTAACTTGTAACTTGAAAGGAGTGGCGCTTCCAGAGTGGCTGTCGGATGAATATGCTTTGTCGGTGAGTAGTCGTCAAAGGATCTGGGAAAAGTTATCCATCATCATGTTCCTTTGTTTCTCGAGGGACTCCTCAAGCAATATTTTGATCGGATATCTTGCTCCCTCGTCTTTCTTTTCTTTCGCCATGGGAGGTCATTAGGTTTTGCGAGGTTGATCTTGTAAAGGTTCAACCAGATCGATCCCTAAACTCCTTATATCCTGATATTGTTGAGGATATGCAAAGAAAGATCGAGAAAGAGAAGGCCACTCTTATACCAGTGATCCGAATTTATGTAGGAACACAATAAAATACATAAATAAACATAAACGCAGAGATGCAACAGAAATAAAACTTCATTTCATTAATATCAAATAACTTAAATATGCTTACACACAGAATGGAAATAATATAGCTCGGGTGATGGTAGCTTATCTATGAGAATAGATGTGGTGGCTACATGTCTTTGAACTGTGTTACAATGAGGCTTAAGGGACTTTCTATTATTGAACAACATGGTAAAACCCTAACCCCAGGAGATGAAACAACAAGAGTTTGTGGGCCCCATTGGAGTTAGTTGGGTAGCCAACTTCCCAGGGTCGTAACTTGGTCATATTATCTCCGTTGGCACATACGATATATCGTCAGAAATATTTCTCCGAGTACTACAGGATTTTCTGCAAGCTTTTTCCTACGGCTACGGGCTTGTTCCGAACCTCAAAAAATCGTCGTTTAGGGGATCAAAACTGCTTTGGAAGTTCATGACCTAAAAAACTGTGAAAAATGTAAATGTTGTTTATAAACAAGGAAACTGAAGAAATCGACTAGAGGTCTACGTCGAATAGGTGGGTGGCCATCAATATCCACCTCAATCACAGGGTGCCATTTTTCTACTAGAATATTTTCCCTTATATTTTGGATGATAACTTCCCATATCTCCCCCTGAGATAGTCTTTTATCTTTGAACACTCATCCATTTTGTTCTTTCCAAATCGCCCAGAGGAGGAAGCCCAAGGCTAGATTCAATGCCATATTTAAGACTGGGCTAGAGAAAATTCCTTGCCTCCATAATTCTATGGACATCTTGATGATAGTTGTGTCTCAGTCAAGACATCCAAACTAGAGATGCCATGTATTTATCCACACCTTCTCCGCTAAGGGACAAGAATTGAGAAGGTGCTCAATGTCTTCTGTTGTAGCATTATTTGGTTTTGATAAGTTAGAATATTAGACAAAATAAAAAATTAAAATGTTAAGTTAGGATATGAATAAAATATTAAAAATTAAAAAAATGTTAGGACTATGGTTATTTCATTATTCATATCAATAAAATGTTAGAGGTAGATTGCCCTACAAAATTAAAGCATGATTAAAATGTTAGGAAAGCAAATAAAAATGAATGCTTTCGCTTTAAAAGGATAAATTTTTATAAGGCTGCTTGTTTAAATGCGTCATAAAAATGTTAATATTTAATTTGTGATTAATTTTCTTAAATAAACATTAATCCTTGTTTTTAATTATTAGCATAAAAACATTATTGTAACCTTGGTGCATATTTTTATTGTAAGGTCACTAAAGAGAAAAATTCATTTTTCATTTTGTAAATAAATATCGCACATCTTTCGGCGGTAGATCTTTTCCTCGCCTAGATCAACGGGGGAAGCTTTTCACACCCCCTCGTCCATTTCCCGAGGGGGTCCAAAAAGTGGTTTTAATGGCGGGCGGGCCCTCCCTACGTGTCGCCCTCACATGACTTTGCTCCTTTGCCACACCCTCCCTCTCTCCGGCGCCCCCCCCCCCTCCCGCCCCTAAATCCACCTATCCCTCACTCGTGGTTTTCTTATACCAACAGCTAATTGACCCCCTCCCTTCAACCATTATCCAACATCCAACCATATGTCGGCACCCCATCTGCCCATTGCCACTCTGTCCCTAGCCGTTCTCCCTAATGGTCTGTTGAGATACCACTCCCAGACCGTTGATTGGTCATGTCATTACACCGCTCCTAGGCCGTTAAACTGCTACGATCACTAATCAAATGGTTATCATAAACCTTCTGAGCTATAAATAAACCCAAATTCGCATGTTTATCACTTTTACTTAATTAATTTACTGCTTGTTGCAGGTATACAAATTCATCGCGCACTTTCATCAAGCAATTTCCATTGCTCTCACACCATATCATCTTTTCTTCCCTCTGTCATCTAATTCCCCCATTATTTTCCCTTTTTTTGTCAGCATGGCTCCGAAAGGAAAAACCAGGAAACCAGATTTAGAGGAGAACCCTTCCACTGCCACCCCGGTCGACCTCGACCATATTCCTCTTGCAGACTCCTTCTACAAGATTGCTGACACAGAGTGCGAGTTCGAGTTTCATGAACTGCACCTATGGTTGAAGCAAAATTACCTTGACAAGCAAGATCAGATCAGATTATGGGAATCCCTTCTGCCCCTCTTCTGTTTTCTTAAAACCTATGATTTCCTAGACCTTGTTATCTGGTGCCAAGCTAGATATGATCCTGTTAAAAGAGCAGTAGTGGCTCATAATGGATACATTCTTATTTCCATTACTGCTGAAACCATCAACAACATATTGTTAATTCCCCAATCAGATTCCTTGAGCCTATTTTCACAAGAAGCCCTTATGTAACTATACCATAAGTTGACCTTTCCCCAAAGAGCTCAGATTTTTTATACATTCCTACCAGAAGATGCTAAATTTCCTAAGAGAAATCCACCCTATCCATCTTCAATGTTCCTTGAAGCCTCTACACACATTATTTCCTTACTATCCTATCTGTTAGGTTACCAACATGACAAAACTATTGATGAATCCATTCTTGGATTTTTTTCTATCTTTAATCAATATCAACAACATGCTTTCATGTATAGTTACAGTCAATTTTTGGCTGATTATATACATGAGCAGTTTATGAATTTAACTACACAGGGAATTTTCAAGTACAATTATGTACTTATTCACATGTTTCTTTTTCAGCAGGGAAACTCACTGGAAATCACACTCAGTAGACAAGATGAACAGGGAGTCAATCAATCAATCATCCATTAGACTGATATGGTCAGAGATATTTCAATTAAATTTACCTTCTCAGAATTCATCAACACATTTATACATCCAGTGGCACAGCTTTTCAGTAGCCAGACAGAGCCTAGAATTGGTGAAGAAATAAAAAGGATTCTACATTTACGTGATCAATTTAACACTGGTGACTGGTATTTATACTAGAATTACAAAAAAATAAGGATATATGGTTGTGAACTTGCACCATATAAGCTGCCAAAGTATATTCCAATGAGAATTTTTCTCTTTGGAATATATTAGGCAGATGATCAACATGGATGACCTTCATTTTGCATCAGAGAATAGAAAGTCTCAATTTAAGATCAAATCTAAAATTGGCTCATTTATCTGCAACACCAGATTAGTTGTTATTGAGGCAGATACACTCTTAAAGAACATGAATTTTCAACTCAGCTTCACTTGGTCTTATGACCCTTTTGGCATTATTTCAAGTTTAAGGGTTGAATTAAAGACAACTCCTTACAATCACACTCCAAGGCCAAAAATAGAGAAGTTTATGAATCAGGAGCAGTGGGCAGAAAATACACTTCAAGAAGCAGAAGAACAGATTTTGTCTACCTCTAATGTACAGACTCCAGTTGCTCAGAGTAAACAACAAAAAAGTGTAAGAGAAGAAACTTCATCTACTATGGAGCTGATTAAAGAATTCATAATTCCATAGAAGAAGCCAAAGAATAGCTTGACAGTCTCTACAGAATAAAAGAAGCCAGAAATTATTGACCTTGGAGATCCAGAAGTGTCCACATAAACAAGAACAAGTGTTCCTAATACTCCTCCTACATCTTCACCTTCTCAAGAGCCTTTGGAGATCACATCAGACTACTGGAACCAACTCACCTGATGATCAAAATATCTTTTCAAATTTTATGGAGATAAAGTAGAAGAATGAGACACTAAAGTCAAATGTATATAGCCAATTCGAGAATCAGACCTCCACTTCTCAGCATAGACTTCTCTCTACTTTTGACAGTGAGAAAGGCAGGATGCAAATGGATTTATTACAAGCCCGAGTTCCATTTCCAAAATCTTCATCAGACTACAAGAAGACCATTTTCTCATTTGAAACCAATCAAATTCATCCAATAGATCAAATGGATATGCACAGACAGTCTGGTGAGATATTGTTTTCCACCATGACCACTACAGCCACGTCTTTGTCTAATCTTAGGACTATTTATCTAATATCTAATGTACACTCTCAACTTAAGATTGGGAAATTGTCTTCTCTAGCTAAGGACAACAAACTAAATTCTTTGGAAGACCTTGTAGTTAAAATTGGATATGATCTAAAGGACTGTAAGGCAGTAGAAGAAATACTTAAAAATAAAAATGCAGACATTCCAGCTCTGCGAAAACAGTTAAAGTCTCCTTCTACAGAAGACCCACAATCCAAGGAGATTGAAGAAAGTAAGCAAAATAGAGAAAAAATGTTCAAGCTAATTATTGAGCAAAATATCCAGATTAAGAAAATGGAGGAGCAGATTAAAGGACTACTTAAGGAGAAAGAATCATCTCAGCTTGTCATGATTCCAGTCACAGTATTTCCTATAGCAGTTTCAGGTACATAACCCATTTCATCATCAAAAACCATTGAGTATACATCAACAACAGGTGATCCAAAAAGGATATCACAGGAATTGGCCGTACAAAAGCAGGAAAATGAGAAGATGCTGGAAAAGTTTAAGAATTTAGAAACACAGAAGATTAAAAATCACACTCTGTATATGGAGGAAATGCAGAAGTCCCACAGATTGGGACTTAATATTATGAAGTTAGAAAGTAAGTTATTAATGGCAGATACCTTGGCCCAAGCCAAGGAAATTATTTGGACAGAGATCAGCCAATCAAAAAGAGAAGTATGGCTATCCATACAGATCATTTTGAACAACAAGAATTGATTACCAGATGCAGAACAATCATAGAAAAGGAGAAAGCATCACTTAAGACTAAACCAACAAAAGCCTCAGATATGATAAAGGTGCTCAATTCAAAGAGAAAAGAAGAATTATAACAGATAAATATTATTGATAGAACAACCACCATTTTGGAGATCAAAAAGGTTTTATAGAAGAAGAATTTGCTTAATCAGTTGGATACAAAATGTCAAACATTGGACATTGTTGTCCAGAGGTTTCATTCAAAGTTCAATGTGTTGAACCAGAAAGGACTACTTGGATTGGTATCTCCAAGTGATAAGTTGGTTAATCTGGAGGCATATTGCAAAAATTTGTATACCGTTGCAATAGACAAGACCAAATTTGCAGGAATTACAGGACATATAACAGAGAAGGCCTTTCTTGAAGCCTTAAAGTTTGATTTAATCATAAAACATGAAGTCAAACGTCTGTTTATCAAAAATCCAACTTTCGAAAGGTATACAGAGGTGGATGAAGTATTCTGAATAGTGGTAAATCTGGAGATTCCAAGTGAAGAAAGATGAGATAAACTATGTGAAACAATTGAGTAATTTTTTATCCCAACAGCATGAAAGCACAACAGCATTTTTGGGGCCAAATCATCAACGTTTTCCTTCAAAACAGTGACAGATCATCCATCAGTTTCCTTTTCATATTATTTGATACTTATATTATAATCAGTTTTAGATATTTTCTTAATCATAGAAACTGGTATAAATAACTCTCCATATGAGTTATTAAGGGTTGCACCCTTGGATGAGCATTTTGTGGGCAGAAGTGTACAAGCTTTGATCATTGATGATAATAAAATTATTCTCGATTTGTTTCATTCAATTTGTTCTCCTGTAAGTTTTCCATTTTTTATTACATCTTGTTTTTTGCATTTGTTTAATGTTTATGAAGATAACTAGGTAAGAAAAATGTGTATTGTAATCTATCTTAAATCCCCTGAGGTTATTATCTATATTAGAGAATGACGTATTGAACTGTATGTTTATGTAAATCCCTCTACATCAATTAATTATCAGCATCTTCATAATATTAAATATGTTTTGTTAAGTTGTTAAACATTGTTTGACAGTCTTTCACACTTATGATTATCAAAACATTCCGTTTGAATATTTAATTAATCACATCTTCTTACATTTTCTGCTTTAACACCTGCAAACTCAAATCACTGTTTGAAGTAAAGAAACATCTCTTTTCCTTATCGATTAATATTATCTAAAGTTTAAGCACAACTGTATGAAATTTTTTTTATACATTATTCATCCAAAATTTCCAAACTTAAAACAAACAAAATATTATAGATGCTATGGCATAATTAATTGACCCCAATTATCTCAGAGGACAACATCAGACTGACGTTGTTTCCAGGGATACAAAATTGATTTGTTTTTCCCTGGGACAATGATAATCCTATTCCTTTAAAGGTGATTAAAGGTCTAGTTAGGACAAAAATTTTCACCTAGTGACTTAACTGAACCCAAGCTGCCTCCTTCAAGGCATACCAGGTCTCATTCTGATTCTAAAATTGTTTTACCTCTATCAAATCCAGAGAGACTGGTAATTCAAGCCTCTTCCAGAAGAATACATCAAACCCCTTCTTCTATTCCTCAACAGGGGACCACTACAGTTCTTGATCCTTTTAGATTTGGACCTATTCCCCTAAATTCATAGGTTCTACCTCTAAGAGTGCATGAATTAGTAGTATCCAAAGAGGTGGAATTTCAATGTTATTTGTTAGTTAATTCTTTAGAGTCCTATAAACTACCTCAGGTACCTTTTGAATCCCCCACATCAGAACAATAATTGGATTTACATCTTCCTGAATTCAAACATATTGATTTCATATCCCCAACCTCATATTATTTTCCATCCACTTCTGCACAACCAGAAGATCTCTTTTCCCTCTATTCAAACCCTTTATTTGAACACAAAGAAGGAGAATAAGAGGTCAAAAATTTGGTCATTTGAACACCCTTGAGATCTGTAAAAATATCTTTAACTCCACTTCGTCATCCACCTTATTTTACTCCTCCATCTTCACCTCCTTCTTCTTCTACTTCATATTCTACTTCTACAAACACCACCACTAAATCTTCTTCACCTTCATCACTAGGTATGGATGGATTTAGGCCTATTGTTCAAGCAAGATATGATGCCCTATTACTCCCAAACATACTTAATGATTTTCCTACTGGATATTTGAAACATCTTCTAAGATTCAGTGGGGAAATTGGTCTGTCAATTGAAGATCACCTAAAAACATTTCTAGATTTTGTTGATAACATGAACATAGAAAATGAAAATGTATATATGAGATTGTTTGTGCAGTCTTTAGAAGGCAATATTAGGATTTGGTTTAGACAATTATCAGTAAATTCCATTAGGTCTTGGGAAGAATTAACAACTATATTTAAGAATCAATGGGGTGTGAAAAATGATCTTGTTTATTTCTTAACAGAATTTTAAGAGCTTAAGAGAAATTATGATGAACCAGTAGCTGATTTCATCAAAATATTTAACAAACTTTATCACAAGATGCCTCTTAATTGTAAACCACTAGTAGCAGCAGTAAAGGTTAGGTTCTCCAAAGCCTTTGAAGATGATTTTGCAGTCATGTTAAGGGAGATAACAGCTCGTACCTTAGAATACATGCAAACAAATGATATTGAGCCAGTTGAAGCAAATAGGTTTGCTTCAGCGAAGCTAAGGGCCAAAGCTAAAAAATCCCAAAGAAAATTAAAATCCAATCAGGAAGCCTCTTCTTCTTCTAAATCCAAAAATGAAGATAAAAAAATAGATGAAATCACATCATTTCTTAGAAACCTTTCCAATAGGATTTCTAAAATTTAAACACAACCTAGAGCAGTCCAGCAAATTGTTGCTAGACCTCAAACACAAACCCAAGGTCAATTCAAGAAAGCTCCTCAATTACAAATTATTCAGAGACCTAGTAATGATCAGTAAGTACCAACACCTTTGTTGATTGATGATCAACAACCTTATGATAATAATCTGTCAATCACAAAAGATATTAACAACCTAGACAATACATATGTTCAGCCTGCTATTGTCCCTATCCCTCAAAATCAAATGTCCCAAGAGGATCAAGAAAATTCTCAAGTATCTAAATATCAAGCCTTCTCTGAAATTTTAATTGTTGAACTTAACAGAAGGTGTGATTTAAGACCAAGGGCATGTCCTGGAAGGCCTCCTAAATATCCTGTCATAATTGAACCTCAAGTGAAATATGTTGAAACTCAAACTACTACTATTCAACCTTTGAATAAGCCAAATGATACTATTAAGATTGATAGAATTGTTTTGACTTTTTTTAATGTTAAAAAAGAGTTAGAAAGAGTTAAAATTCCGATTCCACTTTCACAACTCTCAAATAATCTTGGATTTAAGAATCAAGTCACAAAATGGATCCAAAACTCAAGTGTAGATGCTGAAGGGGTTGTTATCAGCCTTCAAGATGAAAAACCATTAGTAGTTTTTGGTCCAAGTTCTGATATGATAGATGAAATTGTACCATCATTTTATGTAACTTTGAAAGCTCATGATTCATTGCTCTATAATTTTATGTTAGATTCTGGAGCCTCACATAACCTTATTCCTAAGGTTATTATGGATCAATTAAATCTTGAAATCACTCGATCTTATCATGACCTATACACCTTTGATTCTAAAAGAGTACCATGTTTAGGACTTTTAAAGGACTTAGTGGTAACTCTAGCTCAAATACCAATGAAAAGTATAGTCCTAGATATTGTTGTCACTGATATTCCTCCAAAGTTTGGAATGCTTCTTTTAAGATCTTGATGTGCCAAACTAGGAGGGAGTCTTCAGATGGATATGTCTTTTTTTACAATTCATGTGTATGGGGGAGAAAATATTAGGTTGTATAGAGAGGTCAGATTTATAGATATTGTTTGTAAAGCATACCAGGATAGAAATCATCCTATTTATGCAGTTGACCAAGATTTTGGTTGTTTCCAATTATCTTCAAATATTTCACAAAATTCCCAACTTAAAATTGAAGATGTGGTTGAAACTCGTAATTTGTTCAAACTGGTATTTGGAAACTTTACTTTGATGGATCTTGTACTAAATATGGAGTTGGAGCTAGCGTTGTTTTAACTTCACCAAAGAAAGAGAACATAACCCAATCCTGAAAGCTGTATTTTGATGTCACTAATAATGTTGCAGAGTATGAAGCTTTTCTTCTAGGTTTAGAATTAGCTAGAAGCTTAAAAGTGAAAAATTTAAGTGTTTTCCGTGATTCTGAACTCATAGTTAGACATGTTAGGAATCTTTTTCAAACAAATCACCCTAGGCTTAGGTCTTACACAAATGAAGTTTGGGATTCAGTAGAAAATTTCTTTCATGCATTCAATATCCCTGCCATTCCTAGAAATGAAAATATCCATCCAGACTCCTTAGTTGTTTCTGCAAGCTCTTTAAAAATACCAGACCAAATGCATGTATAATCCCAAATCCAAGTCAAATATAGGCCATCCATTCTAGATAATTTAAAATATTGTCAAATATTTGAAGATGATGAACAACTTAATTCTTTTCTTCAAGTCATTGATGAATTCTATGTTTTACAAATTGAAGAAGATCAATCAGATATGAATGACGTTGTTAAAGAAAATGAAAACTTTGATTTAAATTCAAAAGTCGTTGATCATAATATTATCCAAATGTCAAACAATTTCATTCCTAAAGGCCTTGTCCCTTTAGAAAAGTTATTCGATCAAAATGATGTCCCTAGAAATCCACTGTCAATTTCATCGGAGGATGATATCGAAGAATCTAACATTGGAACAGATAAAGACATTAAGAACATTAAAATTTATGCATCTCTGCCTCCTGAAGTTAAAACTGAATATCTAAAACTTATTAAAAATTATAAAGATGTTTTTGCTTGGTCTTATGCTGAATTAAAAACTTATGACACTCTCATAGAGCATAAAATTCCACTAAAACCTGAAGCAAAACCTTACAAACAAAAACTAAGAAGAATTAATCCAGTTTTGCTTCTTATCATAAAAAAGGAACTTAAGAAGCTACTTGATGCCCAAATAATTGTTCCCTTAAAATACTGAGACTGGGTAGCCAATTTAGTTCATGGTAGGAAGAAGAATGGGGAAATCATACTTTGTGTAGACTTCAGAAACCTTAATAAATATTTAAAGGACAATTATCCATTACCCAAGATGTACAGTTGCTCCAAAAGGTTTGAGGTGCTAATAGAATTTCCATGCTTGATGGTTTTTCTGGTTATAACAAGATAATGGTAAATCTAGAAGATAGAGAGAAGGTTGCCTTTAACACTCCCTGGGGCACATTCATGTATGCCAGAATTCCGTTTGGGTTATCAAATGCAGGAGAAACATTTCAAAGAGCTATGGATTTAGATTTTGTGGGTAAGACAAATAAGTTTGTTGTTATATATCTTGATGATCTTACTATTTTTTTCTAACTTAGATAAAAAACATTTAAAACACTTGATGAAAGTTTTTGACAGGTGTAGAAAATTCAGGATATCTGTCAACCCTAAGAAGTCTTTGTTTGCTATCAAAGAAGAAAATTTTCTTGGTCATATAATTTCAAAGGAAGGAGTGGTGATTGATCCTAAAAGTGTATCATCAATTCAATCAATTTCATTGCCAAGGAATAAGAAAGAGATCCAAGATTTTATTGGAAAAATTAACTTCTTAAGAATATTCATTCCTAACTATGCTGAAATAGTTAAAGGCATAACTGATATGCTTAAAAATAATTATGAAGTTAAATGGACTATTCCTGCTAGATATGATTTTGATCAGATTAAGAAGACAATCTCTGAAGCACCCACTTTAGCTAGCCCCAATTATTATGAACCATTTAGTATATTTTTCTTTGACTCTGAAACCACTCTAGTTGTCATCCTTTTATAGAAAAATGAAGATGGTGATGATCAACCCATAGAATTTTCCAGTAAATTCATTAGAGATGCAAAACTCAAGTATAAAATTATTGAAAAGAAATCCTACTCTCTAGTTTAAGATTTAAAACCTTTCAGAATGTATGTCCTTCACTCAACCATTATTTCTTATGTTCCTAACAGTGTTGTAAAAATTGTTCTTACCCAACCAGACACTAATGGAAGAAGAGGAAGATGGATCACCTAAATCCTTGAGTTTGATCTCAGCATCAAAACCACTAAGCTAGTAAAAGTTCAAGGTTTAGCCAAATTGTTAGCTAAATCTAATTGCAAGGTCTTAGGAATAAATTATGTTTTTGAAATCTCAAAGAAGAATACACAAGAACCTTCTTCCAAATATCATGGGGAGAATACACAAGAACCTTCCTTGAATGCAGAAGGGGAGAATCCATAAGAACCTTCCCAGGATTCTGAAGGGAAGAACACACAAGAACCTTCACCGACAATTCAAACAGTCCATGTTCATATTGATGAAATTTTTTTACTATCAGATTGGTATGTAGATATTGTACATTTTCTGATTAAATTTGAGTGTCTTAGTCAATTTTCAAGAAATTAGTGTAAGACACTTAAGTTGAAATCTGTGAAGTATTGTATCATAAATGCTAACTTGTACTGGAAGGATCCTCTCAACATTTTGTTACTTTGTTTAACAGAAACTAAAACTGAAGGAATCATTGAGCAGTTTCATGCAGGGATATGTGGAGGACACTATGCCTGGAGAGCCACAACATAAAAAATACTAAGGGCAGGATTCTATTGGCCTAGTTTGTTTTCACAAGTAGGAGCAAAGGTTAGAAGTTGCATTCCATGTTAGATGTTTGCTGGAAAGAAAAAACTTGCAGCCCTTCCACTAGTTCTAGTGATAGTTTCAACACCCTTCTTATAATGGGGACAAGATTTTATAGGAGAGATTCACCCATCCTCAAGTAATCAGCACAAATGGATTTTAACTGCCACAGACTACTTCACCAAATGGGTGGATGCTATTACAGTCAGAAATGCTACAGATAGCGTAGTGATTAAATTAATTAAAGAAAACATTCTATCCAGATTTGAATGTCCTCAACAAATAGTAACTGAAAATGCAACAACATTTAGTAATGTAAAAATGATTGAATTCTGTCAGAAGTATCAAATTTTACTACATCATTCTACTCATTAATATCCACAAGGAAATGGTCTTGCAGAGTCATCAAACAAGAGCCTGGTGAAGGTAATTAAAAAGACTCTATAAGACTATAAGAAGAATTGGTACAGTCACCTTCTCTATGCAGTTTGGGCTAACTGAATATCTCCCAAGATATCAATAGGTAAATCTCCATTTTAGTTGGTCTATGGTAAAGAGGCCATCTTTCCTACCAATTTAGCTTTCCCTGTTCTTAAATTTTTACAAGAGGCTAGTGAAGAACCTGATGATTTCTCTAGAAGGATAAATCGGATCATTGAATTAAATGAAAACAAAGATGAAATTCAATACAAGCTAAGGAAATATCAGAATAAGATGAAAAGTATTTTTGATAGGAATGCAAGGGAAAGAGACTTTAGGAAAGGAGATCTATTTTTGAGATGGGATGCTAGGTGGGAGGACAAAGGTAAACATGGAAAATTTAATAACCTTTGGTTTGGACCTTTTAGCACTGCTGAAGTAAAGGGTAACAATACCTTCATTATACATAATTTGGAAGGACAGTTTTCTTCATTGGTTGTCCATGGAAGATTTATGAAGCATTACATCTGGTACTGAAGACTCTGAAGAAGATTTAAAATCATTATTGTACATTACCAGTTTGTTTAAATTTTTCGGGTTTGTTTTTTTTTCACAGCAAAGACTCCATTAGCCTGAGGAGAAGGCACTTGGATCTGCTTGTTCTCTACTTACTACAGGAGGAAGCAGTCCCCAGTTGGAGTCGGTGTTGTAACATTATTTCATTTTGATAAGTTATAATATTAAGCAAAATTAAAAATTAAAATGTTAAGTTAGGATAAGAATATAAAAAATAAAATAAAAATGTTAGGACTATGGTTATTTCTTTATTCATATCAATAAAATGTTAGAGGTAGATTTCCCTAAAAAATGAAGGCATGATGAAAATATTAGGTAAGAAAATAAAAAAGAATGATTTAGCTTTAAAAGGATAAATTTTTATAAGGCTGCTTGTTTAAATGCACCATAAAAATATTTTTTTTTATTAATTTGTGATTAATTTTCTTAAATAATAATTAATCATTGTTTTTAATTATTGGCATAAGAACATTATTGTAACCTTGGCGCGTATTTTTATTATAAGGTCACTAAAGACAAAAGTTCATTTATCGTTTTGTAAATAAAGATAGCACATCTGTCAACGACAGATCTTTTCCCCGCCTAGATCAATGGCGGGGAAGCTTTTCGCACCCCCCTCGTCCATTTCACGTTAACGCGGGGGGGGGGTTCTGAAAAGTAGTATTAATGGTGGGCAGGCCCTCCCTACGTGTCACCCTCACAACACTTCGCACCCCGCCCCCCTGCTCAAAACCACAAACTACCCCCCCCGAAATACACCTATCCCTCACTCATGGTTTTTTTCTACCAACGGCTAATTGACCCCCACTCTTATACTCTTATCCAACATCCAAATATATGTCGCCACCTCATCTGAAAGTTTCCACTCTATCCCTAGTCGTTTTCCCTATCGGTCTGTTGAGATCCCGCTCCCAGACCGTTGATTTCCCAAGTCATTACACGACTCCTAGGCCTTTAAACTGCTATGATCACTAATAAAACGGTTATCATAAACCTTCTGAGCTATAAATAAACCCAAGTTCGCATGTTTATCAATTTTACTTAATTTATTTACTGTTTGCTGCAGGTATAGAATTTCATCGCGCACTGTCATTGAGCAATTACCATTGCTCTCACACCAGATCATATTTTCTTCCCTCTGTCATCTAATTCCCCCATTCTTTTCCCTTTTTCTGTCAGCATGGATCCCAAAGGAAAAACCAGGAAAACATATTCGGAGGATAACCCTTCCACTGCCACCCCAGTCGACCTCGACCATATTCCTCTTACAAACTCCTTCTATAAGATTGCTAACATAAAGTGCGAGTTCGAGTTTCATGAACTGCACATGTGGTTGAAGAAAAAGTACCTTGACAAGTAAGATCAAATCAGATTATGGAAATCCCTTCTGTCCCTCTTCTGTTTTGCCAAAGCTTATGATTTCCTAGACCTGGTTATCTGGTGCCAAGCCAGATATGATCCTATTAAAAGAGAAATAGTGGCTCAAAATGGAGACATTTTGATTTCCATTACTGCTGAAACCTTCATCATCATGCTGTTAATTCCCCAATCAGATTCCTTGAGCCTATTTTCACAAGCAGCCCTTATGGAACTGTACCTTAAGTTGAACTTTCCCCAAAGAGCTCAGATTTTTTAGACATTCCTACCAGAAGATGTTGAATTGCCCAAGAGAAATACACCCTATCCATCTTCAATTCTCTCTGAAGCCTCTACACACATTATTTCCCTACTGTCCTATTTGTTAGGTTACCAATATGACAAAAATGTTGATGAATCCATTCTTGGATTCTTTTCTATCTTTAATAAATATCAACAACCTGCTTTCATGTATAATTACAGTCAATTTTTGGCTAATAATATACATGAACAGTTTATGAATTTAACTACATAGGGAATGTTCAAGCACAATTCTGTACTTGTTCACATGTTTCTTTGTTAGCAAGGAGAATCACTGCCAATCACACTCAACAGATAATATGAATAGGGAGTCAATCAATCATTCATCCATTAGACTGAAATGGTTAGAATCGTTTCAACCAAGTTGACCTTCTCGGACTTCATCGACACATTCATACATCTAGTGGCACAACTTCTTGGTAGCCAGAAAAAGTCTGGAATTGGTGAAGAAATAAAAATGATTCTACATTTAAGTGATCAAGTTAATACTGGTGACTGGTATTTATACCAGAATTACACAGAAATAAGGATATATGGTTGTGAACTTGCACCATATAAGCTGTCGAAGTATATTCCAATGAGAAGTTTCTCTTTGGAATATATTAGGCAGATGATCAACATGGATGACCTTAATTTTGTATCAGGGAAGAGAAAGTCTCAATTTGAGATCAAATCTAAAATTGGCTCATTTATCTGCAACACCAAATCGGCTAGTATTGAGGTAGATACACTTTTAAAGAACATGAATTTTTAGCCTAGCTTCATGAGGTCTTATGACCCTTTTGGAATTATTTCAAGTTTAAGGGTTGAATTAAAAGCAACTCCTTAAAATCACACTCCAAGGCCAGAAATAGAGAATTTTATGAATTAGGAGCAGTGGGCAGAAAATACACTTCAAGGAGTAGAAGAACAGATTTCGTCTACCTCTACTATACAAACTCCAGTTGCTTAGAGTAAACAATATAAAAGGGTAAGAGAAGAAACTTCATCTACTCTGGAGCTGATTAAAGAATTCATAATTCAATAAAGCCAAAGACTAGATTGACAGTCTCTACAGAAGAAAAGAAGCTATAAATTATTGATCTTCGAGATTTATAGGTGTCCACATCTGCAAGAACAAGTGTTCCTAATACTCCTCCTACATCTTCACCTTCTCAAGGGCCTCTGGAGATCACATCAGACTACTGGAACTAACTCACCTGATCATAATCAAAAAATCTTTTCAAAGTTCCTGGAGATAAAGCAGAAGCATGAGACACTAAATTCAAATTTCTACAACCAATTCTGGAAGCAGATCTCCACTTCTCAACACAAACTTCTCTTTGCTTTTGACAGTGAGAAAGATAGGATGCAAATGGCTTTCTTACAAGCCCAAGTTGCATTTCCAAAATATCCATCAGACTACAAGAAGACCATATTCTCATTTGATACCAATCAAATTCATCCAATAGATCAAATGGATATGTGTAGAAAGTCTGGTGAGTTGTTGTTTTCCACCATGACCACTACAGCCATGTCTCTGTCTAAGCTTAGGACTGCTTTATCTAATGTACAATCTCAACTTAAGATTGAGAAATTTTCTTCTCTAGCTACGGACAACAAACTAAAGTCTTTGGAAGACCTTGTAGTTAAAATTGGATATGATCCAAAGGACTGTAAGGTAGTGTTGAAGGCTGGAAGGTGATTTCCTCAACAATGGGGATTCCACCCGGACGGGAGCTTAAATAAACTCCTTTTATGTTGAAATGGTGGGTCTAACTGGGGATATAGGGACCAATTTCCCGTATAAAAAGAGTTTATATGAATGATAAAAGGGAATAAGATCAACACAAACAGGGTGATTTATTTCTAATGATAACATATGTTAAATCTAACTAATTCTCGGGGTCAACTCTTTTATATGATTATAAAGAAAAATTTCACAAGCATGAAACAATATAGATCATTGCATAATTCCTGAATATAAGCACATATAAGAAACTAAATCAATGTAATTGATTTATCTTATTAAGAACATCAATCACATAAAATACTTCTTAGTTTCACATCTAACAACATATCGTTCAATACATTATATCAATATTAATAAGAACATATATCACTTCAATGCTTATCAGAAGGAAACAAGTAAACATAAATAAGTTCGCTATAAATTTCATAAACATAAAATAATTAATACACAAATAATAGTACCCGCTGCATCATAGCTTTATATCTGAAAAAGATAGCTTCTGGGTTTGGATTTTCAATTAGATAACTTATGTTCCACAATAGTGCAAGTTCCAAAAGCAGTCTTATAAAAATTCTAGACCCCTTTCTAAATGCATGAAAGGGTTTTAAATACTAATTAATATTACAAAAATAGAAGACTTGTGAAACAATTCTCCAAAACTATTACTCTAAAACTATATAACTAAAAACTAGGAAAATAAATTACATTGGTTGGAACAGTTTCATGACTGTTTCCAAGATTCATTCTCTAATTGATTCTTGAGTTGGCATGCTTTCACCATATGTTCGAGCTGGGGGGATGAATTGGTTGCATTCTCATCTGCCTCATGAATACTGCATCCTTTAATGCTGAGAGAAGTCAATTTGCTGCATTGGAGAGACATCTCAACATTATTCATTGGCTATGTGGTTTAATCAACAAATACCAGTAAATTTCCATATATGATTTGGTTAGGCTTTGAATTTCAAGAGCTTTTCTCCTTGATGTTTCTTGCCAAGATTGCCTTAGGAATTTGATATCTGGTAAAGTGTCTTTTGGAGGATCTTGGATTAGGTTGACCTGCAAATTGAGAATCTTTTATGTACTCAAAAATGCTGGGAAATAGATTCTTAGCTCTGATAATAGCTAATTCAACACTTTTCATTTTAATGTCCCACTCTCCAAATACTATGTCTTTGATTGATTCTTCAAGACGAGGGATATTGACCGCTCTACCCTATGTAGTGTCTTGCCAATCTATATAATTAGACACTTTATCATCAATCTCATCATAATAAGCCCTCAGATTAGATATATAAGTGACTAATTGATCATTGGTTTTAACCAGATCTTGGATTTGATTTAGCTTATGATAGAAAGATTCTTGTTTCTTCGACAGTGATGTCTCTAACTCTGCTGCTTCCTTCTTGACTACAATGAGTTCGGGATTCTCCTGGAACTTCTCAATTTTCTGCTTTAATTGGTGGATTAATTGATCCTTTTCATTAAGCTCATTTCCGAGTTTGATTTTAAGACCCTCAAAATCTTGCTGAAGAGTAGTGATATTTAATTGCAGCTCCTCTTCAATATTTTGTTTTTCATTTAAGAAAAATTGCTCCATCTGAGAAATTTTTTGGTACTTTTCTCCGATTATTAATTGAATTTCAGCTGCTTTATGTATAGTTGCATCTATGTAAGCACCTGCAAATTGAGACAATTTATGAAGTTCTTCCTCTGGAGCTGATTGAGTCTCTTTCCAAAGGAATTGCACTGGTGTTATGTTTGGAGTTAGTTATGGAGATTTCTCCATCCTTCGCCTCTTATTTGATCTAGTCATGACAACTTTATGTTTTTGACTATAGAATACGTCCAATGGAGGTATTTCCTCAATTTTGACGATTATTTCGTCAATAGGAAAATCTAGGATGATTTCCATGTCTTGGGCAGATGTGGCTTCTCTATTTTCTTCCATATCATTATTTATTTGGCTTTCACTTTGCTCAACACATTTTGTAGAACTCTCTCTAGTGAATGAGATTTCTTTCTTTTCTTCTTGACTATTCAAATAATCATTATCAGTAAGCATGTGTTGTGCACTTGGTTCTTTTGTAGAAGCTACTGAATTATTTACAGTATCAAGAATAAGTGCGAAATCTAATTGAATAGGGTCATGACTGGTTAAATTATGAGCTATAGATAGTAATTTTTCAAACTCATCCCAGTCTTGGGTGAGTATATAATTCCGCTCAATATTTCCAATTTCTATTTCTGGAATGGTACCTGAGATGAAGACGTTGAAACTGCAATTTTTTTGTTTCCAGTACTGGTCTTTGGAGAAAAAATTTCACCAAATGAGAATTTATTTGTTCTTGATATTCTTTGAATCTCAACAAGTTTTTCAGGATTGAGTCTTTCTTCTTCTATATTCTGAACTCTAGAAAATTCAGAAACTGACTCGAACATATCATTAAATCTATCAGGCTCGCTTGGGAATGCTCGAAGCTTGACCTGATTTGTTATTTCTCTAGAAACACCATAGCCATCATAATTTCTATTGGGAAAAAATGGGAATTTAAATGATTTTAACCGATAAATTTCAAGACAGGCATGCTTCAAATTGTTCAACACATATGAGCCACATGAAAAATGGAAGGTTGGCCAAATGGTATTTTTAGCATCTTTTAATACTTTTGTCAAACCATTGCCAATAGTCTGATAGGCAATGTCCTTAGCCAATAATTTTTCTAGTACGTACAGAGGTAGGATATGTGGAGGGGCATAGCTTCCAAAAACACAGATGTGCGTAAAGTACTCCTCACCAAACCACCTACCTATATACTTCAGACTTGTTGTAGCCGCTACAACACCACCCAAAATTTTGGGTATATCTAAAATTTCGGGTTCCCCCTCTGCTCGCTTAGGCGTTGAAGTCTTTTACCTGACCTGCAATCAACTACATCCCAACGACCTATCCCCAACCCCTCATGATTTGTCTCACCATCATGATCGGATGTCGTTGTTGCAATCACGCCATATGTGGGAAGGATCATCCAGCGTGCACCCGAACACTCTTGTCGCGGTCGCGCCATATGTAATGAGATTGCCATGCATACGTTTGAATGGAAATATTTTGTGTATCGACGATTAAAAGCCCTCTCGCCGTGGGTCGTTAAGCATATTGTTTGAATACCTCTTTTACACTTGTTAGTCTCATATGTCTCATCTGGGGCCATCATTATCAAAGAGTGATTGTGATGTCGTAATGTTTCACAGGCCGACCCCACGGGTGACAGATTCCTCATTCGTGTCACGACATCAAGGGAAATAAAATTGAGCTTAACAACAAGGCCAAAGTTGCAGAACAGGGGAGGAGGAGGAGAAAACGACCAGTACTGTTAAAAGGAGGATAGTGTGATACATGTTGATTGGAGAGAACCTTTTATGTTACCAATGCAAGAGGCTTTCTTCATTAGTGCACACCATAATTTTTGGAGATCCTGCACAATGTCAGCTCCGTGTCGATGTCTGTACACAAAGGAACATATGTCGCCATTTCGACAAGTGTAGCCTGAAGTATAGCCCGATGAACAAAGCGAACTCAGGAGATCTCCCTGGGGAATGATAGTCTCATTCAAGGCGTTCTCGTGCCAGGTAGCAATGCGAAATCATACGTGTTTCTGTGGCAAGCCAACGACAGGGTTTTAAATATGTGAACGCTCCCTTTAGAAGCAACATTTATGAATCCTAAGCGACATGGTGTGAAATTATTTATGCTGCAAGGAGTACAACGTGGAGCAAGGAAATGGCATTAAAACCCTAGTCTCCTTTGTTCTTTCATATCCATAAAGTTTGTCTATGCGGGACCATAAGGGATGGAGAACTTCAAATTGAACCTAAAAGGTGATGTTTAAACGCATGCACCTTTTGGCAGCCAGGCGCATTGATGCATATGCAAATAGTCTCTAGGACTACAAGGCAGAAAGGCTCAATATTAAAAGGGCCATCAATGTGGCTTGAGTAGCATATTTCGACTCTCGATCTTTCAAAACAAGAAGCCTTCATATTATGAGGTGAAGCAAATGATCGAATTAAGACCAGATTCGAAAACATGGGTTTCAAAACCACCAGAGATCGTGGAACCAAAACTATGGGGATACTTTGTAAGTGGGCGCGCATCCATATATCCAATACAAGGCGCCAACATATGTTGTTAAGGCCGTTGCAATTGAGCACGAATATTTTTATGATGGAGTTTACAAAGTTATGTTTAAAGCATGAAGCAAAACTATGGAAAACATTATAGATGGGTGTGCATCCAGTGGACCAAGGTTATGGTTTTAAATGTTATGTAATAAAACCAAAGCACAAGCCCATGTGGTTTTCAAACCATATAAAATGTCAAACATTCGATGGCACATGTCAATTTACGATAAAGCATGAGAGGCAAATATATGGGGTGGTCAACTTTACGTTTAAAATGGCAGATCACAACTATATGAAGACACGTTGCATGGAGTCATACGTTGCATGGAGTCATATTTGCGTGGCATGAAACCGAACGTAAATACACAACGATCAGCTTTACGACTAAGACACGGATCAGAACCATTTAAAATTGCATTTCGTGGACTTAAATATTTCGATGGCTAGTTTTGGACCTATGCTAACAGTCCTGGAGCAGATAGGTATACATATACATTGGTCGAAGATCGTGTGTACACACGGCGCCATGCAATCAATGTGATTGAACGTTCAACGGTCCAAAGTCTGGTCTACGTGCATGGAGCCGAACGTTAAATGATTGCGTTCCGTGGAGCTAAACGCGAATTTATATATATATAACGACCGGAGTTTAAAGATGGAGCGTTTATATGTGATAACCAGAGTTATAATGGCGGCGTTGCAAATTGGTGCGAGCGCTTCTATGTTGGAGTTTTAAATATGGAGCGTAGATACATATAGTGGCCAAATTTTATGTTTAAAACCTGGAGCCAAATATCGGAATGAACCTATAATAGCATGCAAGCATGGCAACGGTGGAGTCTTGAACCATGGTGAACGTTGGAGCGGATATAGTAACAGTCAAAGTTTACAATAAGGGAACGGGTTCAACGTCCTGATCGGCACCAATCGCGCTCTTACCAAGCTGTTTCCAGCCCTTCGCTCATTTCCCAACATGGAATAGCTCATCAATAAAGGAAGTTTCCCATGCAAAGCGCTATGGTGGAGGCGATAGTGTTTGGTATTATCCAGCGTTGATTTAGCTGTGACAGCGCAAAAAATGGCATATAATTTCATCCTGAGTGCAGGCACATGGATTTAGCTGTGGATTTAGTTGTGACAGCGTAGAAAACTAGAAATATTATTCCATCCCGAATGCATATGCACAGACTTCGCTGTGACAGCTCTGTCATTGTCATAGAATATTAATTTGTGCAGGGAAGAGTGAAACACTCCATCGAACCAACGCAACAACGAATGTAGAGTATTATTTCCAGAGTGACAAATCCCTCCATTACAGTAGATGTTCTATTACAGGATAAAAGCTCCGCTTTCAAAATTATATCAAAGTTGTTGACTCGAGGAGGCCTGGCGCTCGGTGTTAAATCATTATGCTCCTATCCCATCCTGTTCGATGTTTTCTAAGCCAGCCATGTCCACCAGCACCAACCTCCCTCCAATTGATGGCACATCTACTATAATCATGCAATGGCTGCGAGAGCTCCTCTCGTTGCAATTGGTACTCTTCACAACACGTTTTTTCTCCACCACTTGTATTCCCCGAAAAATGTCCTCCTATTTCTTCCCAATTAATGAACATGCATTTTAACCTTTCGACCCCACACATCCAATCTCATCCTTCCTGGACTAGCAACCGTCGCTGAATTAGAACCAAGAATATCGTAGACTTCTTCATTGTAAATCTCTATAACCCTGACCTTCACAATCTCATCCCCTTCCCCTTCCATGATATGGTGCAGAGCATGGTAAACAATTCTCGGCTCCTTGGCAGCACCAAACATGGTATAACTCTTACCAGACCCTATTGCTCCATACATTATAATAGTGCATGTTCCTCTGCCCTTCACTCCTTCCGCTAGCCCTGCAACGTACTTAAGGTGAAACAGCTGCAGGGCCTCTCCACGCCAAGATAAGCCATCGAGACTAAAGCCTTTGCAATATCCTGAGCCTGCTCTAAGTCTCGTGCCTTTCTCTGTTACTTGAATTCTTATTCCGCGACTCTGCTGAGCATGCCTCATGCGTCCAATTACTTCCACTGGGTGTTCTTCTTTCTTCCATGGAATTCGCCCCCCCATTGTTGTTGCTGCTCGTGCTTCTGGTTCGGTCCCTGATTCAACTTTTGGCATGCTGCCACCCTTTATCTTATCATTTGATTTTTCAAATCATAGAGCCATTGGGTTTGGAAAAGGCCGCAAGTTAAAACGAATTTCGTTGACATGACCAAAACATGCTTCATATCTGTGCTGCCAAAGAGGACGTGAAATGAATAACTCCAATCTCAATGCATGCCCAGCAGGTCGATGTTATTAGATTTCCTTTGGAAGACTAGTTTTGCTAACATCGTGTGAATATAGCATGGCAATAAGCCCATGCCTATCAAGCAGTTCAATCCAAGAGGACTTTGTGCATGGAAGAAAATTTATGATCCTGACAGAGAAAGGGCACAGCGAAAGCTTACCCCAACCACTCTCTCCGATCATTCAGTAGCCCCACACTTGACCACACAGGGGTCTAAGTTTATTATTTTCATTTTTTCAATTATTTAAACATGCTCTTAGTATCGATATCAGATCATGAAGATGCGTAACCTAAGCCATCTGATTGCAGGTGGAGGCAGTGGGTTTGCACGACGAGTTGAAGTTTTTCCCCAGCAAGCAAGAGGACCGGTTTTCAAAGCAAAGAACGTGAGATGAGGAACACTGCTATAAAATCCGCAGATCTGCAACCCTTTTGAAGTCACAGGTCGCAAATCCCAGCAGGTCGCGAGGTCGCATCTCTGATTTTTCCCGAAAGTTGCGACCCTGCGACCCAGTGACCTAG